>BLKR01000444.1:0-502500 GCA_011170035.1 Teleogryllus occipitalis | reverse complement strand
CATATTAATTCGGTAATATATTAATTCTCGAGTACCTCTTAAACCCCGGATATTTTATCTGTAATATATCCTTTTTTGTCAAGACCTTCTTCTCCTCCGTCACTTGTTCTATATCTCGCCGTGTAATTGATAACTATAAAATGGATCCTTCTCAATACGAACTATTCTTATTTAAAGTTATTACCGAGCAGAGATGTACATCCGTCTAATTCAATCGCGTAGAATATAAAATAATTAGTTTAATTTTACACAGAGTTGCAGATTCTACAAGCCCTGAACAGGTGGTCTAGAATCGAGAAACACGGAACCAACAAAAATGTAGTAGAATGTTCAAGAACATCTTATCCTGTAGTTTACGGTGTCGCGAATGTTCTCTGAGGTCTTTGGTTTAAATTTGTACTTTTAAGGACCTAAAACCCTTCATTTAGCAGTTACTTAACGATTTACATAAATAAATGCGTCCCAGTGTTGCGGGTTGCATTTGACATGAATATTTTAATGTGTTTTTAAACAAATCCTTCATATTTTTAGAATGCAATTCGCAAACTTCAATTTGTCACGTCTCATTTTTCTTTAGAGACCTAATTTATAAAGACTGATTGCGTGTGAGAGCCGCCAAAGATATGTATAATACTGAAATAATATAGGAGGCAATGTTAAAATCTCGTACCTCAAAATCGTCTTATTTAATTTGCACGTAGCACCATAAAATGTTGTTCTTTTTAAACTTTGTACTCTCTGCTACCACTGGTTGTGAAGATCTCTTACATTACTTTTCTATTCATTAATATACTTAAAATAAATCGAGTAGTAACATCACAACTTTATTTTTTCACATTCTATTTATTGCATGTAGAAAATCAACAACGTTCAAATGTTTTTATTCAAAATTATTAACAGGTACCACAAAACATGGATTCTGGCTATACCCGGGTTCGGGGATGTTTTTTTCTAAATTTTGCAATTGAATTTATTCACATTTTCGTTATCAGAGCCATGTAATAAGAGATTGTCTGCCAAAAATTTGCCGTTTATTCACACATTACATAACTTTCTCTCTACAGCGTAAGTGGTAGCGAGAAAGTAAAAATGGATATTAAATGTATTGCAGGTGTTCCGAAAGGGTTTTGTCAACAAAACGTTATTATCAAACGTATCGTACCATTATTTTGTGCGTTATTTGCACTGGACATTGTATACAACTGGACATTACATTTTGGACATTTCTGCAATGGCATATCTTGATCAAAACAATATCGGACCTATAATGAAGCGGACATTTATACAGCCCAAGTTTACCTTTGGACCACTTGACTAATTCCCCCCTCTCCCTCTCACCTCATATGGCGAGGAGTGAGCGAGCGCCCCCGCTCTTTGAGGGGGTTTGAGCAAGCATGCTCTAACACCTCGGAAGACGGGTAGAGGTAACATACATTTACATTTAAAATTCTTAATATAAATGAAATTTTACAATGTGAATATTTCTTTTCAGTGTTTCCTAATGAATCCGAAGAATCAGTCAAAACCAAAGATCATGATAGATTATAGCACTTATGGCGTCGGCAAAGGACTGCTTACAGTAAATGGTAAGATACCAGACGAAGCGGTTACCTTCTACTTCAATTGTTGCTTCAATTAAAAATCAATTTACAACGTTCAAGAAAAGTTAATTAAAAGTTTTGCTAAAACATATACCTTTCAACAACAGTTGTACAGCACTCTTATAATTGAGGTTTCAAACTATCCTCTATTTGGGAGAACATTCTTCCAGTCCTTGACGTTAATTGTCCTCTCGTCCTTGTTTGTATTTTAAGTGTTCTCCTTTTAGTAATTTTTTTAACATTTGTTGTCATTTATTTTATCATATGACTAACATCTGTTGCGTTGTATCGTTTATGGTTTAATTTAGAATAGAAACCATGAATATCCTTTTTCTAAACGCTGGCACACGCATGTGGTAGTGTCCCTGTCTAGCGACTAAAATAAAAAAGGAGACGCTCAGATCATCTTTATCTGCATTTTGTTAACGAATATTTTCACTTCAATCGAATGTGAAGAGAAGAAAGAAATAAAACTGATGTTAGTCTAAATTAAATATTTATGAAAAAAATTCGTTGATGCGTTTTTTGGGAGGAGGTCAGGGGTCTAGAGTCCTCTCTTTTACCTGAACATTTTTGGCAAGCCTACTTAATACATTCATTATTATTATTATTATTATTATTATTATTATTATTATTATTATTATTATTATTATTATTATTATTATTATTATTATTATTATTATTATTATTAATATTATTATTACTAATTCTATATAATTAATAAATATAATTTTGTGAATTTTTTTCAAAAGAATACCACCAATTTTAAAAGAAGTCAATTTGTTAAGTGCATTTGTCCGAAAAAAATTAAAATTACATTTATCGAAATAAAACGTTTGAACAAAATATGAAGCCGTTTTTGATAAAATCTTGCATTTAATATTTTTTAACTGCCCATATTTCACTACAATTTCTCAAAACTAGGAATACTTTCAATAAATATATGACATTTATTAAATAATTGAATCTGGAGAACAAATTTAGTTTGAAAAAATCTCTCCAAATTGTAGTTTTAGGAAGAAGCCAAAAAAATCAAATTTTGGAAATTTTCTAAAATTCAGAATTAATAGTAAAAATCGGAGCGATGTACATAACTCTACACTTTCAAAAACTCGAAAGAACTTGAGGTCACTTTTGAGAACAATTGTGAAATGTTTCATGGGCTTCAGGTAATGAATCCTCAATGTTTGAGGATTTTTATTGCGAAATTTCAGGTAATTGAGTCGAGCAGATCGACCGAGAAATATTCGTTTTGGAGAAAATCCTACGAATAGTGTAGTCGTCAGTGATGTTAGTACGTATACGTACGAACCGACCGAAAGACAGACGTTGTACTCTCCATTGATTTTTCGGTGTCAAGGACCAAACAATATATATTCTGACTGAATAACGAGTTGAAGAAAGTAATTTACTACGTACAGGAACATGACTGATCCACTTTTCTGTTTGAATATAGACTTTTTCTTTGAAAAAATCGTCAATTTCCACCGCACGTTTACATTTTTTATCTTCTTTTGAAGTTCACCGAGAAAGTAAAAATGGATATGTTTCTGTTTGAGAGTAACAAACTTTCGTGATCTTTTTTTCTTGTAATGGAATTTAATTTTAAGAGCACAGGAATAATATTTTAGTTAATTTGTTTTCGAATGGAGGAAAGAAATGGAAACCAACATTACATTTACATACATAATTACATATTCATTTTGTCAGTTATTTCCATTGTTTTATTTTCCGTCTATAATTTCCATGCTATAATGTCTAAATCTAAAATGTGTTTAAGGAAGCGAATGGAATACACGTCACAAAATTATTCATCCATCGTTTCATCAGAATCTCCTCAAAAAGTATGTGACAGTGTTTGATCGAAAAAGCGATGTTTTTATTGAGAATCTAACTGAACATGCAAATGGCGATGCTCTTGATGTAAAGCTCCTGACAGAAACTCTTGGGTGTGATCTGATAGTAGGTGAGTACACATTTTGTGAAGTAATTTGTTCACCAATAATTCTGAGTAATGCGATGATCACAATGAAGTTGTGTTTCAATAGAAACTCTCTTCGGTGTTCCTTCAAACCAACAAACCAACCCGGATGAAGAGATATATAGACACATTTTAGCGTAAGTTCTGTTATCCACTCTCTCTCTCTCTCTCTCTCTCTCTCTCTCTCTCTCTCTCTCTCTCTCTCTCTCTCTCTCTTTCTCTCTCTCTCTCTCTCTCTCTCTCTCTCACACACACACACACACTCTCTCCGTTTATATATCACACCCACCGGGAACGAAGATGATTAACTCCACCCCAATTTAAATAATCAAAACATTCGGCTCGCTAACTAAGCCGCTCTCTCTCTTTCTTCTCTCTCTATATATATACATTGAGACGGAACAGACATCGTGGACCTGCCTCCGACGTGCCGCACACAATGCAACCTTGTTTTGACCAGGGGTCGTTAACCCTGCGGGTGGCGAGCACCGCTCGGGCGTTACCAGCGCCGCGCGGCAGCCTACTGCCGCTCCGACGCCAGGCCTGTCAGGTTATTGAATCGGTTTGCCTCTAGGAGGCCAATATTGGGTGTTGTGAAATGGATAGAACACAGGCCGGTTCAAATTCAAAGGAAACACTTTAGTGACTCTGGTAAATATACTCATGTATTCTGAAACTTTTCTAGAGACGAACACACACACTTAAAAACAAAACAAAATGGCAATTTTATTTACACTTAAATTTGAACAACAATTTCGTGTTCTTTACTTGATCATAACTATAGCCAATAATTTAAAGAATTTGAACAAGTTAATTGTTCATGCAAGTCTAACAACTTCTGTACTCAAATGCTTCCTTTCAGTTTACTCTCGCCCACGATTGTGGCTCGAATCTAATTTTATCGAAATGTTCGACATGAACTTTCTAGTCACACATTTTGAATTACATTTTTCTGAAACATTTCGTCTTTGTGGTCAGCCCACCGCACGGGTACTCACGCTTCGGCGATTCGGGCACACGTAACCCGACCTCGCCTAATGCAGTGCACGGGACCTCGGTGGCTTATCGCTGAGAACGGCAGCCCGCTCCGCGGGGAACTTCAGCCTCGCGTCGCGCTGCTCGCTGCGCTGTTTCGTTCGGCGACCCGCGTCTCGCGCGGTGCGGCCTCAGCCCGTCGGTGAGCTCCTACAATCTTCTCTGTAGAGCGGCCGCGCCCCCACGCCCATCTTCTGGATCCAACACACTCACTTCTCTGGCGGTGTTGTAGAAGGGATGTCGCCCCGGCCTTCCACCTCAGCGATGCGGCGCAGTGGTGGCGTAACGGTTATACGAAGGACGCCGTGTCCGGAATCTTTTCTCCTCATGGGACTTCGCCGCTCCTTTCCGCTCGTGCGTTATACTCCACTGTCGGTGAATCTCGACCCATTAATTAGATCTTCTTTTCGTTAATGTAGCGCAGTGCCTTTTCTCGCGTACAGTTCTTGAGAAAAATGGCTCGGGAGCAGTTCCTTCCTCGCCTCCGTCGCTTTCGCACGTTCAGATTTTACTGGTAGCGCGTCCTTTTCAAATCTATCTTTCTCGGAGATTTACAGGCAACTCTCCCACCTTCATCACACGGAAGATTTCTAGACGACCATTAGATCTGCTTCCTTCAGAAATCTCTCGAAAACTGTGTCTCTGGTTAACGGAAAAACTTTCCCCGGAAACGTTTCCCTCAATTTTTAGAAGTCGCCCAATCGCAAGATTCGGTTTCCAACCCTTATCTTCCCACTATCCCATTGACGACTGCTCGTTCCGCTCGCCGTGGCTGCGGCTGACGTCGGGCGATGACGTGGTTACCGCGCCGCGTTTGAAATGGCGGACACCCGTGATGGTTTTCGGGCGTTCTCGCATGGTGTTCCGGTTCGTTGCCGAGGCGCATTTTAGAGCTCGTCTCTCTCTCTCTCTCTCTCTCTCTCTCTCTCTCTATATATATATATATATATATATATATATATATATATATATATATATATATATATATTGTAATGATTTGTGAGATTAGCCCGCAAGAATGCGTGGGACAAGGAACTTCTACATAAGCAAAGAGGAGCCAATAATGAAAGAAACAATAGACGACAGCGCCGCGTAATAATAATTATTAGGAAAGTAATAGAAAACAAAAGGGGGGGCAATAGGCATTGTGAACAGTGAATAGAACCCAAATTTAGGAACATTTTGAACCAAGAATCACGTTATTCGAGCCACGGGTTCTGTAAATATTATAAATGGTATAAATTGCATGCATGACGGCGGAGTTGAAGACATGGTGACCATTGTTGTACCTCTGAAAGTATATAATAAAACGAGTTTTATTGAATATCCAGTGAATGCATGAGTGGATTTTGGCCAAACTTACAGAAATTATAGGGAAAAATATTTAGATCAGGGCAAAATTAGTTACGGTGGGGGGGGAATTTATGTAAGACTTTAATAAATCAGTATCCAGTTCCATGGCATAGCGAGCTAAGAAAGAATTAAAAGAGCGACCGAAGAAGTAAGTGACGTCATCACGAGTGGGGAAGACGGAAAATAAAGGTTTTTTGGAAAAAGGAAAACGGGAAAGGGGAATTCGGTAATGTGATAATTACAAACCAAAAGTTAATAAAACTATGAAAGAGAGAGTAAGACGCAAGATGCCCCAAAACAGTGAAAAATGTAAACATTTTCGAACATTTATTATGGTGATGGGCATATGTTTGGAAAAAAGACAGTCACTTGGATTGTGTAGACCAACAATGAAAACTGGGTTACAGACAGAACGAGTTCGGACGTGAGGATGATCGCACGCGTTTTTATGTGGTGTTAAGTTTTTGAAAATTTTTGCGGAATCGTCGTGTAAAACGTTGCTAAGTTATTTTGGTTTACATTTTTTTACGTGGACAAAATCAAGGTAGTGATAAAGCGAGTGAATTCGGGATTAGGAACAATTACATATGAATAGACGCAACGCGAAGACTGATTTTAGTTACGCGATTGCAGTGTTAGGCAGCGGATGCGGACATCTTGTGTTACAATTTTTATAACACGGAGTGTATCAGATTTCGGACAGTGATCAAAATATAAATAGAACAGTTTTGTAACACAGTTTTGTAACACAATTCATGTAAGTCAACAATATTTCTGCACCGCGGAAATTTTAAAATTTGTATTTCTTCGATATTCGTGAAATCGAGAATATTCTTTCGCCATGAGAACTTTAATATGATGGAAACGTCGTGTGTACTGGAGAACGCTTCGCAGCGTGTGTTCAGTAATGGAATTTGGTGGAAAATATTGTTTGGAGCAAATTGAAGTTGCAGCGCATTATTGCGGTACACGGGGAGCTACCAGTCGATAGACGGCGATGCGTGACGTGCGCCGCGTGTTCCAACATTGGCCATCATAAAGGGAAGTGACATATACATTTGTTTGTTCATTTTTTTTATTTTTTATCTGCAAGCATCTGTCGAAGACCAAGTTGTGTCTCTAATTATAGGATGATAAGGTTAAAATTTCTTACGACAGAATGCGCATTCAGTGTGGATGAGTAGTCAGATTGTATTGTAATTTCAGTGTGTATGTTTTTTTTCTGTGTTTATATATTCGTATGGTTATGTTTCGTAAGTCGGAGGGGTAGATTGTGTTGATGAAAAGGAATATCAGCAAAAAAATCCTAAATTAAATGCATGAGCATCCCAATGGCTCATAATTGCCGTGATTCCACGTCTTTTTATTCTGTGGTGGTATGAATGTTGACCCAGGCACGAACGAAACGGACCCTTTCTTCAACTCCGTATGGAGTGAGCGCGCGGACTACGACACGGTAAGAAATAAACAATAGTACGAGCTAGCAGAGGTACGGGCAATCGATAATGTGGCACCCAATTATAATTCAGAGCTAGGGCAGGGCAAGATAGTGCGCGTGACGAGGAAAAGGTTACAATCGTCGTGAGGTTTTGTAAGAGAATATTACAGTGGCGCACTAGTGTGGGCCATCGTGGTTGATTAGAGGTAGTATATTGTTACATTGGCGCCGCGACGTGAGGCGTCGTGATATCAAAGTAAGGCGGAGAGAGAGAGAGTGAGAAAATATATATATATATATATATATATATATATATATATATATATATATATATATAATATTCTAACGCCACCACTCGCGTAGCGGTCGTCAGAAAGAATGCTCTTTCGAGCTTTGAATATCTCAGGAGGCAGGATCTTTAGGGTATGAGCAAGACACACCCAGACACAGAATTAGGTAAAACCGTAATATATTCTTAAGTATTGCACAAATCAACCCTTTTACACAGTCACCAAAATAAGAGAACAGAAAAATTACTCAATTGCTGGCTGCGCGTTTGAACGAATGCAAACCACTGATGGTCAGACCTCTTAGAGAAATTTACAAAAGAAATATTTGCTCATGGTATCACTCTTTGCCTAGCTAGCGATATTTTCCTTATAACATCCGTGCACGGAGTTCTTGTTTGGTCAACACTAGTGAATGAAATTTAGTTTTTTTTTCACACTTCTTGAATTGATTTGCCAGCACAAATTATTACAAGTCTTACTGCTATTCGCGTACGAGATTTCCTCTTCAATTACATACAAAATGAAGAACACAAATTAATTCACTTTAATACAGCTCCGGAATGAAATGTACTACCGGCGTACGAGGTTATGAAATACTTCACTGTTACACAATTTTAAGGCGAACATGTAAATTTTAGTATTTCTGTTTCTGGTGCCAACACTACCTTTCTAGTTCCTGTCTCCCACCTCAGTTTTATGCAAATTTGGGAATTCAGCCGTGCCGCCACTCGCGTTCCTGCAACGTAGCCCGCTTCAATGCCACTCCGAAGGCCACTCGGTCTCCTTTGCGCCTACCACCAGATCCAGGATCCGGTCTTCTCGCACCTGCCACCAGATCCACGACCAGTCTTCTTCTTAACGCCCACCACCAGATTCACGGTCCACTCTTCTTCGCCCGCCTTTTTGCGACACGAGTACGTTTATTGCCCAGTCTCTCTGCGTATGTTAGTTAGCGTGTCGCCGCACTAATGCTTTACCAAAACTCTCACAGTTCCGCAACCACAGCTACTATTCTGATCCGTTCTAAATTTCACAGTTCTTACTGCAATCTCCTTACACCACGTAGCCTCGCAACTCTATCATTTCCCACTTCCTAGCACTTCCAAAACTACCACTTCTCTCCCTCAACTATTCTGCTACCTTAATCGACTGCTCACCTCGGCGTCTTACACAAGAAGGGGACTTCTCACCGCGGCGTCTCACACAAGAAAGGCTCTTTTCCTCGCTGCTCCGCCGACGCTGCGTGGGCGTTGTGGGGTTTGTGGCAATGCCCCAAACGTCACTATGTATATATGTATATATACATATATGTATATGTATATATACATATATATACATACATATATACACACACACACACACATATATATATATATATATATTGTGACGTCACGGGATTATACAAACCCGTAACGCCACCATAAGCCACGAGAAAAGACCAGAACACAGAGAAATACGGTACGCGGCGGAGCGATGGTCCGAGAAAGCGTCATCTACCCGCAGATTTTCGCACTCCGATGTCCGAAGTTACGGATGTTTTTCTTGAGAGGGCGCGAAGGAGGAGAAAAGTCACCCCTACAGAAATTTCCCCAGGCGGAGTCACATAAATGCCGCGACGCGCTTCGGGAGAACTCTTTCGATTTCGACTGCGACGGCGACTCAACCTAATTCTTTGGCGATAGTCACTGGTTAGAGCAGGAGTATATTTTAACTTGCTTAGTTAAAACTGATTTGAGAAACGCGTTAAGAAGTGTGATAGAATTCAGAGGTGAAGTGAAGGTACAGTGTTAGCACTAACATTACGCGAGAAACCAAGCGATGTGATTGCTTACATCTGAAATAGTTTCATACTTGAAATAAATTCGCGCAGAAGGACTTTAAACGAAATCCAGCATTTAACTTTGTACGCCATGACCACGCACGCTCAAAGTGTGGTATGTCGGCCGAGTGCTAGAAGTATCCAATTCAATAACGTTAGTTATTCAAAGCTGGAAGCGCGAACAACGGGTACGCGGCAACAAGAAGAAGAAGGACGACTCCAGTGAAGACCCAAGCGTAGGCGAGAAGGACTTGGACCAAATACGTGGATGATACGAATCCGGAGATCAAGAGAAGGGTCTGGAATTTGGACGAGTGGCCGGGTCCGGAGATCGGGAGAAGGAAGTGGTACAACCGTGGAACATCGAACCAGTCAAGTGGCGCGGCGAGGACTGCGAGCGACCGAAAATCCCAAGGTTAACTGATGGTGAGCGGGAAGGAGATGTCGAGGTAAAGAACTGGCAACTTCTACGCAGCAATCTGTTGGGAAATCGTGTAGCTTTAAAATACCAGACGAAGCGTCCTAAAAATAGGTGAAAGTTCCAAATAAGAAACTGGGAGAAATATTCCGAACGTATGAGCGGCAGTTTAGATTTAATTCGCTGTACGCACTAGTAAACTCGTTCGAATGCCATACCTTGTACATTTTTCCTAGAGTGAATTATGATTTTTCATGTAGTGTAAAAGTGATTTTATTTGAAAGTCATGCTTTCATTGTATTATGTCATGGGATAATTAGTTGTTATAATTTTGTAAAGGGTTCAATTTAAGTAACGTGTGTGTCACGTTAACGAATGGCAAGAGATCGCGCCAGCAGTAAAGGGAATCCTTTGCAAGAATTTACTTAAAGTTTATCAACGTACTCGCGTACAAGAGATCGACAAGCAATCAAAATCACCCTTGAAAATATTGGCCCAGAGGAAAGCATCGCTATGTGAAGCTCTCTCTTTCGCTGCCGATAGCCCATCTGGACAGACCGCAATTGTTCGTGCTGGACGGAGAGCAGAATTTGCCGTATTTCGAGGAGTAGAAGTTTGAAAAAGCTTTTTTTGTTTCCGTCTTTCAACTTGGCTTACCACGTAAGAAATTCATTACCCGGAGATATTGCAGTCAGATTATATAAAATTCGAAGGGCTATGGTAGCGATTCACCAGAGCACGTGTTCACCGTAGCAAGGGGTTGCCACGACCTTGAAAGGAGCTGGGTCGCCGTCGCCGCTCCAAGCTGTGGAAATATTTCTTCGAGACGTTTTGTGAGTCAGAAAATTCACTAGAAATTCTCATACAAAGAACTGTTTAAAGAAACGAGAATTATGCTACAGAGATAAAATTCACCTCACGTACAGACGTAGATAGTCGAGTTAAATTCACTAAAATCATTTAAACGTTGTCTTATATATTATTGCAGTCGTAAAAGGAAGCCAGACAGCTAATTCATGTAAAAAATAATTGTAAAAACCTATTTATTTCATTTTTCTGTTATTGATAATATATGTTCGTTTAATGTGTGTTTTCAATGTATTGTTTAATAGTTTTCAAATTGTTCAAAAATAATATTTAGTAAAAAAGTTATTATTGATTGTACGTTCATTGCATAACAATATTATTTTTGCTGGCTAAATTGTATAAGTAATAATTTATGTGAAAGTGAAACTACGTCTTGTATATATTTCATTCACTATTAATGTGACAATTTTTTTTGAGTGTGTATACAAAGGGTATTTCGGTATGTAATTCTTTTTCAATGTTTTGTGTTTGCATGTATTATAGTCTTGTGCACAGTTTTTGTTATGTGAAGGGTATTATAATTTTATGTAAAGCGTTTATGCAAGAGTTAAAACATAACTGCAATTGTTAGGTAATCACGTAATTGCTAAAGGCAGAGCAAGTGATGAAATTTTTCAATGCAATGTGTAAATGGTAGATTAGAATTGTATTTCAATATTTAAACAGAATATATTCAGAACGCTGTTATAGTTAAAAGATTAACTTGCCTATGTTTCTTTTATTACAAAAGCAGGATAAAAGACGAACCCACTCCTGTAGGGCAATTAGGACACATAAAACCATTCCTAATTTTGGTGTGGCATTGTCATAAGTCACAGATCAAGTAATACTACAAGGTTACTTGAGTGACCCGCTGTAGGCTTTTTAGAGAATAGTGAAAAGGTAGAGCGGTCACATATTTGGCTCCCAACTGGTTGGCACGAAATTATTGCAATTTCGCTTGCTTATGTTAATATTAAAATCAAAGAAAATTGTTATCTAATTTCCATATAGCTTTGCTAGGATTAGGTTACGGAGTGAGGAGTATTATATTAGATAGTATTCTAATTCTTTTTGTACGTCTGAATTCTAATTACGACTCGACAAAATGGCAGATAAGTTTAATAGGGCAAGAAACCTTGAACAAATCTCGTCAGGTAGTGAGAAGGAAAGGGATATAACTGAACAACCGTTAGAACAGCAACAAATGTAAGCAAGGGGAGCTATTGAGGTAACTTTGACGCCGAAACCTTTACCATCGGAATCTGCATCTACTTCGCGAGATCAAGCCGCCACCGAAGCTGACCTCGACCGCGCGAACCAAATGATGGCTAGGTAAATGTCCTAGTTTCTGATTCAAATCGAACATAAATTTGATATTGCCAATGCACAAACTTCAAGTTTGAGTCAACAGCTTTCGGAGAAAATTGAAAATCAAAATCAACAGCTTTCGGAGAAAATAGAAAATCGAATAGTGGAACAATCAGCAAATTTAAATTTACAAATATCGGCACAGATAGCGGAGCAGTCAGCAAGATTAAATGAGCAGTTGTCTAATAAAATAGAGCAACAAAATGAACGAATTACGTCTAGGTTAGATGAGCAAAGTCATCAACTGTGGAAACTTGCCAAAGACTTAGTAGAAACAACCCAGGCGTTAGAATTAAAATTAACGGAAGCTACTGTTCAAATCAAAGCAGAATTAACAGAGAATTTCAATACTCAGATACAACAGGTAAAATCTAATTTTGAAGAAAAAAACGAAGTAATAGAGGCGAAGATAAAAATTGAAATTGAAAACTCAAGTGAATGGTAACGAGCAGAAAATACAGTTACTTAGAGTAAACAGGAAGTTGAAGCGAAGGTAGCTGATATTCAGGAGAAAATTGAGAATATACCTTCGACCTCTTTTTCATCGCATCCGACTACAATAACAATTCTACCGGGATTAACATTCAGTGCTCCTAGTAGATAAAATCCTTGCATATTTATTTAGGCTGTCGAAAACTTCTTCACCTTGTATAATTTCCCTGAAGATAAAAAGGCGAGAATTGTTTATCAGATGCTCTTATCAAGCGCAAAAGTGTGGGCAGACACACCGGATCCTTTACCTGCTACTATGAATGAATTCAAAGAAAAATTTTTCAATCGTTACTGGAACCATGAAATGCAGATTAATTTTAGGCTTAGTCTGATGTACAGTACCTGGAGGAAGGGCACTATTTCAATGCAGGACTACGCGACAGAAAAAATAGCTGGTCTGAAATTATGCTCACCACCAATTCCAGAGCATGAAACGGTATGCTTGCTTATTTGACATTTTCCAACGGGCATACAAAACCTCCTAAAAAGTCAGTTGCCCATGTCAGCAGAAAAACTGGTGTGTCAACTAGGATTGTACGATGCCACGTTTGAAATGACCGAAAAATTCAAGCCTAAGACGACACCAACTTCATCCGCCATGGTAGTAACAGCAATGGAAGGATACAATGAAACCAACAGTAACAAGCAGAAGGATAAAAAACGAACCCACTCCTATAGGACAGTTAGGACATATGAAACTATTCCTAATTTTTGGTGTGACATTTTCATAACAAGTCACAGATCAAGTAATACTACAAGGTTACTTGCGTGACCTGCTGTATATATATATATATATATATATATATATATATATATATATATATATATATATATATATATATATATATATAAATATTGTTACGATTCTAGGTGGTGAATTAAAACTGATATTATTTTAACAAAACGTTTATTTTGTTTCTTAACACAATCACTGAAAGCACTTGATTTATGTACAGATAGTCTTCACTTGATTATTCTTTATACGGCACACTTCTATTGACTATTTATTTACACTACACCTTTCTTGAGTTGGTATTTGTGACATTTAAATGATGAAGGATACAACGCTTTATAAGTTAAACCATAGCTTTACTTGACAAGATTGCCCCGTTTCAAGGAATCCAATTTTCGAACACTTTGAAAGGATGCTCCTTGTAGCCCTTCATCATTACTTTTGAAATCAAAATTAAGAAATTTAAAACACAATTTCTTGTCTTTCTGCTTTAGCCAATTTCCTCTTAAATTTTTAAATTGTAAACTGAATATTTAATAAAAAGCAGTGGTCTATTTCTATTACAAGGATGTTCATATTTAAAAGTTAATTGATTATCTTTAGAAATTAATTGCATGGATTTGCGATTAATACCAATATTATCACTCACAACATAGATACCATGAAAGCCATTTTTTTCTAAACCTACAATAACATTTTTTACAATACAATACCACTCTTCACCGGTCACAGTTTTCACTGCAACAATATGCACGACCCCTTTAAAAGAAGAAAGCAAACTATATTTCATAAAACAGTAAGCACCGTTTGCTAAACTATCACTTCTGAATGCACCACTAATCATGTTCCCTCCTTTGTAATTCATTGGTTTGATATCCATCATTAATCATCCATCCATCCATTCATCCTCATTAATATTACATATTTATCATTCTCCGAATTGGAGAAATTACTACTTATAACTCTAAAAAGTGTTCATTACTTTGCACTAAATATAGAGCGTATCCAAAAGAAGTACAAAATTTTCTAAAGGTACTTTCATGATGCAATATTATATAACCACCGCTCCTCACTAATTGGTAGCAATGAGACGAACTGCTGTGCACTAATGCGTAGAAAACAAGGAAACAAGGGCTGTATTTCTTTATTTTGGTTAGGAAAACCTCGATTTTGACCTCGACACATATGTTCTGTAATAAATAGCAGTGATTTTTCAAATGATGTTTCACGTTCCACATCCACTGATTTCAAAAGTTCTAATATTAATAATAACACATTTTTCACTGATTCGTCATTACTTCTACAATTAACGTAATCTTCAACAAAACAGTGTTGAGTGCATCAAAGCTATGAACACTATTAGGAACACTAAAACCATTAAAAGAATCTACTTTAACATCCTTTATATGTACACACAAATCTAATGTAGTGTTCTCAATTTTGTTGTTTTGACTTTTTTTGCAATTTTCGAAAAAAAGAGCAATATCTGAAAATGGGGCTAGTACCATATTTCTTATCGTCTCTTATTACATATATGGAGAAAACTTAAAGAAAAAATTTGGAGTGCTTATCGAGAAATATAAATTACAAGCTAAAATAACGCAAAAACTACTAGCTTTTTTTGCAAAAAATTATACATGCTCTTTATTAAACAGCTAACTTCGGAGAATAGACTTTGCGTGAGACAAAAATCTCTATCTTCAATTTTGTAGTTTTAATGTTTTTTTTCAATGTTCCAATGACCGGGCAATACTCGAAAATGGCACTAGCACCATATTTTTACTGTCCCTTATCACATAAGTGGAGAAAATTTAATGAAAAAGTTTGGAGTAGTTTTTCAGAAAAAAATCCATAAGGATTTTTTTCAAAATGTAAAGAAAAAAATTTGGAGCGGTTTTGAGAAAAGATCATAAATTTGAAGCAAAAATTACGCAAAAACGCAATTAAAAAAATATATATAACCTTTTTGAAAGAACTAATTTTGCACAACAGACTTTGTTTAAGACAAAAATCTCTTATCTTTAATTTTGTAGGTTTATTATTTTTTCTTTTTGCAATTTCTGAAAATTTGGGTATATCTACGTAAATGAGACATCCAACATTCTCTTAAACGTTCTTCGCACTATTCAACAAAAAACTTTAATAAAAGAATTGGAACCATTTTTTGAAAATTTTGAAAGTATACGAGGGGCTTCATGTAAAGTACCGAAAATGAAAATGTCAGTTTGAAATTCCAGGGGCCGCAACATCAGCCGGAACGATTAAGGAATATCAATTTTGGACAAAGTAGGCTGAATGGGTTATGCTGTAGCGTTGTACTCGGAAAGACAGACGTTTGGCCATCGATCGATTTTTCGGTTTGAAGGACGCACAAATCATTGATTCTGTCTACACCACGTGTTAGAGTAATTTTCCCCCTGTATTTATCAACTGGATTTATCTACTTTTTCGTTACAAGGGTCTGACAATAAGAGTTTTTGTGTCGAAAATTCGCCGTTTTCGGCGCACCATTACATTACATTTTCTTCTTACATTAGTAAAGTGCGAGAAAGTATAAAAATGGAGTCGTTGAGAAAATTTTGACAATATTTTTAACGCTTCATGTAAAGTACCCTCAAAAAACAAATATCCGTTTCAAAATCCCAAATCCACGACTTCATTCACATCAATTGGTTAAAGTCAATTTTGAAGAACACTGACTGAAAGGTTTAAGCGTCAAGCGTTTAAGTCAAAGACATTGGAATAGTATACTAGACCCACGAATAGCGCTAGTGTAGCGTTGCAAATTGAATCGTTTCCTGGCAGCCATGTTGGGGGCAATCACCTGCGCATTGAGCCAGATTGCGAATGTATTTCATTATCGTTTATATGTTTTTTGCTATAGAGGAAGATTATGTGTGATAAGAAGTAAAATGAAAAAGTAGCGCGCGACTTACAGATGTACAAATCGTGCAACGAAAGCCTGAACGCTGTAATTTCACAAGTACATCATTTAACTCTTTGATGTAACCTATTGAATGTGCTGGCTACTTTTACTGATTAATTTGGTGATCGAGAATAAGAATAAAATCAATGAATTTTAATTCCACGTGCAGGAACATTAGTTTAATTCTGTAAATTATCACTTTCTTTGGAGAGAACTTGCGATATCTCTTCAGTAAATAAAGAAATAATCATGAATACTTACGTTTACTTAATTCGCCCCCCCATACGGAGAAGCGTGGAATCTAAAATGCAAAATTTAAATATCCTACTGGATTGCACGTGTCTGCAAATGATAATCAGTTTTCATCAATAGAAAATAACAAATTTATTTATAAATTTTAGTATAAGATTAATTTTGGTCATGACCTTTACTATAGCGCTATAGAACCTGTTATCCATGAGAATCTTGGGCGCTGTCCTGGTAAAGGATGTTTCCCCGTAGACTTCAGCAATGGGTCTCGTCCAATTTTCTTTCTTGCTACCGACCAAATCCGTATCTTGTCGTTTCTTCGCATAAACCACTATGTACACTGTTTATCCATTGCCTTTCCATCCCCATTCACCTGCTTGAATTGCTACAAGTTCTAATACTCCTTATTGTTCATTACCTCACCAAAATCTTAAGTGCTGTGAAAATATTAGCATATACGTTCACCACGTTATCATCGGGTTCCTATCATCGGAGACTAAGTTCGATTATCATTGTCCGCTTAGTAAAATTTATAAGTCTCACTTTTGGCATTCACTGTCCACTTCGTATAACAATTTCTGAGTTCTATATTTTTAATACTAACGACGACAAATCACGACGTCCGAACTCGCGTAAATTTTCTATGTTCAAGTAAACTGCTATATATCTAGCACCCTGATCCGATCGCTATCGTGTCGAGAGCTTGAATGAATCTTCTTGTATCCTTCTTCAACACGCCAACTTTCTTTTTTTTATCCTTTACTCTCTTGTTTAAAACAAAATTATGCGATCTATCTCGCGGCGTCATCTACGTAATTATTTTTGATCAGGAACTCACTTTTTTACTTTCCCATGACACTTCCGGTATAATAGAATGGAATTTTCTTATTCGTGTAACTAGGCATCTCATAAGTTTGTTTATATTTCTTCGTAGGCGAAGTTCGTCGAGTTCGCGAGTTCGTCGAGACGTGTGTTTCTATGAGACAGATGCACAGATGACACCATAGTAATGCGAGGTCATGAGATGTGCGTTTCTATGGAGCACATACGCAGAGGGTAGACCATAGCAACGTGAAAAAAGCAAGAGATAAAACAGCGAGCTTTGAAGGGTGGATCAGATTGGGAATTAGGGCATTCCGACTTCTGTTGTAGTGGTGAGCGGATTACTTGTGCGGTTTTTCTTGAGGTTAATTGTTAAATCAGGACTTGTGATATTTCGTGAGAGTGAACATTGAACTTGAACTTAGAATATTTACACATTAGGTGTGCAACGGGAACTTGTAAAATGTTCGTGTTGTACCATTCCAAACTCGGACTAATATTTTCATGAGTGAAAATTGATTTCATGAGGGAAAGTGAACTTAGAAAATTTTCGCGGTGGAGTAACTAAATTTGACAAAATTTTACCAGTGAATAGTGAATTGCCATGTTATTCCGACCTGGCAAAGTAATCAGTTTGAAATAGGTGCCCACCTGAGGCGCAAGATAAAAAGTATAGGCAGTGTTTGTGAAGTGGTTGGAGGAAGTTTCGACTTGGTCGCTGATCATCGTGGAGTTTGAGAAGGAAGATTGGTCTTCTCTACGTGGCGACATCGAACGACGTGCGCGCGAAGAGGCAAGAAAGGATAAAAGGTTCTATAACGCTGTTATTGCAATAACGAGGAAAATGGTCATGGCCTAACGATAAATTGTAAAAATTGATGATAGTTAATAACTTTGGCATGCATAATAAATTATAATTGATAGTTTGAAAGAAAGCTGATTCTCATTTTCCATTACATGCAATCCTTGAGTAGACATTTCAGAACTATTTTCAGATTCCTCGCCACTCCGTATGGATGTCAGATTGAGTAATTGGTTGCGGAGAAAGTAGCAACAATTATTTCGTAGAACCCGCCGACCGAGCTAGCAGGATTAACATTTATTTGTAATATATCCGAAGACAGTAATAGACAATCAGAAATTGATGTGTAACCTTTTCCTGGCGCTCAAATTGTTTATAAATTCGGAAAGTCGTTACGATTTACATTTATTAGTAATTAATGTTAGAGGTTATAATGTTATCGGTCGGTATTAATATCCGTATAATACCGATTTATCCCCCCATCCCCATTTACTCCAGGTGTCTGTATGCATTCTGCATACCCAACTTTCTTATATATTGGAAATCAAAAATAACTTATTTAATGTTTATAATTTAGTAAATAATTCTGAAAATTTAGCGTAATTTCATGTACTTTTTCACTGAAAAAAGATTCAGAATGTCAAGATATACAATTTTTAATTGAGTGTAGATTAGAGGATTACATTTTAGAATGATTACTAAAGTTTCCCAATGAAACGCCTCGACATGTACAATGTGATGTTTTGTGAGGGAAAATATCCCAAACATATAAAAAATCACATATTTTCAAGAAAATATCCTCAATGGTTGTAATATATGAACTTATCACGGACTGGACAACCTCGTGGAGTACAAACAGATCCATTTTGAGAGTAATATATTTGCTAATAGAAGCTAACGCTTACGTTTGCTTTCAAACGTGCTATTACAAATGCCCAAAACTACGTGGGCGAACCGCTTTAAACAGTGATAATGAATGCTTTATACAGTTGTATGATAAAGTCGTATGATATTACGTCAGAGATGCATAAGCGTTTGATGTCTGAATGTTAGTTTTGCATATCTTACTTTAAGCAATGAGTAAGTGATTCAACAAATCTCCCACTCTACGTTTTCAGACCTACAAAAAAGCGGAAAAGTCTGTAAAATTTCGAAGTATTTGAATTTGGCGAGAAAATTTGACCCCATCATGGCTAAAATTGAAATTATTGAAGGCGTTGTCATTGTCAACAATATTATTTATTTCAATGAGAGCAGCTTTCGATGGCTTAGCCATCATCAGTTTTATGATACAAGAAAAATATAAAATTAGAATTAACAGAGTTACATAATTTAAAAAACATCTTAAGAAATGAAAGGATGGCTGCCAGTGCCCATCATGGCTGCCAGCGCAAGGTTCAATTTTTAACGAGGAATGACAGCCTTTACCATAGGATTGTGGGGCCTTGGCGAAGGTTATACACAGACGGACAGACAGAGGGACGTATAGCCGGCAATTGATTTTTCGGTGGCAAGAACCAACAAAACATGGATTCGTAGGGCGAGAAAGTAAAAAGAGAGATGGGAGAAAGGGAGAGAAAAAGAGAGGAAGGAAGAGTAGGGCAACGTCTGGCTCTGCTAGTTCTAAGTTACTGCCTGGTTTTGCTAGTACTAAGATACAGAGAGAAATGCGTTGAATCACAGGGCGATAATCTCTGACACTACGGAATCAATATCGATAAAATGTTCGTGCTCTTTTTCTTCTCGTTGAGGAGTACTGTATACTAATATTTACATTCATAAGCCTTAATATAATGTTACGATTCTATGAGGTGAATTAAAACACTGATATTACTTTAACAAAAACGTTTATTTTGTTTCTTAAAGATACACTAAAAATATTTGATTTATTTAGTCTTGTGTTCTTCACATGGTTATTTCTTTATACGTCACACTTTTCTTGATTATTATTTTCACTATTCACTTCTTTTGCACTGTTGCACAGTTCTAAGCACTCACCACCGTCCGATGCACTGACTCACAGTCCACTGCACTGCTGTTCACCGTGAGACCGTACAGACACTTCACAGTTCAGCTTCCATTTCAGACTGACTAGCGGCTGCCGGCCGCGGCAAAATTATATCTGTCTGGCGCCCGCTTAGAATTTTCCGGAACGCGCGACACTCATCTACGCGACCCGCGATCCCGGAACCATCCAGTTCCGGGGGCACCGGTAGATGACGCAATCCGCGCAGCGGATCCCGGCAGATGATTCAATATTCGTTACAATATTTACAAAATAATCACAATCCGTATAATTGTATGTTATTATTCACTGAGCTATTATTAGGAAAATTATTATTCTAGCTGGTTATAGTCCATTATTTATTTTAATTTTAAATCCTATAAGCGCACTAAACATTTGCTGATTTCATTACTGTTAATTCAAAGAACATTATTATATTACGTATTCGAAAACAAACGGACATCCTTCCCAAAATATTTTTCGTAGCACACGTGAGTCTGCGTATGTGTACGTGCACGCCTTGAAGTGTAAAAAGCGCGAATGTGTAGTGGGAAAATGCGCACTAATCCTGGACTTTATTTTACAGAGGGCAGAAAGGGCTCTCGCATCGCGCGGTATCCCCATGGCTCTATTTTGATAGAATTTATAATGTAACTTCTGCTGGACGCAAAGCGCTGGAATGTCTAAAGTTTGGTCGCAGTTTCCATGACACGGTAAATATTCTTTTCATTATCACCGAATTTTTATTGGTATGAAGTGAAATGAATCCACTATAATTATAACCATTCCAAAACACATGTTTTTGAACCGCATAGTTATTCTTCTCAATAAGAAAGAGTTCCTAGTGGGAACTCAATAAGAGTGATTAATTAACATTTTCGTACAAGATGACGAATGTCTGCTGAAAATGAACAAAGATCGACGTCTGTTGTAATTATTTTCCAGAAATAGATTCTAATAATGCATCCAGGAACCTTGAAATACAACTAGAGAAAAATCAAAGGTTGTCTGAGTAAGTGGACTTAAATGTAAGAGAAGAAAAACTACTTACATCACTTTTACCTTTCACAGAATGAATTGAATGGACAAAAATCTCTAGGCCTTCCCCTTTGTTAATGAAAGATGGTCACCTTATTAAAAATAAAAAAGTGTGATCGCATATTTACTTCTTTCATGAATAAATATTTCATTACATTGTTACGGAGTTTGTTACCTCACATACAAGACCTTCATTTCACATTGCCTAAAGCATATTTATTTGCAGTTCGTTGAACAGCGGAAGGAAATACTTCGTGCGAATGCTGAGAGTTTATGGAAGAACGAGAATTTCGAGAAGGACGAAACCACGCTAGAAGTCACAAATGTTGCAATCAGCGACGCTGATGCAGATGAAAACAGAAAGCAGTTCAGTACATTCATAGATGGTCTGCTACAGGAAAGTGGAAGGTCGATTTCTGATCAGGACGTACTGGATGAAATGCTGACCTTCTTTTTGGCAGTAAGTTCCTTAACAAAAAAGAACTAAAATACCAGAAAAAGCATGGACTACTAAAAATGATGCAATGCAGAAAATTAAGTGAATTCCCTGCCCAACTTCCTCTGGATAAATCAATTTTTAATTAAGAATAAATTAATTATTATTTAATCTAATAAATTAATTCTTATTCTCTATCCTGAGCAAGAGAGGATTATTTCAATAAATAATTTCTATTCTCCTTAGTCTCCATTGTAACCCACAGTCAAACTCCGCACTCGCTACCGTTTGCGCAGAAGGGAGAAAGTTATGCAATGCTGCGAGAAAAAAACGGCGAATTTTCGGCAGAAAATTCCTCTTACACGGCCTTGGTAAGGAAAAAGTGAATAAATCCAGTTGCTAAATATAGAAAAAAATCACTAACGCGTGGTATAGCCAGAATTCATGTTTTGTTGGTCCTTCATATCCAAAATTGATTGACGGCAAAAGGTCTATCAGTCCATCTTCCGTCTGTAAAGAACTTCTTCCTTTCACGGTTTAGCAATAATGGCTTGGCAACTATTACTCGGAAACTAATTTATGTGACTTGTACGTCTTATTTTTGGGACATGTGCCACATGTATGAAAAGAAGTGATAATTGTCAAATTTGTGTTGATATATTTAGTTTTTGCCCCAATTGTTCGAAGATTTGTACTGAGTTTTACAAAAAAGATGACAGATGATAATTCGGAAACTGTGGTGGTATAAAGAGCATTTAATAACTATTACTAAAGGCGAGACAGTAAATGCTGATTTTAGTACCACTAATTTATTTTCAATTAATGAATGACCGTCCTCACAAAATTTAATGAATATTCGACAGTTAATAACACTTTTTCCTCTAAAACGTGCCATGAAACCTTTTTAGAAGGGCCATGTCTATACGTACACACACAGAATTATGAAAATGATCTTACTAAGAATAACTAGAATTTCAGACGAGCTAATTCTCTGCAACGTGTGTTGACCGCTCAATAACTGACATCTCTTTGAAACTACAAATTTTGTAATTTTCCTAAATTTCCGCACTTCTCCTTGAATTGTTATTGCTCCAAATGATGGGTTTATTTAACAAAATATCTAAAATTGGATAACATCAATCCCTTCCTTCTATTAAACTTTGCCTTCGATCATTTTTGCTTTTGATATTATAGATAAGAAAATGGACATCATCTTTGTCAACTTGAATTTATTTTGAAAGCCAGCTTTCAACGGCTTTGTTGATATGAATCTAGCAATACACTCCCTACCCTCGACACCCAATGTATAATGATGTTGGCGAAGCCGTCGAGAGCCGGTTTTACAATACATTCAGGTTGACAAAGGTAACGTCCATTCCACGAATAATATAAACAACACCAGCATTCCCACAACTTTGTATTCGTATTATATCCCTATTTCTAATTGTGTGAAATATGCCCATAGGAAACACTCTTACCTGTAAAGTTCTTTAATACTAAGTGGACTATCACAAAAAAAGAAACGATTTTTTTAAGTTTACTGTTTTTTTTTCAGGGACTTGATACAACCGCCATCACTCTACAGTTCGCCTTTTTCTTTTTAGCCAAAAATCCACTAGTTCAGGTAAGTAACTTTTTGGATTTAACAATACAATTAATCCAAAATCACAAAGATAGTAACTGCTATGTACAAGGAATCCGGGGCGGGACAGTTCTTTACAATCAGTTTATTGCAAAATAAATTCACAATCCCAAAATCCAGTCCAAAATACAAAGCCATGTCAAATGAAATTCCAGGAGATGTATCGCTTACAAAGCCAAAAATACCGTTCCACCAGAAAATCACTAGGAGTGAAAAACCACACGACGTCACCAGAATTTATACTCACTAACTAGACTCACTAACACTTAAGACAGGCACTGTCCGCTCTCCCGGCCCGGGGCCCTTGTATAAGACCCGAGGCTCCGAAGCGAGTGTCTTCGCTTCCCACCTCCGTGATGGGGAAGGGAAGGGAGGTGCCCCCTCCGGTGGTCGTTCTCGCGGTCCGGTGCCCCGGGCAGGCGCCGTCGCTCGCCCTGCCCCCTGGTGGCGCCTTCCCACACTATCCATTTTCGCCCTGATCGCGCTCTCGGTGCGACCCCGCTGCGGCCACTGGGCCGCAATTACGCTATCCGGCACAGTGTGCCCAACAGGTCTGTTTCCGTAGGCACAATGCTGAATTATACATCAGAAACAGAATTTTTAATTTGTTTATTAGAATGAAACACATTATATGGGGCATACAATGGAGAGAAGTGTATTTCGTAGACATTTCTCAAATTCTGGGATCGCTATTCTAAACCGAAAATAAGTTAAATGATGCAAACAGGTGACAGGAAGCGTGCTGGAACTTATTAGAAAATATTCAGTCCAGTCCACATAAATGTGACGACTACCTGAGTTAATTGAAAACGTCAAGATACCCCTCAAAGACAGCAGATAGTAGCACTGACAGCGAGAAGAATGGAAGCGGTAAATAGTGCAGATGTAGCAATGCAGAAATGGCTGATTTATCGGACGTCCAAAAGGGCATAATCCTGTAGCGTCACGTTGGCGGCCGTGGGAGGGAGGAGGAGCGGAAGTATCGCGTACCTGCGGGCATGAATAGCTGGGCGCCCCGGCTTTGGGATACCTTTAGACAAAAGGGACGCCAGCTTGACCTATCCATTGGACTGATGGTCGTTTGCATATACGGCGTGAACCGTCTGAACGCAAACGTACTGCAACAACTGCCGAACGGGTCCTGGAGGAAGGACGGAGCGTGATGGCGTGTGGATGTTTTCATGAAACTTCCTGGGTGATCTGGTATATCTGGATGGCACAACGTATCAACAGAAGTAGGCACCTATCCTTGGGGACCATGTTCACCCCTACATGTAGATCGTTTTTCCTCAGCAAGTCGGCGTCCACCAGCTGGGCAATGCAAAGTGTCATACACCTCACAGCGTACGTGTGTGGTTCGAAGAGCTCTACGATATATTACAGTACTCTCCTGGCTACCAAACTCTCCAGATTTAAACCCAATCGATAATCTGTTGGATCATCTCGATCAATCCATGGATCCACAAATAAGGAACCAAGCGCAGCTGGCCACGGCTCTGGAGTCGCATCCCTGCTAGTGCTGTGTTCGTTCTTTCCTACAGCGGACGTCACACATCTGCGTTATGGGAAGTTCCCTTCTTCGAAACATATATTTGCTTACAATACGGGTTTTGTTCGCGGTTGTATTTCTTTCCTTGCCGAATCCATCCACAAGCTAATTGACTCTCCTCCTGCATGTCGCGCAGAGATCAGTGCTGAAAAGGGGGTTATTGATGATTTTGAAGGGTGGTCACATTAATTTGACAAGACTGTGTATTAGCTCTTGTGTTAAAAAATACCATTGGTGATGATAAATCGGCTACGGATTTTGGATACCATCTCTCATCGTGCCCTTTGTGAAAGAATAGAATCACTGCCGTGTGTACATTAAGAACGTTAATTTAAATAATTATATTTCCTACTGAACTCTACAAAACCTGCACATATAGTGAAGATATATGTCCAGGAGCAAAACTAGGAGCTACCTCTGCATTCCCGCAAAAGATCAGGAAAACTGGGCGAAAAATCTAATAGACCTGGAGGGTTAATCACCTAGATGCTGATCCAAGCTTTCTAAGGGAAAATTGCATTGAAATTGTTTTTCCTTCCCTTGTAATTGTTGCAGAAATATTCAGTCTTTTAGGATTATGCAAACCAAACAGTAATTAATAAATTAAATATTTCTTTTGTTTTTGATGTCGTTATAGTCTTTAATTATACTTAAACAATTTTGCAGAAAGAAATGTTTTACTTTTCACTTAAGCTTGTAAATAGCTTATAATCATGTAACGTCGTCTGACGTGTTGAAAAATAATGTGCAAATATTGTATGTGAATATTTGAAGTTGGTTGATGATACTGACACCTGATGGGTATATTTCCTACGGCGAGTGTTATAGTTATATACATCTTTATTCTCAGAAAATATGTTCTACCATTTGAGTGGGCCATTTAAAAAAAAACACTGATTGGTAAAAAGAGAGACAAAAAAATGAACTAGAACTTCTTGCCTAATAAAGAGACTTACAGGAATCACGTGGTTGGAATTTGTTAATTTTTCACTTAATTATTTTTTGTAATCGAATTTTTGGGAGCTATACGATATGCTTCCCAAGAATATTATGCCATACCTGAGAGGGAATTAACATTGACGAAATATTCTCAGCAGTATGGACTCTGACTAAGTCTGAAAGAATTCTGAATTCGTAGCATAAATTACTTAATTTTCTGTAAAATTCATTGAAATGGACGATTCTCCCAGGGTATTCTAGAGGAAACCGGCTAAGAACTGTGTGAATCGGTTCGTCTTGTCAGGGAAATCGAAAGAGCTATTGATCACCTTCGTGGGAAACGTAAATCACCTAAAACACATATTACAAGCCTAAAACTGCAAAACACACGTTTTAGAGACGTTTCTTGGAATCTTGAGAATGAATCCGCAAAACATGATCAGTTCCCTTGCATGAGTGTGAGGTACATCGAACGTGTTTTGTCTCGTTTGTCTGCATTGGTGCACCGGAAGGGGCCTAACCGTGAGTGACGTATAGACAGACGAACGGACGCAGGTCAGTCCTTTACTATAAGGAAATTATTTTCTAAGTTCACACTCGATATTTTTCAGGAGAAAGCGCTGAGAGAGCTTCAGGATATATTTGGCGCTGCCGGTTCTACGGAAGTGACTCCGGATACGTTGCAGCGCATGCAGTACATCGAGATGATTGTGAAGGAAACACTTAGAATGCACCCACCCATCTTCTTTTTCATGAAAAAAGCTGGCGTTGACACTCCTCTTGTTTCCTGTGAGTATGTAAATTACGCTAAGATTTTATACGAATCTTGCTTCAGGACATTGTTTAAACAGTTGAAGAAAATATTCTGCAACAAACTCGTCCGCCTTATTTGGCCACTCATTTACAGAAACTTGGTATCCTCTACAAAACAACTCATGGTTTGACATAATTGTCCTTCGTTTCTCGTTGAGCGACCAACCCATTCCATTCGGAACATTTTGAAATAGTCGCTTTAGTAAACCATCTGCAATAGCCCAGTGGTGAGATCGTTGCCCATGGCCAGGTCGAATTCAACCTTTGTCTAGAGGAGAATGCTGGCATCCGGCTACTCTAATCGATAGTTTTATAGTTTTCCAAAGTTTCCCCTACCAATATGAGACGGAGCAGTACACTAACGAAGAAGGTAAGAACCGTGCGCGATCTTTTCTTCCGCATCAACACGACATGCACAAAATTATCCCTCTGGAGAGCAGTCGGCAGCGTAGTTCTTGGTCCCGGATGGTCGGGGTCAAGCACTGTAAAGATATCTCCCGGAAGCCGACTTGTAGCTATAGCACGTTCGAGGTTAAGAATGAAGTACAGGGCCTAACGGACTTTTCCAATAAAGAAACGTTCCCTCGTGTTAAGGGTTCAAAATAGCTGGTTGTGGAGAACTGGAAAGTTGGGCAGAAAACCCGCAAAATACGTCTTACTGAGTTTTTGATGAAAGGATTCTGAAAAGATAAATGTGAATACTGTCAGCACACATTGTCATTAAAATCTGCTTTGTACGTTAAGTATTTGAAGAAAATATCCGGTTTACCTGTGTCCTGGGAAAAAGGACATGTACTATTTTTGAATTCAAATTTGCGAGTATCTCCTCTCTACCAACTCACATCTTAACTATCTTTTCTAACAGGAATAATAGACCTTAATGCTGACGAGTGTGCAGAGTTACAGCTCAAAAGAACTTTAATTACGGATTTTACAACGGAAAAATTTAGATATTGTTGATGCGATACCTTTCCTCATTACATTATAACACAGGAAAAGTAAAAAAAACAGAAAAAAGGGGTGCTCATACTGCACATCTAGTAATATTCGCAATTCGTGTGTATTTTGTTTGTTTTATATTTTAAAATTTATATCTAATTAGCAATGCTGACGACTTTTAACAATAAGATTGTGAACAAGTGTTGTGTGAAGGAAGGGCGCAGAGACGTGTAAATTTCTGACCACATCTCGGGGACAAGTCGTGACGGATGACTCATTGGCGAGAGAGTACTGCTTCGATTTTATTCGATTCTAGAATATACGATAGATCAGTTTTCAATAGTCTCTTCTTGAATTTACCTATTTAATTAAAAATGAAAAAATATTTTCCTTTATTTCACAAATTCCGCCTAATAACGTTACTATATTTATATTTTTAAGTAGTTAGTTAATATTTTAATGTTTTGGTATGAGACAAACAAAAGGATTTCCATTTATACGACGCATTTCCCCCTAGTAACGTAAATATATTTGTATTTTTTAAGTAAATAGTTAATATTTTAATGTTTTGGTATAAGACAGAAAAAAGTAAAGGATTCAGAAAATGTTGAAAATTTAAAAAAAATCAACGTTACATCACACTAAACTAATACCCTCACCCCCCAAAAAACAGCATAAAAACGCAGAGTCAAAACACCTCCCACTCTTTAGCTTTAGGAAATTTATCGACGATCTCTATCGTGTTATGTTAAGACTATTTAGTGATGTTTTTACACATTACCACACAGATACTTTACAAAATATTACTGCGTTATTAATGGTTTTAGTAATGTTATGAATACTGTTTTCCAAAAAAGGGTATTTTCACAAATTTTGAGTGCAATCGTGTCGATTTAAAAATTACGTAAACCAGATTGTTTAAATTCAACAGTGAACATATTCTTTAAGTTTATTCTCATATAGAGTATAGTTGGCTACATAATATGTCTAAGGAACTTTTTTATGCAAGCGTATGATATTTCAAAATAGTGGAAGTTGAACTTAGTTTTTGTTGCGGCGCTCCTTATGATCTTTGTGATGCAGGGGCGTCATAAGGGTGTCTGTGTGCAATAGGTAAGACGACTGCTGGGGAATGTTTGTGGAAGCGTAGTGTGGTCGAGCCAGTACTGCAGATTAGATAGACGCGAGTTCAAATCCTAGCAACTGAGACGTATTTTTACCTCCACATATTCTATGTAAAGAGAGAGTCATGTAATGCTGCAGGAGAAAATGTCGAAATTTCTACAGAAAACACGTTTTGTATATCGCTGATTTGAAAAAAGTAAATTGTTTCTTGCTCGTGTATTATTTCTGTACATAGGATTGTCAAAACGCTTGTGTGTTGGGTGTTCTTGAACATAAAAAGTGATTTTCGGAAAACCTCTCTTTATTAATCCGTCTGCGTTTGAGTAAACGGGATTTTCATCAAAATAGATATTCCTCGAATGATCTGGCTGATGTCACGAATTCTCGAATTTCAAACGGATATTTTAATGTTGAGGGTACTTCACACTTAGCACCAAGATATTTTTGAAATGGTATCAAAAATAGCTCCAAGTTTTTCTTTAAATCTTTTCCTCTAATAGAGCAAAAGACTTTTAAAAATGGCGCAGGTCCAATATTTGGTGAACGAACTGATTTTCAAAAATTTCAAACAAACTTAACATTATAAATACAATATTCACAATAGAGATTGTTCCATAATTAAATATGTTTTCCAAAGTAGATATTGAATTAATGTAATTGAAACACTTAATGTTTGCAAACTGCAAATGCCAATGTTCAACTTTCTTTTGGCTCCGGGAAGGATGGGGTTTAGCTGTGCAGGTGATGGCATAGGGAAAACGTGTCAGGCGTGTTAGCTTTAAGGACCCGAGATCGAATCCCAGCATGGAGAAAATAATTTCTGCTGGAAAGATTTTTTTTTTACAAATTCACGTATTATTATATATTGATTAGCCATTACAAATAAGGCGTGAAAGTGTATAGTTTTGGAGAAGCACTAGTTTTAAACATTACGCTCTCTCTAGATTGCATTTGTATTAAGATAAACATAATTTAGTTGGATAAACGAAGACCATTCACTTTGTTAGAAATCAAACTTTACGAAACTGAGATCAGTATCGTAATAAATGTTATTACGATACATGTATCTGTGCTTCATTAATATAAAAAATAATCATTTGTGTAATGCAAGGAATATTAGAACTTACGCATTACTTATGTTACAGTACATTTGCTTTTCGTCAGACTATTTCAAAGGCATTGTTTATGAAATGGACTTTCCTCTGTAACGTAACTTATCAACCTAAGGGTCAATGTTTCTTTTCTTTGCAGCCGATCTCGTCGTTCCTGCGGGAGCTACTGTGCTTATATCGCCGAAGACTGTACACACGGACCCTAAATTGTACCCTAATCCTCACGTGTTTGACCCAGAAAGATTTTCTCCTGAGAACTCTGCAAAACAACATCCATTCGCCTTCATTCCGTTTGCTGCAGGAAAGCGTACTTGCCCTGGTATGTACAAATTATTTAAATCATGTTATGCGCATTTTGTTGAAAACGAGCAATTTTATGTATTCCTTTTTAAAGGAAAGAACATTTGAGAAGTTTTGTGTGAGAAACTGCTCAATTTTTTCTTCAAATTGTTTTCTTGGATAGAGCAAATGACACTTAAAAATGTCGCAAGTCTTCATTTGTATTTTACTCTCTGACTTTTAGAAAATTTCAGAAGTTATAAATGACAGGAAAAATATTTTCTATTGTTGCAACACTAGTTTTAACCTTTTACTATTGGAGATACATATCTCATTAAAAGCTACATGCGGATTTCCAAGGCTGGAATACAGTAGTCTGACCCGACCAGCATTCCAGTTACCTGTTGTATTGAGACTTGCTCCTTCTTCAGCACATTATATTGCCAGCTTGCGTTAATTTTATAGAATTTTTGAATGCTTATTTATGTTTTTGTTTTAACAAGCTACGATTTTAAAGTCCCAATTTTTAGTTCGTCCGTATATAAGAACCTAGTGAATGTTTTCTGACTTGATAGCTGCCATAACTTGGTAGTTTGCATAGTAACATTGGTAACATTGGCAGTTAGTCGTGTTTGTCATGAATCGGCGAGCTATAATATCATCTCCATTAAATGAACTTCAAATATTTTGTCAGACGATGAGATTATTGTGAAAATAAAAGGAATTTCTTCACGATTTTCCAATAAACAAACAATGTTGTTTATGGAATGTTTATGGAAGGATTGGAGAACAATTTGCAGTTCAGGATGCTTCTCAGAAATGTCGTGGTAGTAAATTATCTAACATTGAAAGCCACATACCTGATGTTACCAATATAGGTGAGGTCGTGAATCTGCTAGCATTGCTGACAGCTGTCACCGTTTCTCGCTGTCTAATATCCATATCTTTCGATCTTACCAAACATCATATTCTAAATCTCACGCCGTCATTATTCACCTTACGTTTTCCTCCCACTTTCTCCTTGGTCTTCCTCTAACTTCTTTCTTTAGGAAGGTATTCCCACATCTTCTTTGGCAGTCGCTCTCTGCCCAATCTTAAATGTCCATACCATAAGAGAGCCTTTATTTCTATCAGTTCTAAGGTTAAATTTACAGGTTTCATTATTTCTATTACTTTTTTATTTTTATATGAAATTAGGCTGTCTCGTGGCTCAGAGCGAAGTCGCTCACCTTTCGCCCAGGAGTTTCGGGTTCTATTCCCGTCGATTCACGGAAAATCTCATGTGAATTTTTTCCGACAAAACGAGTTTGGCGTTCCTAATTCCCTCCCATTTCTGGCCGCAGAAGCGCGTAAGAGAGAGGCTCGTAGGCGGAGTACTACCTGGCGGTCCTCTTGACAACTAACTGCGACGAGAGTGAGCACTAGACTAATAATAAAATGTTAACGGATGATTACTCCTGAAGTACAAAGGAAGCACTGAACGCCCTTCTAGGGGTTAGGAGATGGGTTGAGTCATGCAACTTGTTACCTGTAACCTGATTTGCCTGTTACCTGTAACTTGTATCCTGTAACCATGCAACTTGTAACCTTTCTTGTAACCTGATAACAGCGCTCCAAATTTTCCATTTCTGGATGAGAATGTCTAGTGGCCGGCTGCTCTGATTCGTAGTTTGCCGTGGTTTCTCCGGTCATCAATAGGCGAATGCCGGAGCAGTACCCTAACAAACGGAACACGGACCGCGCGGGATCTTTCTTTCCTCTTCCTTCTCCTATCTTCACCCTTCACACACACACACACACACACACACACACACACACACACACACACACACACACACACACACTAACATGCACTACACTTCCACACATGCCAGAGAGCGGTCGGGGACTTAGATCTTGTCCCCGAGGGGCTTGAGAATCTTTTACGTGCAGTAAATCTACTAACATGGGACAGTCGGCTTTACTTCCTCTCCGAAGGAAGGTGTACGAAGGTTTTTTTAGCCCTTAAAAATCCACGGCTTCGATCGATTTGAACCCGCAAACTTGGGTATAACAGCCCGGAGTATAGTAGGAGTATAGCAACTCCTCCTGAGGCAACTGAATGAATTCTGTCAAACGATAAATTTTATAGTTCGAGATGAAGAATTTGTCGGTAGGAAGTAAATGTGTTTCAGTTATAAAAGCTATGTGTACATTATGAGTGTATAAAAATCTTCAAAAGTATGTTGTTGTCTTTTCAAACCATTGGCTTTCCAGTTGAGAAGTGTTAGTTGATTGGTAATTTTATTAATTATTTATTGTAAGAGAGCGATTCAATAATAGTTTGAAGTTGAGGAAGAAGAATTGAAAGAATTTGTGATATTATTGTTGTAACAAATTGTTGAATATTATAAGGAGAAAGAGGTAGGTTGTGTAGGAATGTGTAAGTTATTTGTCCATGGGGGTTGTTAATGTTAGTTTGTGTGTTAGGAAGCGGTGAGAAATGTGTTGTATGTAAATTAAAAGATTTTGAAGAGTTTTGAGGTAAAGAAGTAGGGCTAGTTGAGTAAAACATTGTGTTAGGGGAAGAATTATTGGTGGAGGTAGAAGAGGAGAGAGTATTTGTGAAAGGTGGATTATTATCAGATTTATTTAATTTATTATTTAGGACAAGTTTGTAAAAAGAACATTCTCTATAATTCGCTGAATGGCTCTGACTAGAGTTTACACATGTCGGAGGGGTTGACTGTGCCTTGGACAATCAGAGTAATGATGGAGTTGAGAACATTTGACACACCTGAATTTCAGTTTACAATTGTTCTGTGAATGTCCAAAACGCTGACAATTTTTGCATTGAACAGGAGTGAATCTATTTGTTTTGGGTTGAACTTTAATAATTGATTGAAACACACGATCTAATTTTAAAATAGTTCTGGATTGATGGGAGTCTGTTAAGTCTATAGTACAAGTTTGAAGAGGATGCCTTAGTTTGTCATCAAGACGTCGAACTTGAAACACTGGATATTTTAGTCAAGTAATTTCATTTAAAATTTATATTTCACTTAATGAAATCGGAATATCTTTAATCATTACCTGGAACGTTTTCTTGCTTGGTTCTTGAAATGTCTAAATCTGTATATTATTATTTTCACAGACTTGTCTGAAGTTTCGATGGCCATCGATGTGTTTAAAAAGAATTTGGATTTCATTAAAACGAGATTTGGTTGAATAGTTGTTGTGAACCACTTTTGCAATGTCTTGAAGTAATAACGGATAGTTGATGCCAATTACTGTTATAGGTGGAATTTTTTGATGAGGTGGAGAAGTTGAAGTAGTCGATTCTTGTAGATTAGCCAGAGTTTCGTATCTGGAGTGGATCGGGATATTAATGTGGGTGTAGATGATTTTGATCGTTTGGAAGGGTTTTCAGGAGCATCTGGGGGATGAGGACGACGAACGTTGCTAGAGATATCTTCTAAGTTAAGTTCAGGTTGTGGCACTAGGTTTGCCGAATATTATTGAAAAGTTGTTGATGTTGAAGTAGTTGGATATGAAGCTTGTTGATAGTTTGGTGATTGCAAGGTTGAAAATTCCATATTTTGAACTGGAGTTGCATGAAGTTCAACATATTGAGCAGAAGTTTGAACATCAATTGGAAACATTTGTATTATCCAAGACAACTCGTCTCTCGTAAGGGAGATGAGTGTTATAATAAAGTCTTGAGGAGATTTTTGTAATTGTTTATCCCTATTGATAAAATAGTAGTTGTAGATAACAGAGAGTCCAATTATTCTGAGATAATTCAAGTATAAGCAGAATATTTGAAATAATATGAGGATAGTATTTGGTTGCACTATTCTAGAAGCACGGCAACCTGATCTGTCGAAACATATTTGAAATCATTTTCAGCATTAAACTGCTATTCATATTATACTTGATTATACGTTATTCCAGGAGACAGTGATAACCCGGAGCTGAATGAAAGTTTCATATATTCCGGAAGCAATTTTGAGTAATATTGCCCTTTTTCGTAATTCCCGTGATTTTAATTATTCATTAGAATCATGTAATGTCTTAATTAGTGAAATAGTCACACTAAATGTCATATGAAGTGCTGTGCTAGCCGGTAAATTCACTCCGCGCTACGCGAGTCGTGAATTTCCCGGCTATCACAGTACTTCCTGTGATATTACTTATGATAATCGCATGGCCATAGATATCTAGGATTGGTTGGATTTGAATATATTCTTGCTTAGTTTTGGTTACTTACGACTCGGACAGACATGCGTGAAATAGTCATAGGTAATATCACGAGAAGTGCTGTGATAGCCGATAAATTCACGACTCGTGTAGCGAGGAGTAAATTTATCGGCAAGCGCAGCACTTTCAGAGATATTTAGTGTGACTATTTCATGATTTAAGACATTACATGAATCGAATGGATAATTAAAACCATAGGAATTAGGAAAAAGAGAAATATTACTCAAAATTGCTACCGGAATATTTGAAACTTTCATTCAGTGATCTAAGTGATAAACTTTCAAAGTGATAATCACATAGCGATAGACATCTGGGATTATTTTAATTTGAATATATTCTTGCTTAGCATTTGTTGCTTACGGTGCGGCCAGACATGAGTGAAATAGTCATTGTAATGTAAATGTGTTAAAATTGCTAACGTGAAAAGTAAAAATTCCCGTTTAGCTCCTCCAAAATTATCAGTTTAGCGGAGAAAGAACCACGAAATTTGGTGATATAAGCAAAACACATGAAACCAGTAGTATCACAACAAAAAATACTTTCTCATACCATTTCTCATTTTGAAATTTTTGTAATTAAGTTCTTTTGTTTAAACAAATTATCATGACCTTTTTTATCATGACAATTTTGAGTAGCTTTTGGTAAAAAAATTTAATTGTCTCTATTTCGCGCAAAATCTACTCATATTTTTGAAACAACTCATATTTAATCTTACTTAAAAATTACATTTTCGAAAAATCGAACTTGACCAGATTTCACGATCTGTCTTTAAAGAACATATTTAATAAAGGAACTAAAGATATTACAGAATGGCTGAGATTTTCTCATTGTAAAGTCTTCTTAATTTCCTTGATGATAGGTAATTGGTAGGTAATTTGTTGCGTCTACAACTTAACGCAACGCGTCTCCAAGCCCCTTAAGGGGTGTTGAGCGCTTTGCGCTGGGGCGTAATCCTACATTAATGTGCGCTGTTAGTGAGTAATCCTTCATTACTAATGTGTCATGTCACGTCACGTCGCAGTCAGATGTCAAGAGGACCGCCAGGTAACATCTCTGCGAACGCGCATCCTGCTACGCGCTCCTGCGTCACTACCCAGCGGCCAGAATTGGGAAGGAATAAGAATAAGGGTGGGGTTTAGGAAACTTCACAGGGGTTGGTCCAGCCCTTGTGAAGCAGACAAACTCGTTTTGTTGGAACAAATTTCACATGAGATTCGACGGGAATCGAACCCGGACCTCCGTGGTGAAAGGCAAGCGCTATGCACGCATAGCGAGACTTCGCTATGTGCCACGAGCGAGCTTGTGAATTGGCCTTACGGTTTTCCTCATCGTCTTCCAGCTGCCATCTATCGCCGCCTTAAGTTCATGTTTTGAAATTTTCGAGGAATCAATGCGCAATTTGAAGGATATCTACCTTTCAAATGAGAGAATTGTGCAAAATTATAAGCCTAAGTCAGTTCAAAGGGTTCGGGCGCTTTCTGGAGGATCCGGACGGTAACGCGCAGCTCGGTAACACTACGCGCTTCATTCAAATTGAGTGACAAGTCATGGGTGAGAGTTCTTTCTAAGATTCGACTCGAGCAAGACCGACAGAGGTTTCTTCAATTTGAAAAACTCGTACGCATGGTTTAGGCGCCAGACATGTTCACAGTCGGGCGGACATTTTGAAACAAACCCCTTTATTGGTGGTAGGGGACCCCAGAACATGTATTTTCGTTGAAAACTCGAAATCAATTTCCGCAGCATTTCATAACTTTCTCTATACTCCGTATATACGTATGTAAATGTGCAAGCATTTTATGGTCACGAGAGATATTTCTATAAAATTACATTTTTGTAATAAAAAAATACACCAAATTGAACTTAACGTTATGTTGAACAGTGCCATTACCACTATCCATTGCAAAAGATGAAATAGAAAATTTGGAGTCATTTTTGAGAAAATGGCGTTTGAGTGTTTCTGAAAATGCGAATTTTTTGCAATCATATTAACAGATCATATTACCTGTTGAGTTTTCGAGAAACTTTACGTGACATTACTTTAAGCACATGCACTCATAAGTATTATAAAGTAAAGAAATAGCCTCTAATGTAAATATTACCGACGTGGGAGACAAGTCCAAAAATTACATTTTTGTAATTTCTAAGAAAATAAAAGAATAAAGCAGAATGGTGCTTAGGGTCATGGCGTCATTGTATATAGTATATTTGGCACTACCCCTACCAAAAATTAAAAGAAAAAAATTGGAGCCGTTTTCGAGAACATTTTGTTTCTGTAATTTTTGTAAATTGCAAATCTTACACGTTCTATTGCACGAAAACTACTAAAAGTTTTAAAAAATCTACATGATCTTAATGAAAGAAAACTATTTCTGGACAACAATTTCAATTGAAGAAAATATCTCTTTTTCGATTTTATAGTTGTAGGAAAACGTCGAAAAAAATTCAACCTTACGCAATTTTCGAAAATTCAGATTTAACCAAGAAATTCGGACCTATGCCACCTTCATAAGTGTATTTTACTTTATTTTTACATAAAAATTAAATAAATTTTAAGCCAGTTTTTAAGAAAAAATTGAAAATGTCCGGGGCGCTTCATATAAAGTATCCCTAAATTTTATAGAATGTTTTTCAAAATTTAAAAACGTCTACTCGACCCAGACGGTGAGGGGGTTACTTCAATTTGGAAAAAAAAAATCAGGATGATTTAGGCGCTACTAGTGTTCACAGGCGCAGGGACGGACGGACAGTCGGACTGATGGACGGACGGATGAACGGACGGACGTTGAAAAAAACACCACTTTTTCGGTATTATGGGACCCCAGAACATGCATTTCCGTTGAAATCTATAAATCGACTTTTGAAAGCAATATATAACTTTCACTATACGTATTATACAGAAATACTATATATGTATACTATAAATTTTTCGTTTTCTTGTTGCAGGAAGAAAATTTGCGATGTTATCTTTGAAGACGGTTATCAGTAAAGTTATTTGGAATTTCCAGATTCTACCAGATAAAACGTATTCCCCAAAGTTACTTTGGGGCATCTCAATGGTTACGATCAATGGAATGAGGATTAAACTTCTGAAGAGATAAACTTACCCAAGAGAATAAAGAGCAGAAGTTAACGGCCACCTTCCAATGTTACCTGGAAAAAATTGCAGTACAAGTCAAGGAACATTTTACCCATTAAGGAAGTGATATTGCATGTATTTAGCCTTATAGGTCATACCTGCTCGTAGCGGAAGAGCAGGGAACGATCAAAATTTCCGTTAAAACAGATTTCCGTTATTACCAGGTATTCAAAATATACCAAGCTAAATTAAATGTACTTCCTCACAAAATAGTTATTTTTTAATTAAATCACTTTTATAGTACATATAACACACAATTTAAAAAAATATTTTACGTTCGTCTTCATAAAAGAATCTCAATGAAAATATCCAACAATGATGTTTGTTTTGCCATGTTATTTATTGTTTATTCCCTAACATCACTACAAATTGGAATCAATGCATTTAATATTGGATTATTATTCTCTGAGGTTAAACATCATTTGAGTTCTTTATTTGCATGGATGCGTCACGATATAGTTTGATGTTATTTTCTTTTTTCGTCGCTTCTTCTTCTCATTGTACCTAAACGGAATCTTTGGAATTCTTTTCAGCCCCTCACCTGTTGAATTTTAATCGCTATCTTTTGCCTCTCCACATACAGTCTTTCAAGGTACTTGATATTTCTTCTTGATCGACTCCCACCATGCATATGAAGCCTTAAAATTAATCTTGCCTAACTTACTAGCGATTTCAATGGCCTTGGTGTGTGTAATAGACGTTGATATCGACACGTCCTTTGCCTGCGTTGTGACAAACCAATCTAACGTGAGTTCGTTAACTCTTTCGTTCTTATTTACAGCAGCGTGTTTGGGGAGTGAAGAGTTACCTTGCAACCATTTGACGATAATAGATTCTTTCTCTTGAATAGTCGTCTACATTTGTGTCTTCGTTATTCACAAATTGCGTTGACTGTCATACTTCCTTTGCACTCTACATGCTTCCACATATTCTTGTAATGTCAAGAGTTTCCTCTTTTACGGACTCCTCATTCACGGGGTACTACAACCCCAATGACACGGTACTTACTTAACTAAACAGTTCTGCCGCTTCGAATATTCAGAAGATACTGACGCTTTTCGCAAAAGCCTCCAGGGCTAGGGATGAAAAGTCAGCACCTACGTCATCAAAATCTCCTGCCTTTCTGATAATTCATAGTGACTTATTTCTGCTTTGAACTCACCGCAACGTCAATTGTTCTAAAATTTCCACACTGTACCTACTAAGGGTATTTCATAAGAATACTGCTTCAGCGTGAATAAAATAGGGTAATCTACAAGATTATTCTAGGTTTGTACGATATTCGTATAAATTAAATTCATGGTTAAGGAACTCTATTTCAAATGAATATTTATTTTCATTCAATCGCGCAGAAGATAAAGCACGAACGTGAGTTTGTTGAAAGTGGAATTGTGAACAGTAACGGTTACGCACAATTCACATCATATACTTAAAAACTTGTAGCAAAGCGACGAAGAAGTCTAGAGCATCTCTTGGAATTAAATCTATGATAGAGTTTATGTCCTAAAAGTTAGTGGCTGGAATTGGCTTTCCGTGAACCCACAAAGGAAATAAGTTATTCTCAAACATATTTAAAGATGGTAGACCATTTTTTTCGTTTTTCATTTATGTTAATCTTACAAAACACCCCTAAAAATTATTTCTTGAAATAAAAATAAAGCATTACTTCTCTTTTTCTAGCATTATTTCACGTGTATGGAATCAAGAAATGTTTTCTCCTTATTTGTTTACAATTAAACCTGTCGAAAATGGAACCTGGTAATAACGAACAACTGCATTCCTCTTCTTGAATTCAACATGAAATAATATATTGGTCCCATGCATTTGCTATATAAAAGGCATGTAATTTTACCTGATGTTAACGGAACCTGCTGAACGTAGAAACTCACAGCCTTTTTTCAGTTTATTTTGAGCTGGTAACCTGGCGGTTGCGGAAAGAGAAGACGTCAGACGAAGGAATGTCCTTCACAACTGCTTGGGATACGAAGCGGGATCCGCTAGAAATTGACAATTTGCCAGAACAGAATGCCAGAAGACATTTTGATGACGCAGGTGCTATGCCTTCTTTCCTAGCCCAGCTGACTTTTGAGAAAAGCGTTGATTTCCTCCGAATACTGGAAGTGGTAGAACTGTCCTAAGTTAAGTACGTACCTTGTCTTTAGGGGAGTACTCCGTGAATGATGAATTGGAGGAAGAGGAAACTCTTGACATTACAAGAATATGTGAAAGCAAGTAGAGTGCAAAGGAAGAATAACAGTCCAAGCAATTTCTGAATAAAGAAGACACAACTAGACAATTTTTCAAGGGAAGGAATCTATAATCGACAAGAGGATGCAAGGAAACTCTTCACTCCCAAAAGGGCTGCTGTAAATAACGAAAGAGTTAATGAACTCACATGGAAATGGTTCGTTGCACCGCGGACAAAGATCATGCAGATTTCAGGACCTATTTTACACACCAAGACTATTGACATCGCTATTAAGTTAGACAAGATTCATTTTCAGTCTTCGTATGCATGGTTGGAATCGTTAAAGAACGTACCTTGCAAGACTGTATGTGGGGAGGCAAAATACAGCTATCACAGTGCAGCAGGTGAGTGGCTGAAAAGGATTCCGGAGATTCCATCTAACTACAACGTGAGGAAAAGCGACTAAAACAGAAAATTACATCAAACTAAATCGTGATACACTTATGCAAAGAAATAACTTAAATGGTGTTAAAACCCACAGAATACAATAAAGAAATATGAAATGCTTGACTACAGTTTTTGTGTTGATGTTGAAGAGTTTACATTAATTAATAAGAATATTTGTTAGATATTTTCATTAAGTTTATGCTAGGGAGAACGTGATGAAGGGCTGTTGTAAATAAGAACGAAACGTTTAACAAACTCTCATTGGAATCGTTCGTCGCTAAGCGGGCGAGTGGAACGTGCCGATTTCAGGACCTATTTTACACGCCAAGGCTATTGAAATCGCTAGTAAGTTACAGCACTGTGTAAACAGCTATGGCTGTACACAGAGCACCTGAGCTCTCTTGATGCTGGCAAACCTGTAACAGGCATACCACTACTGGCAACGTGAAACCAGCTTCAGGCGCTCAATTCACCGGTCCCAAAAGGGCCGTCGGCTAATGTTGTGTATCAACGATGTCACTGCAGCGCCTCTGACTGGGAGGTCATAGGTTCGAGGCCCGACGGCGGCAGGATTTTCTACAATAGCATTTCAGCTAGGTCGCATTCAGTCGCTAACTGGAGAAGAATTCTAGCGGCCGGCTACTCTGATCAGTAATTTTACGTGGTTTCTCCAATCAACACCAGGCGCATGCCGGAGCAGTACCCTACCAAACGGGCCACAGACCGCGCACGATCTTTCTTTCCTCTTCCTTGTCCTATCCTCCCCTCTTACCCACACACTTACACTAGCATGCACTACACTACCACATATTTCGGGAGACCGATCGGGAGCTAGAGCTTGTCCCGACTGAGGCGGTGCCCCGCTGGTGGGAGAGTCCTGCTTAGGGGTAAACCCCGTAGGTCGGCGCCGGATCTCGCTATTCAGCAGGGGAAGATCACCGCCAACTTCCGAGAAAACATGCACTACACTTACGGGAATAATGACCTAAGCTGTTTGCGCGCCCGGAATCACTTAATTGTCATATATAATCTTCGTAGATTTAATATAGTAATTAACGTTATTATCATATGTGAATCTTTCTTTTCAATATTAAGATCATACTAGCTGAACCCGTGCGATTACATCGCACTGAAGGGAAACCTGTAGGAAGTTACAACAGAACATATGAAATGTTGAAACCCCAAAAATTTAGTTTCATTTCATTTGTTGTATATACACAATAAATAAAGAAATGATATAAGTTTTTAAACAACTGAATACTAATTACTGTGAACCGAGTTAAATGTTTTAAAAAAATGGCGATATGCCATAATTTTCATCATAATTAGGCGATGTGAATATCGTGTTGTCAATAAGTGGCTAATAACATAACTGGCAATGAAGAAATCAATAGCAAATCAATCAAAAACTATGCTCTAGTAGCATTAGAGCAAGAAATCTTGTTTAACTTAAAAATTGTATGCATCACTTATGAGTGTTCAAATGGAACACTTCCAAACAAATATTTATTTTTCCCCCACATTCGGTTGCAATTCAAAAGTAATGTTTGGTTCAATGTAAAAGCACTTATTTTTTATCAAAACACTCTACGTAGTTTGTGATTATGTTAAAAAAAACCTTTTGTCTGTTTTGTTTTTATTAATTTGTGATGGTCAAAAATAATACTTTGGACAAAATTAAAGTTTTTTGAGAAAGCATTGTTTAATTACTCAAGAGAGGATAACTCACCAATTAATATCAATCAATTGCTAGTTCTGGCAGAGAGATTACATGAAAACAAAAGGAGGGGTGTTCAAAAGTTACTTGATAAACAATTTAGGAGAAAATCGTCAGAATTGGGAGCTTATAAGTGTATTATTTCCTGCTCTATCAACTGCACATGATAATGAACAAACATGAACAAAACATACTATTTCCATTTTTCTTATAAAATATTACTGATACATTTTTTTACCATTTCCTGAAAACTTTTCTTTGATGGAAATAGCTCCAATTGGACACGCACACCTCAAACAATCATTGATTTCTTTTTTTAATTGTTGTTTATACACAATATTTTTTAGTTGTTGTATATACACAATAAATAAAGAAATGATATAAGTTTTTAAACAACTGAATACTAATTACTGTGAACCGAGTTAAATGTTTTTAAAAAATGGCGATATGCCATAATTTTCATCATAATTAGGCGATGTGAATATCGTGTTGTCAATAAGTGGCTAATAACATAACTGGCAATGAAGAAATCAATAGCAAATCAATCAAAAACTATGCTCTAATGAACAAACATGAACAAAACCGACTACTTCCATTTTTCTTATAAAATATTACTGATACATTTTTTTACCATTTCCTGAAAACTTTTCTTTGATGGAAATAGCTCCAATTGGACACGCACACCTCAAACAATCATTGATTTCTTTTTTTAAGGTATATATCATTGACAGTAACATGACATTTGAATATTGCTTAACTCAAGGAAACAAAGTACGTTTGGTTCTGTATTAGGTAACACACAGGAGGAGTTAAGTATATGAAGTATATGAGGGAGAAAGTAAATGAGACGTTCATACAATATTTCCTTGTGTATAATTAAAGAATGTACAATTTCAATTTATAAAAGAAATAAATGAATGAACTAAAGTAAACAATACATTTGTTATATCCATTCGAAGTTGTGATGTAGTTTAATACATAAGCTATGACGCTTATAGCCTTCTTGTTCGGTTTGCTGAACATATTGTTCTTTTTCAACACAGTGCTGTCTGGAGAACTGTATTTTCCATATGTTATAATTTCTTGATGAAATCCTTTAGCAACAACTATCCAAGACTAATAAAAAACAGCGAGATTTTCAAATTCTGCAAAAATAGAATAACAAATCATGGTTAACATACACTTAGTTTTTTATGAAAATTTAATTACATTTTCAATATTTACCAATATCTCCAGATTCATGAACTTTGTACAAAGGAAAAGTTTCCCCACCACCCAAGGAGTAAATTCCATGGTGCGTTAGGTTTTTTTTAAAAGTGGAAACCTTCACTCAGAGTCCTATTATAAACCACTGAGAGAATGTAATGCAAGATTTCATTGTAGAAGCACCACGACCTGGACTATATTTCCTGAAATGAACATTGTTTAATATCCAAAACATTTTACCAATTCACTTTGTGCTAACGTCAGTAGTCAGCAGCATCAGTGCAAAATCATTTCCTTGACAGAAGAGGCAAATTGAAGCACACTCAGATACACACAAAGATTCAAGAATGCATTCACAGGTTATCCATTGCAAGAGATTGGTTCTTTCTAGTTAGGATCCAAAGATTATGCATTTTTTTTGTCAAGCGAAAAACTGAAGGCTAGTATTTGGAAATTATTAATCAGCTAATTTCCAAAATTTGTTTCTTGGTAATACTTTACAAATAAAGTAAGAATCACTACAACAATTGAATTGAAGGTTTTATTTGTTTCCCTTTCGGATCACATAAATTCAGGTTACACAAATTTTATTACACATACCCATCCTTCATTCACATTCAGTACTTCTTATCTGTCACCATAATGTCCATGTATATTTCTGCCACCAAGTTATTGATCCTAAAATAGCTATTAATCTAATATTTCACTATAAACAATATTCAATGTAAAAGCTTTAGAGCTGTTTTTACATTTTCCTTGATTTGTGCCATCTTCAATTTGTAACCTAACATCAGCAAACGAACTTACTCTAGAGAATGCCACATAATGTTGCCCATGTGCAAACACAGGAGAGGGAAGATAGATGCCAATTTTTTTGAACGTCTACCCCTGCGACTTATTAATTGTCATGGCAAACGACAACCTTACTGGAAATTGCCGTCTTTTTAAATTGAAGGGCATGATGTGGTCTGATGGAGTCAGATCGATTCTAGGTATCAACACCAAAGTAGACTGTGCCTCTCCTGTCAGAACTTTTGCTTCAATGGAATTGTTGTGCATTTTGTGCACAGCCATTCTAGTGCCATTCACCAATCCTTTCTTGGCATTAAGATTTCTAACCAACATCACTACTGCTCCTTTTTTAAAAGTCAGTTTGTGAGGAGGTAAGCCAGATGGATTCAATGAATTAAGAAATTCTATCTTTTCAATTCTAAATTCAGTATCTAAAATAAATAATCCAGCATACGATGGAAGCTCACCAGTAGCAGGATGCAAACTTCCAACAGAATGATAAATCTGCCCGTGGAGTTTAAAGCAATAAGGACCTCTACTATTGGAAAATTGTAATAAATTTGTCTGAATTGATGCAAATGCTAAAGCATTATTATAAATTCTAATATGCAACAGATAATTTTTAGATTTTTCATCACCTCGTGTTATCAAATTTTTTAATAGATCAGGCACTTTAATGGGTGATAGAACTTCCTCACTCACTTTCCCTTTATGACAACAACTACTGAATTCCCCACCAGTTTTCTCAGCTGCAAAATGTAAAGCCCCACAAAACTCACACTGTTCATTCATTTCTCCCAAAGAAAATTCATCTACATTACAGTCACTATGGTTTGTTCTACCCAACCAATATCTTGCTCCACACAATCTGTTAACAAACCTGCGTGCAGTTTTTTGGGTTCTACACTTGCGTAGCTGCCCCTGCCTTTCCGCCTGTGTTTCCTTCTGTCGCAGCTCCCTCTGTCTTTGCCTTTGTTTATCAAGTCTGGTCCTGCGTTGTTGTTCGGTCTCAAGACATTGGCGTTTGGCACGATTTTGATAATGGCGTTCAGAACTTTCTGCTATCTCTTCAGGAGTTCTTTCCGACATAATTTGCTTCCTCTTTCTACGCTCCGAAGCCATCGTCATTTTTCTACCTCGAGGCATACTGACTGTAGAAGAGAACAAAATTTTCACTTTCCAAACACACACACATTTATTAATAATGTTATTGTAAATGATATTCCATTTAATTTATGTACATAATGTAGTGCAATTAACAGCATTCATACACAATATATAATTATATTATTACCACTCACACTATATGAATTATTAAACTATGTATCTACTAACCTTTTCTTCTTTTCTATAATACCCCAATGTGGCTGCAATTTACTCCACAACCATTTATGGCCATACTGCAGAAGAAAACAAATTTTTCACTTTACCAAACAACACATTTTAATAATGTAGGGCAATTAAGTGAATAGTTATTTCATTCAAAGGCTACATTTAAATAAGTTGATGGAATCAGATCACTAACCTTTTCAATTTCAAGATTTTTATTCAATGTAGAAGATCATGTTCACATGCTTATACAACCTAGACTAAAACAGAAACAAACAAAATCGCTGTGAACGTGAACATTCTGAATACACGTAATATATGTGAAAAAATACTACTGTATTTCTCAAACCTTCATTCAAAGGCTACATATATAAATAAGTTGATGGAATCAGTTAATAAAATAATTATTGTATGTATGGAAAAATTAAGATTTACTAACCTCTTCTATTTCAAGATTTCTATTCAATGTAGAAAATCACATTAACGTGCACGAAACGCGCACTGGTTCTGCCAAGTACTGGTTCTTGCACAGCTGAACGCTGTGTGCTCCCGCCACCGTCCGACAGTGTAATTTTCTTCCGAAAGATCGCGCGGCAATCAGTAACTGCTGATCCCGAAATTTACGTTTTTTTAATATTTACGTATTTTAACGCACTTTTTCAATACGAATGTCCCATGTGCAGGTGAAAAGAAACACGATTTTTCAATCCATTGCTTTTTTATACAGATCGGTTTCGTATGTCGCCCAATTTATTGAAAAGACCAAACAGCCCTTTGAGAAATAATATATAAGATATGACAAAGATGAAGAAATAGAAGGAAAATTTAATAAATTTCAAGCTCTATGCTGAAGTTATTACTAAAAAGTTTTAAAGAAGCAGGAATTCAATTAAATTTTTGGAAAAATAATGGTCCGGCGCTGTTTTATAAACTTCTCTCACTTTTAAGATAATTTATTTTGAAGGTAACACTCAGTTTTAAGAGAATTTCTTTTAAAGGGTATAGTAAATAAATAGACGATAAGTAACCCACCTATTGATTTCCGTTGTATATTTCTGCAATGTATTGTAGGAATTGTTCATCTCGGTAGACAATACAAATCGATCTAAAAGCCACACAAATTCCACCCCAAAAACACGCAATTTCACGCCGACACAATGAGAAAAATGTATCAAGAGACGTTTCCTCGTACAATCAACTTTTGATTAGACACAAACTAAGCGAACAACGCAGAAAAATAACGTAAGTAAATCAAAGTACTCATAGATACTTTAATTAATTCATTTTGTCCATTGTTTTATAGCTTCTTCTAGAGTGGTTGGTGGCTATGTAAGTGGTGTCCGTTCTTTGCATTAAAAATCTTCAATGTTGTAAATCGTAAAATCACTGGCAATATTATGAAGTGATTTGCATTAAAAGAGTCTATGTTACAATTTGTAAAATCAGTGAAATATTGTGAAGTGATTACTAATTGTGCTAGTTTAAATAGTTTAGCCAAAAGTGCTAATTTAAATGTTTCTTAAAATAATATACATTTTTCCCGCCAAAAAAGAACCATTTCTAATAAACAAGGAAAGAGAATCTTTCGGCTAGTGAACTGGTATACGTGTAACGGAAAAGATCCTAACTTCCTAACTAAGAACAAATATTTTCAAAAGTTTTTAGTGTTGCTATGGATTAAATTTTAACTAATTAGGATATTTTTTAATTTCTTTATATTTCATAATCCATTTTTGGTAGTAAGACAAATTATATGAATTTTATTATTATCTGGGTTTTATTTTCAATTCGATTATGTTTTTCAAGTAAATGTTTTGTGTAAGAACAAGAAATATCGAAACAATTTTGTGAATCAATAAATATACTATTATAGTACCAATATAGACGCTTGTTGTCGTTGCAATAAATATCAGACCTATTTTTATAGTGATCCTAAAGATTACATTTTTAATATGTTTTCTTTTCAATTTAATAATGCTTATTCACGCATTTTTTGTGCACCTAAGTTCGGAAATATTAAAACCGGAAACAAATTCATGAATATGGGCAACGTACAAATTTTTAAAATCTTGGCAACATTAAACTGCTAATTTTCATATGAAATAGCTATTTTCAATAACTTTCAAATGTCCACGCCTGCTTAGATAATTTTAATTTTGTGCTGCCAGGACATCATGCCTGGTGTGGACATAATCGCCAGGATCCTGCCAGGACATAATCGCGGTGTGCGCAGCACGACCCTTTGTTATTTCCATGCTCTACTCCAGCCCTCTCTTCGATACACCTCTAGCAACACCCCTTGGGTATATTTTCCTGAGAATGAGTCAAAGTGACAGCTAGTGCTGGCAACATAACTGAAGGTTTTATGGTTGTGTCCTTGAGCCCATTCGTGGCAATTTTCTTCTACTGATTGTGAGAGCATGTTAAGATTTTTTCCACATATGTAATTAACATTAAACATTACGACTCGCGTTAGTGCATATATCTCAGCGAAACTCTTAAACGTCTGCATAGTGATATCTTCACGGGAGCCATAACCAAACACTTTACGAAGAGGCGTGGCTGAACAGCTGTCGCAGTGAAAGTATCAAGGAGGTTAAAGTATATGGAGGTAACATCGATCCCAGAAAGTGAAGCCAATCGCTGGTGTGTCCGCCATGTTTTCTTGACCAAAATATCTGATTGTGAGTGCGTGTAGGTGTATTCCGGCTTGCTAGCTAGTTTCTTTCTGTTTATTGCTTTGCGTTCCAGTGTACCGCATGTTATTTATTTTTATTCCTGAAAAAAAGTTTAACAAACATATTTTCCTTGATAAATAAATTGTTTGGAAGTGTATTTTCTCGAGGTGAGTATCTAAAGAAAGGGTCAGCCGTAACTGAACACCATAAACCAAGGCCTACTGTTATTACATATTAGCAGGTGATTTTTTACCCTTTAGTTTTTAAAAGCTTTAGGCTATCCGTCTCGTTTTTTCAAAGTGATAAAATAGAAACTTGTGCTTATGGCTACACCAGTAGGTCAGGTAAGGCAAACCACGAAAAAATTGCCTTTCTTCATGTAAGTGAGTTCATTTACGATATCTTTCGGTTTGGTATTTAATAAATTATAGAACCACTGTATTTATTTGTACCGGTTTTATTTATAATAATGAGATCATAAATGGTTGGAAAATTGTGCATGTCATTCATTGCTCATGTTTAGATTTCCTAGTGAGAAGGACCAAGAAAGAAGGTTCACTTTTTTTCAGACAAGAAGATTTATCCACTTTAGTTACCCTGACCCGACAATGAGAGTTTTGGATCGAAAATTCACTATTTTTCACCAGACACAATACATTTTTCTTTCTCACCCTTACTTTGTAAGAAGAAAAAGTAATATTTTTATAAAATTATTTTGCTTTATTTAATAGTAATATCACAAATGTACACATTGAAATAAATCAAACAGTTCATCTGAAAAAATATTTTGTTTCATTTGTTTACCTTACACATGAAAAAAAAGTGCTCCCTCTTTGAATTGCCTATTCCTTAGATCTGTAAGAAATGTTATATTAATTATACATATTTACTTGTTTATTACTGAGCTCCACCTGAGCTTCATTGTTACTGGGCGATGCCGTTTGACGCAGGGTGAAACCCAGGAGGATAGTACGAGAGAAAGTGGCACGGAGACAGGAAGATAGAGATAGAGACAAAGAGATGCGGAGGTAAAGAGAGAGAGAGGGAGAGGGATGGAGGCAGGGAGCCAGACACAGGGAGAGAGAGATAGAGTGAGATAGTCGGGGACAGAGAGAGAGAGAGAGATACACAGAGAGACAAAGACAGAGGGTGACAGAGGCAGAAAACAGTCAGAGATTCCGAGAGACAGAGAGAGAGAGAGAGAGAGACAGAGACATCGAGACAGACGGAGACATATAGAGAGAGGAAGAGGGAGAGCAGAATGTCTGCCGGGTTCCGATAGTAATAAATAATGAGGAATGTATTATTTTCTGATACATTAGTCTGCCGTTGTTTCAGCAACACAAGTTCAAAATCTTCTTCACTTTCATATTTTATGCAGACGTGAGACAAGTTCGAATGATGAAAGCACATCGTCAAATGAAAGGATTTCTGCAAGCAGAAAGAATTCGTTGAGGTATGTGTAACTAATATTCTCTCAACAATATAATTCCTCACAAAACAAATCATTAGTATCCTCACTGAATTCCGTATTCCGAAATAGTCCGTCAGTTGTGAGATTGTCAGTATGGAGTCGAATTTCAAATACTCTCTTTTTTAAAGAAGTTCACTAACCATTTAACTTTCTGTTAACTTTCTATGATTGTGTTGATTATGTTAACAGTTTTGTTCAATTATTTATTTCAAAGTTATATTTGTGATTTCGTTGACGAAGATATAGACTCCTCATTAAAAGCTAGACAAGTATTAAAGATAGCTCCTAAACAAATCTGTGAACAGAAATAGGGTTTGATTAGTTACCGTCACAGAATGTGGAGTTCAGAAGGAAAATTTCAACGTTCAAGAAACGTTTTTACTAATTTAACACAAACACTTAACATTTAATACAAGTTTATCAAAAAATAGTATTAGGTCATATAAACTGATTTTATTTAAAGAGTAAGAAAGTAATCATAGTGTATTCATTGGTGATGTATGTTGTGTTTGCAAGTGTGATTGGATATTATGAATTTTATTAATAACTTATTTGAAAAGTAAAAGACTGTTTTTCCTCTACAAATCCTTGAAATTGCATTTTGAAAACTTGGTGTATATATTTTTTTTATTTGCTGCGTCGTTGACGCAACAAGTCTCTTAATCCTTGTTGGTAGTTGAGGGCTTTCTCTGGAGTAATCCACGGTTACTGAGTTATTACTTTATTTGTCAAGTCTCGTCACGTTGCAGTCAGTGACTTTTATCCCTTCGGCCAGGGGCTCGACGGCGTTAGATCCCGGGGTTCCTGGCCGGTCACCCAACCACAAACCCGCGAGTCTCGAATTCGCTTGACCTCCGTAACTTCACGGAGCGTAGAAAACGAATTCGACTAGCGGGGCCGGCACTGGTGTAGATCTGATATGTCACTGATGCAGATCAGTAGCAGAATGTTTGGATTACAGTTATTTCAGAAATTTTGACTAATGCTTCCCATGGCATTATTTTATTTTACAAATAAGAATATTCTTTAATTATTGTGTATGTAATTGTACTTGTGAAACGGGTTGTAGGGGAGTGCAGAGTTTAGTGTGACAAGTTCGACAAAAATCTCAACTTTCAAGTACTTGCAAATAGAGCAGGATTCACTTCTCTGCTGTAAACAACATTTTAAAGTTGTTGTATAAATGGTAAAATAGCGCTCTAATGAAGCATGTAACATATTTATCAAAAGAAATCATTCAATACGAGACGGGTGTTCTTGTAGATGCCACCTATACTTCCAACTTTTTACGGGTTAAGTTTACTTAAATTACATTTCACACTCTATGTTTGCATTTAATTATTTCAAATTTTGTATTTTTTTCTACTTAAAACTATATATAATTAATCGATTAACTGTTACATATTATTTTAATAAATACAAAGAGTGCGCCGAAAATGGGACCAGCACGAATAACTTTACAGTCCGTTGCCACTTACGTCGACCAAATTTACAGAAACAAAATTGGAGCACTTTCTGCGAAAATAATTGTTTAAAATTTACAAACTGAATACGACGCAAATACATATTTTTGAAAATTTTAACGTGGCCATATTTGAAGAATTGATTTTAATGAACACAATTCATTAAAAAAATAGTGGGGCTAAAACAGCACTTTCTCGCCTTTGATAATAGTTATGTAATACTATTTATAACACAAGTTCACTCCGAATTAACACATCTCAGTCATCATTTTTGCAAAATTCATTACCAGGGTGGGCGAAATACTTTATATTTAATATTAAAATACTTCATAAATAAGTATTTAAATACATACACAAAAAACAATAGGACTTAATGTGCTAATGACATACGTATTAGAATACTTCAAATACTCAAAGTACTATAAATATATAATAATTTAGTATTGTATATTTTTATTACAACAATATATTGCAATTGTCAAATACTGTAGATTAGTAGTCAAATACTGTAGACAGTCATACAAATCTCTGACAGTCATACAAATTTCTGAACAATAAATTTTGTAATATATTGCAACTATATGTAGAAACGTTTTCAAATATAAAATGATACGACTAATTTATAAAACAAATCATCATACAATTAGTCCCTAGTTGGCGAATGTCTAAAACCTGCAAAGGATAACGGTCATTAAACGGGCGTGGATCAACATAAACTAGTGTTATTACGAATAAACACTTTGTTTATTGTCGGATAATTGTCCACCAATTATAATGTCTGATTTTTCATTTTAAAATGAAAAGAATCCAAATTCAACAGCTGAAAGGAGCTTTAATTTCTGTTTCAATGAGGTGCATTCCCCGTTCCTCCTGCAGTATTACTATACTTTGTCTATACTGCGTAAACAGTGGCAAAAAGTAAAATATTTTCAAAGGCAAACGAGTTACATATTTTTGCTGCACGCTTTATAGTATCGCACATGAGAGTTGAGTTACTACAAAAATACGAAGGAAATGTACTCAATTTCCCACGTGTATCTATAGAGCTCAAGAAAACAATACAAAGATGATCAAGTTTCATGATTGAAGACTGCCTTATACCTTTTCTTAACACTAATTTGTAGATGAGAAAGTGGGGTTAAAATTTACTGTAACCGCCCGCTAAGATGTTTGCACCGCGTCGCTGGAATTTTCAATTCCCGCCACTGCCTATTGCTTGCTTCAATAAAGGATGGATAGAGGGCACTGCGAGAGGAACAAGTAATGAAAAATTTTACACCTGACAGGAAACAACCAATCCCAAATTTTCGAGCTCCTTCAAACGAATTTCACGAGAGGAAAAAATCAGACATGTTGTCAGTGAACGTCAAGATGAAAAACATCGTTGTACGCAGCATCAAGTGGAAACAGTACAACGAGGTTATTCCGGAATCAACTAAAAGAACCCCGAAACGAGGTAAATGGAATTCTATAAATATGCTCATTCTTATGATAATATAAAAGTTTACAAAAGAAGAATAAAATTTGACTCTTCAAAGTACGTATGCATCTTAATTAACTAGCGAGTATACGACGAGGAGAACATTTTCTTGTCCTTATAAATAATCTAATTCGAACCGAGTTTCTTGTCAAAGGAAACACTGGACAACAAAGGTCGGAGTTATTGCACAGCCTACAAGTTGACTAGATCTTCCCAATTATTTAGCGAGCTGTAAGCGTAGATGTAGAAGTCGTAAAGGATCTCGATCGTCTGATTGTTTTCGTACTGCTTCCGTGGTTCTTTGAGCAAATGATGAGATGGCCTCTTGTTTTGCTTCTGGAAATAAATGTAACTTCATTATCTGTGCACGTCTTCTATTATTCAGTGGGATATATAGTTCATCAAATTATCGTTGTTCATGTTGTCGTGGCAAGAAATATTATTCCTTCACGAAGGACATGTGGGATAAGAGCCCAAATATATAGGTGACTTACCCTGAAAAATTGATTTGATTACATCAGAAGGAATATTTTGTTAACAATACATGCAAAATATGCTTATTTCTTTGTTGATTCAAAATTCAAGTAGTATATGGCTAAGGGTAGGGATCACAGAATTATGAAAACGTGCACAGAAGTCACTTCTCTCCGTAGCGTGTCACACACACAGTTTTTAACTTCTTTTGACGTAAAATAAATATTAGTAATGTATAGATGTATAATAGATGTAAAAAGACTGATCCGTCTTTCCGAAAGCTAGAAAAGCTGCACGCGTTCAATGTTAATTTTACCTAGGAATAGTTCAAAGTGAACTCTGACGTTGTTTGCTACGGTCAGGTGTTATGCAAACCTGCGAAATAAATATTCATTTCTAAAAGTGAGGCTTGAGAAATGTAAGAATTGTATGAAACATTGAACACAATTTTTCATTGTGTGTTAATGAAAATTTTGATTTTTAATTGTTTCCCTACGTGGAAAATTAGTTTTTACTTTCTCGTATACATACGTATATAACGGAGTAATATAAGTACTATGGAGAAAGTTATGTAATGCTGCGAAAAATCGATTTCGAGATTTCAACGGAAGTACACATTTTTGGGTCCCCTGATACCGAAAAAGTGTTTCTTTTTTTTAAAACATCCGTCCGTCCGTCTGTGAAAACTGCTAGCGCCTAAACCATGAGTACAATCTTTTCCAAATTGAAGAAAGCCCTGCCGATGTGGCTCTAGTTGACGCTTTGAGATTTTGAAAAACATTCTTTAATATTTGGGAATACTTTATATGAAGCCCCCCGGACATTTTCAAAATTTTCACAAAACCCGCTACAACTTTTTTCTATAAATTTCTTGTAAGAATAGAGTAAATTACGCTTATAAAGGTGGCATATGTCCGATTTTCACGGTTAACTCTAAATTTTCGAAAATTGCAAAGGTTTGAATTTTTTCCGACGTCTTCCTACAACTATAAATTTAAGAAAGATTTTTTGTTTAAACGAAATTTGTTGTCCATAATAGTTGTATCATAAAGGCCATGTACATTGTTTTGAAAATTTTAGTAGTTTTTGTGCAATAGAGCGTGAAATATTTGCAATTTTAACAAAATATAAAAACAAGATTTTCTCAAAAAGGTTTCAATTTTTTTCTTTAAATTTTTGGAAGAGTTAGTACCAAATGTACCCTATCCGAGGACATAAAAACGATATTGCTCTATTATTTTGTTTTTTCAATAATTACAAAAAATTAATTTTTGGACGTCTCTCATGACGGTAATATTTATATTAGAGGCGATTTCTTTACGATATTGTATTTATGAGTACATTTTCTTTAAATAATGTCAAATAGAGTTTCTCGATACCACAATAGTTTTCTATAAAAATGAGCTAAAATCCAACATTTTCAGAAACACACAAACGCCATTTTCTAAACAATGGCTCCACATTTTTTCTTCAGATTTTTCTAATGGATAGGACTAATTGCACAGTTTGAAATACCGTCAAGTTCATTTTGGTGTACTCTTTTCTTTTCAAAAATTACACAAATGTAATTTTTTTGCATATCTCACGCCGTTAATATGCACATTTCCATCGATTGGTATACGTTATTACATTTGTGAGTGGAAGTGCATCAAATTATTTTAAAATAAGTTTTTCGAAAACTCAACAGATTTCTGTGAAAAGGAGCTTGAAATTTCGCATTTACAGTAAAGGTTAATCGCCATTTTCTTAAAAATGGCTTCAACATTTTCAATGAAAATAGCTATTTTGGAAGTGGTTTTACGTTTCTTTAATATTCGTAAAATAATGTTTCGGTTCCACTATAGGGACACCGAAAAGTTGAGAAAAAGTAAAAAAAAAAAATGTACTTTCGACGACGATAGATGGCATCACAGATTGACGATCCCTGCCCCGCCCTGTGGGAAGTAGCTAACCAGTCCGCTTTAGCTTTATTTCAGAGAGGCGGGACTATTCAACGTGAACATTACAAAATGGCGGCGATAGCGAACTATATGTTACTATATACATATGGTAAATATTTAATATTAAGTATATATTGAAATAAACTGAATATATATACTCAAACAAACTCGGTCGAGGAACCTGAAAAGCAAATATCTTTCTATCTTGCTACTTTATTGCTAGAATTGGCTCAATGAAAAATCATATATTCATTTCACGAAAACATGGAAATTTATTAAACAATTTAAAACAATTTTGGTATTGTATAACTTTACCCAATATAAAATTAAACGTTTGTCATGACCGTTCCAACCTTATGTCTTCGCGCGCTTTTTCGGCCATCTTTATCCATCTCCGACGCCGCCGTCCTCAGGTCCAGACACCATCTTCTCTCTTTTTTTCTCGGAAGCTCACTTCAATCACCGTTCATCAGATCAATAAACTATTTGCTGCTAACATTCCAGTCCAATCACTGACAACTTCGCCCAAGCCCTCAATGTCCCTCCAACTCGTTCACATGAAATATTTTAAGCTCCACTGTCACACTTAGTGTTCAAAGTTTGATGTTTTCTCAGCATCCATTCCCTAGTAGATGCTTACAAGTCCCCAAAGAAAAAAAACTCCTAACATTAATTGGAGCACGATCCGTTCACGAGCACGGCATCAGTCAGAATGAATGTCTCTCGTATTCTTTCAGCCCTGCAAAGCTTGGTCCGTAATTTCGATTGTTTATTTGCAGATAACATTTGATGTACTTTCGTACCTAGCCAATCTCTAAATTTCTTGCAAAACGAACTAGCCGTCTTCACGACTGTCACTGCTTTTACGGCCAATCCCTGAATTCTATATAGAATTAACTAGCGGTCTCCGCGATTGTCACTGCATGAATATGTTGACCTTGACGACGGCTCGCTTACCGTTGCTATGCTAGCATATTCACATAATTTATCCCCTTTAATTGACGCCATTTATAATAAATATTGTCCCATATTTAGTGACATATTGGTATGTCACAATATGAATCCAACCAAAAATTTTACAAATATTGTAGTATATACATGAAATTAAATAAATTAAAGCATGTAATTTCCCAGTCAAAACCACATTTAAAACAATATTAATACGGGCTATTTGCCTTGTGCACACTTCCGGGGCTTCATGAATAGCATTAATACTCGTAAATAAGTTTTTCAGGGAGGTCACGAACTCTAAGGTGAGGTGCAGCCGCTCGCTCACTTGCCGTAGCCCGTGCTACACGAGCACAAGCGCATAGTCCAAAGTTAATAATTCACTAAACTAAACGACGAAGATAATCCAGTTTTGGCACATTTAGTCTGTACATTACATATCGTATGAGGTTCCGGCGTATTAGCATCGCGGACTGAATCATCCTGGATGAACTCAGGATATTACGTGATATCCGGCAATCTCATGGATGACACGTGTCAAGCATTCACTCATGATTAGTTCATCTAGTTCTGTAGTTTTTCTCGAGCAATTAAAAACCCTAGAGGTGACATTACATTCTACATAACATTCATAGATAATAACGACCTCTAGGGTCGACGGAACGTCATTAGTATGCAAGTGTATTTATTCTTGTGTGTAACAATAGAGCAAAATGATACATTTGTATTCGGCAGGATTTCCTACCACACGTAGCTACTTATTATTCCTCTATTTGTTGGAGGGGGGAAGGGTAAGAACCTTATTATATTTTATATTACCTTAATATATAATTTATTATGCTCTATCGTACCTTTATTCGAAATACCTTGAAAAATACCGCTATAAGGTGCCAAATACCGGTATAAATATAGATGTTTTACCTTTATCCGACATCTAAGCCGAGAGAATATGACCTCTATTTAAACATATTATACCGGTATTTTCATGAAGAAAAAAAACACCGGGTTAGTAATAGAACCACACCGGTATTTTGCGGAAATCGTTGTGATTTTCACCATTGAGATTGCTACGAGGAACACCTATTGACTCTGCAGAGCTTCTGACCAGGAGGTCCGGGCATTCGACCCTCGCTGTCGGCGGATAGCTTGGTCGAATTCTGCCGTTGGCTGGGAAACAAATCTAGTGATCAGGTTTCTCAACATTTTCTGAACAATTTTCTTTGGCTTCTTGATCAGTACCAGGTGAATGCCAGAGTAGTAACAAACACACCAAAGATGACGCTTTATCTTTTGTTTCTCATCCTTTCGTCTTAAATACACACTCTCTCACGCACCACACTACCAGACATATTGAGAGACCAATCGGAGCCTGGAGTTTGATCCGACTGGCTAGGATATATTTGGAGGGGGAACGCTCCTGAATCCGATACATAGATTGACGCCGCTTTTCACTAGCAAAGAGGAACACCAGCTTCTCTGCATTGATTGATTGAATGATAGACTTATTCATGTTTGCGACAGTTTTCACGTCAACTGTCATTGGTCCCGTTTGTTTAGAATTTTTTTAAACCTGGGATGTGGCGGTGCTTCTCCGACACTGGATTGTGAGATCTGGCAGACCTGCATTTCGGATGGGGGGGGGGATATTTCCCCCTCCAACAATCTCCCCGAGCGTGGAAACGCCTCATCCGAAGTTCTTCAAACTTCAAGTTCTAAACTGGTCTCCAGACAAGTGTGTACCGGGAGCGGAAGCTCAGTTCATCAATTGATGTCACTGCAGCGCCTCTGACCGGGAGGTCGTAGGCTCGAGTCCTGACGGTGGCAGGATTTTTGACACTAACTTTTCAGCTAGGTCGAATTCAGTCGCTGTCTGGAGGAGAATTCTAGCGGCCGGCTGCTCTGATCGGTAGTTTTCCGTGGTTTCTTCGATCAACATCAGGTAAATGCTGAAGCAGCACCCTAACAAATGGGCCATAGACCGTACGCGATCTTTCCTTTCTCTTCGTTGTCCTATCCTCTTCCCTTACACACACACACACACACACACACACACACACACACACACACACACACACGTACGCTAGCATATTCCGGGAGAAGCTTAGAGCTTGTCCCGGCTGTGGCGGTGCCCCGCTGGTGGGAGAGTCCTGGTTAGGGGGAAACCCCACTCCCTGGCCAGCTGTCAGAATTCCTCTCAGGATAGCACCTAGCTAATTAAAGCTGGTGTGCGAAATTACGCCACCGTAGGGATTCGAACACTAGTCGCAGCAGGCATTGTTGTTTCGCTACTATCTCAGTTCACTTCCTAAAATTCAACATGCACTAAACTTGCAGAACTAATTATCATCAGTAGATGGGCCGTAAAATAATGATTCAATCCATTAACCGTGATTTTTATAATAGTTTAACTGTTGACTGACTTTAGTTAAGTACGTACCGTGTCTTTTGTGGACGTTCTCCATGAATGATGAATTGTTGGAAGAGGAAACTCTTGACATTAAAAAACATGTCAAAGCGTTAGAGTGCACAGGAAGTATGACAGTCCATACAATTTGAAAATAAAGAAAACACAACAGTAAACGATTTTTCAAGGCAAAGAATCTATTATGGACAAGTGGATGCAAGAAAACCCTTTATTTCCCCAACGTAGGGCTCCTATAAATAAGAACGAGTTAGCGAACTCACATTGGAATGTTTACTTGCAACGCGGTCAAAGATCGTCTAGATTTCAGGATCGATTTTAAACGCCAAGGCTATTGAAATCGCTAGTAAGTTACAGCACTGTCTGAACAGCTACTGCCAGTCGCACAGAGCACCTGGGCTCTCTAGATGCTGGCAAACCTGTAACAACACCACTACTGGTAACGTGCAAATCAGCCTAAAGCGCTCATTTCACCGGTACCAAACGGCCGTCTGCTAAAGCCGTGGCAGAACCACACTCCTGTCACGATCAGTGCCCTCTCGGGAGGTCTGGCACGGCAAGCTGTCTCTCTCTCTCGGCTCATTCCACAGCTGCGTCTCTACTCCACGGAGGAAATAACAAGGTGTGTCTGTCTCTCTCTCTCGGCTCATTCCACAGCTGCGTCTCTACTCCACGGAGGAAATAACGAGGTGTGTCTCTCTCTCTCGGCTCATTCCACAGCTACGTCTCTACTCCACGGAGGAAATAACAAGGTGTGTCTGTCTCTCTCTCTCGTCTCATTCCACAGCTGCGTCTCTACTCCACGGAGGAAATAACAAGGTGTGTCTGTCTCTCTCTCTCGGCTCATTCCACAGCTGCGTCTCTACTCCACGGAGGAAATAACGAGGTGTGTCTCTCTCTCTCGGCTCATTCCACAGCTACGTCTCTACTCCACGGAGGAAATAACAAGGTGTGTCTGTCTCTCTCTCTCGGCTCATTCCACAGCTGCGTCTCTACTCCACGGAGGAAATAACAAGGTGTGTCTGTCTCTCTCTCTCGGCTCATTCCACAGCTGCGTCTCTACTCCACGGAGGAAATAACAAGGTGTGTCTCTCTCTCTCGGCTCATTCCACAGCTGCGTCTCTACTCCACGGAGAAATAACAAGGTGTGTCTGTCTCTCTCTCTCGGCTCATTCCACAGCTGCGTCTCTACTCCACGGAAGAAATAACAAGGTGTGTCTGTCTCTCTCTCTCGGCTCATTCCACAGCTGCGTCTCTACTCCACGGAAGAAATAACAAGGTGTGTCTGTCTCTCTCTCTCGGCTCATTCCACAGCTGCGTCTCTACTCCACGGAAGAAATAACAAGGTGTGTCTGTCTCTCTCTCTCGGCTCATTCCACAGCTGCGTCTCTACTCCACGGAAGAAATAACAAGGTGTGTCTGTCTCTCTCTCTCGGCTCATTCCACAGCTGCGTCTCTACTCCACAGAGGAAATAACAAGGTGTGTCTGTCTCTCTCTCTCGGCTCATTCCACAGCTGCGTCTCTACTCCACGGAAGAAATAACAAGGTGTGTCTTTCTCTCTCTCTCGGCTCATTCCACAGCTGCGTCTCTACTCCACGGAAGAAATAACAAGGTGTGTCTGTCTCTCTCTCTCGGCTCATTCCACAGCTGCGTCTCTACTCCACGGAGGAAATAACAAGGTGTGTCTGTCTCTCTCTCGGCTCATTCCACAGCTGAGTCTCTACTCCACGGAGGAAATAACAAGGTGTGTCTGTCTCTCTCTCTCTCGGCTCATTCCACAGCTGCGTCTCTACTCCACGGAGGAAATAACGAGGTGTGTCTGTCTCTCTCTCTCTCTCGGCTCATTCCACAGCTGCGTCTCTACTCCACGGAGGAAATAACGAGGTGTGTCTGTCTCTCTCTCTCGGCTCATTCCACAGCTGCGTCTCTACTCCACGGAGGAAATAACAAGATGTGTCTGTCTCTCTCTCTCGGCTCATTCCACAGCTGCGTCTCTACTCCACGGAAGAAATAACAAGGTGTGTCTGTCTCTCTCTCTCGGCTCATTCCACAGCTGCGTCTCTACTCCACGGAAGAAATAACAAGGTGTGTCTGTCTCTCTCTCTCGGCTCATTCCACAGCTGCGTCTCTACTCCACGGAAGAAATAACAAGGTGTGTCTGTCTCTCTCTCTCGGCTCATTCCACAGCTGCGTCTCTACTCCACAGAGGAAATAACAAGGTGTGTCTGTCTCTCTCTCTCGGCTCATTCCACAGCTGCGTCTCTACTCCACGGAAGAAATAACAAGGTGTGTCTGTCTCTCTCTCTCGGCTCATTCCACAGCTGCGTCTCTACTCCACAGAGGAAATAACAAGGTGTGTCTGTCTCTCTCTCTCGGCTCATTCCACAGCTGCGTCTCTACTCCACGGAAGAAATAACAAGGTGTGTCTTTCTCTCTCTCTCGGCTCATTCCACAGCTGCGTCTCTACTCCACGGAAGAAATAACAAGGTGTGTCTGTCTCTCTCTCTCGGCTCATTCCACAGCTGCGTCTCTACTCCACGGAGGAAATAACAAGGTGTGTCTGTCTCTCTCTCGGCTCATTCCACAGCTGAGTCTCTACTCCACGGAGGAAATAACAAGGTGTGTCTGTCTCTCTCTCTCTCGGCTCATTCCACAGCTGCGTCTCTACTCCACGGAAGAAATAACAAAGGTGTGTCTGTCTCTCTCTCTCGGCTCATTCCACAGCTGCGTCTCTGCTCCACGAGAGAAATAACAACAAGGTGTGTCTGTCTCTCTCTCTCGGCTCCATTCCCACAGCTGCGTCTCTACTCCACGGAAGAAATAACAAGGTGTGTCTGTCTCTCTCTCTCGGCTCATTCCACAGCTGCGTCTCTACTCCACGGAAGAAATAACAAGGTGTGTCTGTCTCTCTCTCTCGGCTCATTCCACAGCTGCGTCTCTACTCCACGGAAGAAATAACAAAGGTGTGTCTGTCTCTCTCTCTCGGCTCATTCCACAGCTGCGTCTCTACTCCACGGAAGAAATAACAAGGTGTGTCTGTCTCTCTCTCTCGGCTCATTCCACAGCTGCGTCTCTACTCCACGGAAGAAATAACAAGGTGTGTCTGTCTCTCTCTCTCGGCTCATTCCCCAGCTGCGTCTCTACTCCACGGAAGAAATAACAAGGTGTGTCTGTCTCTCTCTCTCGGCTCATTCCACAGCTGCGTCTCTACTCCACAGAGGAAATAACAAGGTGTGTCTGTCTCTCTCTCTCGGCTCATTCCACAGCTGCGTCTCTACTCCACGGAAGAAATAACAAGGTGTGTCTGTCTCTCTCTCTCGGCTCATTCCACAGCTGCGTCTCTACTCCACAGAGGAAATAACAAGGTGTGTCTGTCTCTCTCTCTCGGCTCATTCCACAGCTGCGTCTCTACTCCACGAAAGAAATAACAAGGTGTGTCTGTCTCTCTCTCTCTCGGCTCATTCCACAGCTGCGTCTCTACTCCACGGAAGAAATAACAAGGTGTGTACTTGTTTCCTCAACGTGGCGCGTGAGAAGTTTGTCTTCACGATGGAATATGGCACGGGTTTTCGTGTCTTTCTCGGTCGTGCCGCTAATGTCGCTTGATCTGCAATACTGCTTCATAAGGTCGCGATAGTGCGACATCTGGCGGTACTTCTCCCGTCTGCGAAAGTGTGGGGATCGTAGGGCTTGGGAGCACGGACAAGTGTGAGTGCTCTGTGCTTGGGAGTTGATTCAGAAATTTCTGTCGCCGTTAAGGTACATTGATCGCTTTACTAGTATGTAGAATATGTAGCTGTCATTGAGAATAGTAAATCAGACACGAGGACTACGTACTGTAATACGAAAATATCTATGAACACAACGAAGCTTCAAAGAAAATCATCTTGCTAAATATCAAATAATAATTAACTCTATCATATGCGTTTATTTTTTTTAAATATCAGGCTCATACATGACTTAATGCAGAAATAGAAGGAACATTTTATAATTTCCATGCTCTATGTTGTAAATATTAGTAAAAAAATTTCAAAGAAGAAGAAAGTCAATTACTTTTTGTAGAGAAATAATGGTTCTTTCTCTCCTCCACACGGCCAAATCTCATTTACCAAGAAAGAACAGATTAATTCAATCGTTTATTTCAGAAACCCGTCAAAGGCCAAATTTCTCATGTCGAGAAAAGTGAGAAAAAGTGTCCCAATTGTTCAGATTTCAAAATATTTTTTTATATTAAAGTAGTTAATAAATGGATATTTTTCAGGTAAATAGACAATAAGCGATGTGTCTATCCTCATGAAACAATATTCCACCGCTAAAGCGCAATTTAAATTTTGGCGTTTGATGGGTGACTGAAATAAACGATTCAATTAGAATGTAAGCAAATGAAAACAAATTTTTAAGAATGTACTAAAACTTCGGTCTGCACCCACTATTGGTGCTTGTTATAAAAATCTGGTGTGAGTTACCAACTAAACTGCTGCTACGCTTTTAATGTTTTTCGTTTTCTTCCTAAAGAAGATAATGTTATTTACTTCACAGGTTACATTTTCATTAGCATCTGCAAATATTCGTATTTTGTTATTTCCTAACCCTAATCATAAATACAGCTAAATTGACAGTTTAGAGACTATTCAGTGGTTATGAATTACAACAACTATTCGAAGAAATAAATAACTGTTTTTTACCATTTAATATTTAGACTATTTGAAATTAGATTATATTTCTTCAAAAAATTTCTTTTTAGATATTTTTGAAATATTCAAATAATTGTAATAAATCAACATATAGTACCAATATAGTATTAAGATTAAAATTCTTTGTCATAAAACTTCCTCTCTGTGCACCAATAAGAGTGTGCCCTGGCAGCACCATATTCAAATTATCTGTGCAGGCGCGGACTTTTGAAAGTTATTTTAAATAACATTAAAATTACCCGTTAATGTAACCAAGATCTTAAAAATTAGTACATTGGCGAAAATCAGAATTTGTTTCCAGTTTTAATATATCTGACTTCGTTTACAAAAAATGTTTGATTAAGTATTATAAAAGTGGTAGGAAATGGTGCGGCGTTAACGACATTTGCATCATGTAAATAAATTTGAGGCATTGTTTCGTCGTATGTATTTATTTTGGCATAAAGCATTTTCAGCCGCATTGCGACCATCTTCAGTACTACAAATAATAATAATAATAATAATAATAATAATAATAATAATAATAATAATAATAATAATAATAATAATAATAATAGTAATAATAATAATAGTAATAATAATAATAAAAGTAAATAATATAATAATCAAATATAGGATATTATTATAAATGAAAATATAATTTTAGTGAAATAGAAAATTTGGAGTATATATAAACATAATTTTGAATAGAGAGTGCTAATAAAAGAAGAAAATTAAATGAAATACAAATAAAGTAGACAAATAAATTTAAATTTAAATAAATTGAGACGAGCAAACTGACATGCCGATTCTGAGGCGGCAGGGAGCCTCGGTCCAAACAAGACAGCGAGGGTGAAGGGCATTGCCCGCTATTTAAAAGACAGCTCTCAATGGAGAGGGGAGAGACCGCAGGGATTTTCTGGGAAATGGCCATTAGGGGAAGACCCAGCCGGGTAGTGGTAAAGAGGCGGGCAGAGGGGTTAATGTGCGTGGGAAGCGGTGAGTTTCAATAGTTATAAAATTAAAAAGAAAACTAATTCAAAATATAAGGATCACTACAAAAATCGGTTAAATGTTTATTAAATCAAAGCAAGCGTCTAATTTAATGATGCCTTTTTAATTTAATTTTATAGTGGTTCTATTTATTGATTTATAATTTGTTTTAGATATTTTGTTGTGTTTGCACAAAGAATTTACGTGAAAAACATAATCGAATTGAAAATAATAAAACCCAGATAAAAATAAAATTCAAATAATTTGTCTTTCTACAAAAAATGGATTAAGAAATATAATGAAATTAAAAAGAATCCTAATTGGTTAAAGTTTAATCCATAGTAACACTGAAAATTCTGCGGATATTTATTCAAATAAAAGGCAGCTTGCCCCGCGCGTCTTCTAGTCCTTACCACCAAGCTCAACTCCTGCCCTCTCTTCGACACACCTCTGGCCGCACAGTCGATTGCGGGCACACCGTTGCCATCTGGTGGCAACCTGCCTGATATAAATCACCTAGCGGTGAATTCAAGCACTACAAATACATTACCCGTTTACAATACTTAAATCATAGACTAAAGAGGTACACATCTTTACTCTATGCTTAAATAGTACTTTATGAAATGATGATGTAATGATGGGTATTAATACAAGAGTGTGAAATTACGATACGAGCGAGGAACGAGGGATTATCGTAAACTTCACACGAGTGTGTTAATACCCATCATTACATCATCGTTTCATACGGTACTTTTTGTACGACTTATGCTAACTTTTAAAAGTTAAAATTTTACATTTAATCGTTTCGTAGCAGTTGACACGCAGGATTCAGCCAAGACCACCTAGCGGACAACTCACTACCCTTGCCTCAGATGGCTTTGGTGTTCCAGTCAGCATGCGAGAGAATACAAAAGTTGCAGTAATAATTCCGACTCACCATTTTCGCTTTTTCTCTTATTTCTGGAGGTGCCAACTCCACTTCTGATTCACTAGACATTTTAAACTAATGAATTGGCCGGCTTTTAAAGGTAACCACACGGCAGCCACATATAAAACAAAATCACTTGCGTTCAGATCATAACGTCAGTCAGATGTTCCCTCCAATAACTATCACTGTACTAGTCAAATAGGTTCAAAGTGAAATTACGGTCCAATTTATTTTAAATAATATTTTGCGTAAAATTGACTAATACTAAAAGAAATTAAAACTGACAAGCATAATATAATATTAAATGCAATTTTAATGTTCACAATCGAACGAAACATACTAGAAAGATGCTCAATGATTAATGAAGTGTAAATAATTGGTTTGTAAACTTCTCTGTGATTGGTGAAGAACCTGTATCATAATGAAATCTGTATCGTAATGAGAATCATTTTTCAACGGGTTGCAGCCATCAAGTCACAATGTGAGTAGAAAAACAATAAAATTATATAAGCTAAATTTAAAACCATAAATACAAGATCGAAAGAAAACCATAAGAACTGAAAACTTTGTACAAAAATATATAATGCTTAACCCTGATATCAAACATCCCCTCCGTTTTCAGCTCGTGACCTTGAATAGACTTCAGTGAGAAAATTTTTATGCTGTTCATTTAGTTGTAACTCCACTAGATAGAATAAGATGGCGCTTCATTTTAACGAAGAAATAAAAGAGGTGGTCTCCGTCAACTTAGATGACCTTCATTTCTTCTTATAATGAGGTTAACAACAACACATCACAACTCTCCCGCTTCATTTTAATTCAATTTCCATTCCACCTGAGCTCCACCTGGGCTTCATTGTTGCTGGGCGTTGCAATGTAACGCAGGGTGAGGCAGAAGACGATAGGACGGGTGGATCGCGCGAAAGAAACAGGCAGGGAGCCAGGAAGACACACATTGACAGAGAGGCGGATATAAAGACAGAGAGGGTGGGAGACGGAGACACAGAGACAGAAAGAGAGAAACAGAGAAAAATGGAGTCAGGAAGAAAGGCAGAGAGGGAGAGAGACAGAGATAGAAATAATGAGAGATAGAGGGAAATAGGGAGACAGAGAAAGAGAGTGAGAGACACTGAGACTGACAGACGGAGACACAGAGAGAAGGATGTCTGCCGGGTTACGCTAGTAATAATGAGAAATGCATTATTTTCGAATGCAATTGTCTGTCGTTGTTTCAGCAACACAATCGAGTTCAAAGACTTCTTCACCTACACCTTTAAGTAGATCAGTTGCACTGTAAACCATGTGCAACGTAATATTCTCTCAACAATGGGATTAACCACAAAACAAGGAAAAGGTGTCCTCACAGAATTCCGTATTCCAAAGTAGTCCATTAATAGTGAGATTGTTAAAATGAAGCCTAATTTCGAATATTTTTCTTTCTTGTAAAGAAGTTCCATTTAACTTACTGTTAACTTCTATGATTGTGTTGATCATGTTATTTCTACCATGGTGTTGATTATGTTAAAATTTTGGTTCAATTACTTATTTCAAAAGTATTTTCGTGATTTCATTGCTGAAGAAATGAATTCTCTATTAAAGCCAGATACGTATTAAGATAGCTTGTAAACAAATCTGTGAAGAGAAAAAAAGATTGTGCATTTACGGTCAGAGAATGCCAAGTTCAGAAGGAAAATTTCGTCGTTCGAACTATTTCAGTGAGATAGTGATAGATAATAAGAAAAGGAAGAAGGAAAATAATCCACTTGATAGACTGATAAATATGCGGAAAAACAGTAAAAAGCAAACCATTTTTTTTAATATGAAATGGTAAAAATACGGACTTTTTAGTCATCCACATGACTCAATGCGGATTGTGGATTGAACGTCCAAAATGCGGAAATGTGGTACCTCAGGCAACACTGACCGAGAGCCGAAAGACGGCCGGTCGACATGTCAGTTAAACAGCCATCTAAAGTTAGCAGCGCCCAGAAACGAATCTCTACCAAACTATATATCCAAAATTAACGGCTAATTAAATGCTAATTAAGTGCTCTATTCCCGAATTTTCCGCTCCTATAGTTTTCCCAAAATCGTGGGCGCTGCTAGCTTTAGACTAAAGTTAGCAGCGCCCAGAAACGAATCTCTTCCAAATTATATCCAAAATTTACGGCAAATTAAATGCTAATTAAGTGCTTTATTCCCGAATTTTCCGCTCCTATAGTTTTCCCAAAATCGTGGGAAAAACAATTAACATTCGTTCTATCTCCTTCCAAGCCAGCGCATTTTATAATTCATACTCTACGCCAAAATGTGACCTAAACAAGTACTAAATATAATCCATAACAAAAAAATTTGCCGCTCACCGGTTAGTTTGATTAACATGGATTCGAATCCCAAAAATGATCCTCGGCGGAACGCTGTGCCCAAGGAAGAGTGACCCTCCTTCCAAGCCAGCGCAATTTATAATTTAAACTCTACGCTAAAATGTGCTCTAAACAAATACTAAATATAATCTATAATAACAAAATTTGCCGCTCACCGGTTAGTTTGAATAACGTGGGTTCGAATCCCAAAAATGACCCTCGGCCGAACGCTGTGTGCTAGGAAGAGTGACGCTTCTTTCAAGCTAGCGCAATTATTAATTTATACTCTACGCTAAAATGTGCCCTAACCCAATACTATACGTAATCGGTAATATAAGAATTTGCCGCTGACCGTTTAGTTGAATACCATGGGCTCGAATCCCAACAATGACCCTTGGTCGAACGCTGCGCCTAATATAAGAGCTGTTCTTCCTAAGCCATCGAATGTCACAATTCAGACTCTGCCAAATGCCAAAATGTGCCGTAAACAGGTGCTAAAAGTAGTATGTAATTAAAAATTGGCCGCTGACTAACCAGTCATGGTCAGTTAGATTAAATTGCACAGATTCAAATTGCAGAAATGTACCTTCTGGGAAATCATCTAATGTTAGTGTCGCCCAAAAACGAATCTTTACCAAACTACAAGTATATCCGAAATTACCGGCTAATTAAATGTTAATTAAGTGCTTTATTTCCGAATTTTCCGCTCCTGTAGTTTTCCCAAAATCGTGGGCGCTGCTAGCTTTAGACTAAAATTCATCTCAAATTCAATTCAAAATAATGAAACCACATCCATTATTTAGGAATAATTAAAGGGTCTAGGGAAAAAAGTACTCTCTATTTATTTTCCAAAATTCAGGGCTGGACAAAGAGAAACAATTAATATTGGTTCTTATGGGCGAAAAAACATGAAAACCCTAAAACTAGAGAAAAATTTGAAACCTACCCAAACATTAACATGAATTAACGGCTCTAGGAAAAAAATTATTCCCGTGTTTATATTGCAAAATTCAGGGCAGTACAAAGAGAAACAGTTAACATTGGTTCTTACGGGAGAATAACCAAAAATTTAAAAAACCTCCGACAAAATTTGAAACCCTCCCCAAACATTAACAAGAATTAACGGCTCTAGGGAAAATAGTACTCCGGCATTTATATTCAAAAATTCAGGGCTTTACACAGAGAAACCGTTAACATTGGTTCTAATGGGCGAAAAAGCATTAAAATTAAAAATTAGAGAAAAAATTTGGTACCCTACCCAAACAGTAACATGAATTAACATTAATTAAATAATTATTCCCGGATTTATCTGAAATCCATGGCTGTAGAAAAAGAAAAATTAAACATTGGTTCTTACGGGTGAAAAACAAAACTTAAAAAACCGGAGAAGTTTGAACCTCTATCCAAACACTAACATGTATTAACGACTCTAGAAAAAAATTTACTCTCACATTTATATTCCAAAATTCAGGGCTGTTCAGCGAGAAACAATTAACATTGGTTCTAATGGGCGAAAAAATATTAAAATTAAAAAATCAAAGAAAAAGTTTGAAGCCCTACCCAAACATTAACATGAATTAACGGCTCTAGGAAAAATGTTTCTCCCGCTTTATATTCCTAAATTCAGGTCTGTACAAAGGGAAACAATTAACACTGGTTCTTATTGAAAGAACATTAAAATTAAGAAACCATAGAAAATATTTTAAATTCTACTCAAAAATTAACAATAATTAAAGGCCTTAGGAAATAATGTACTCCTGCATTTATATTCTAAAATTAGGGCTGTACAAAGAGAAACGATAATGTAATAATAATTATTTATTGAAAATTTATACAGGCCTCACCTATTACAGTTACCTAGAGTAGGTACGGCCACTTACAGAGCAATTCTCACAATCATCTCCGGTTGGCAAACAATGTCAATAAAACAATTTAAAAAAAACAAACAGGAATTCAATGTAACCTTGACTATAAAGAGAAGATAGTGAATTGCAAGACTGATATTCATACGAAACAATGTTACAAAAATACAATTATAAATTACTTGAACAATGTCTTTTGAGATTTTAACCTCCAAATTATCCAGTGATGGCTTAAAAACATTTTTACAATTTCGTGAAACGCCAATAGACGTTTTAACAACTTTAATTTGTCACAAAGAAAGATATCATTACTTTAGGTCATGATTAAATAATAAAATTAATCAATGTAGTAAACAATCTAAAATTGGAAGAAAGGCAAGCTACAATAACAATATTTATCTCAAACTAAATTAAGAAGAATGTTTCATGGTCAATGGACAATTTCATTGAACTATACTCCTTCAGACTGAACCTGTGAATTCAATATCTTCAAATATAACTAAATATATCTATCAAGTAAATTGTGTATTAACACCATGCTCACTCACCATGAAAAGTCATCATCATCATCATCATCCACTTTAACGTATGTTTCACTTCTAACTCCTCAAAATTTCAGCACATCTTAAGAACACATAAATAACGGTGGACGACTGAAGTTCTCAATTATTTGGCATTCACCTGTTTTATTTTTACAAAACTTAGAATATTGTCAACTCAAAATCATTAATAAAATCTTTACATAATTTGATACATGATCAAACAGTGTTATTTTTCCATTATTATCCCCAAATATTTGGAAACAGATTAGAAATCTACTCCTTAATAAAGATAAAGTGAGCTTTCTTATTTAAAATTAGACAGACGTCTGAAGCTTCACAAAATTACAACCATCTTATACATTATCACTCATTCTATTTACCTTCAATTCACACAGAGAAACAATTAACATTGGTTCTTATGGGCGAAAAAACATTAAAATTAAAAAAACACAGAAAAAATTTGAAACCCCCCTAACTCCCTAACTTTAACAATAATTAAGGGCTCTAGGTAAAAATTACTTCAGTATTTGTGTTCCAAAATTCAGAACTGTACAAACAGAAACCTTTAACATTGAGGTTAGTTCTGAGGGGAGATAAAACATAAAAATTAAAAGAACTTTGGATAAAATCTGAAACCCTACCCAAACTTTAAGAATAATTAGGGGTTTAGGAAAAAAATTACTCCCGCATTTATATTCCAAAATTCAGGGCTGTACAAAGAGAAGCAATTAGCAATTTAATAATAATAATAATAATAATAATAATAATAATAATAATAATAATAATACGTTATTGAAACTTTACACACGCCTCACCTATTACAGTTGCCGACAGTAGGTGCGGCCTTTTACAGAGCAATTCCCACAACTACCTCTGGTTGGCAGACAATGTCAATGAAATAATAAAGAAACAAACAAACAGTAATTCAAACTAACGATGACTATAAAGAGAAGATAATAAATTGCAAGACTGAGATTCATAAGCAATAATGTGTACAAAAATACAATAATAAATTATTAGAACAATCTCTTTTCAGGTTTTAACCTCCGTATTATCCATTTTTACAACTTCGTGAAACACCATAAGATGTTTTAACAACTTTGATTTCGTCACAAATCAAGTTATGATGACTTTAGGTCGTGATTAAATAATAAAAATTAATCAACGTAGAAAACAATCTAAAAAGGGAAGAAAGTCACCTTCGACCAGCTGAAACAGTCAATCGGCTCCCTATTCGTGTGCGCCTTCGAGCCCGGAGAGAGGAGTGTCACGTGACATTGGCGGCGATCGGAAGCGAAGGCGGTGTCACGTGAGGTGCCCGCGATGGCGGCCCGTTTGTGTTTGAGATTTTCCTTCCCAGGGGAATTGAGGCATCTTGCTTGCAGGTGGCCAAGGAGCGGGGCGGCGCGTCGGTAGAGCACTTGAAAATCCCTTTGTCGGCGAGATGCATTAACGGGGTTCTATTTGCGAGGGAGGCCCGAAGCAATTCCCAGAAATATTTGTATACATTTCTGGGTGGCTTGTCAGGTAGCGAGCGATGGAGGTGTGAAGGGCGCCGCGCGCCGGGGTAGCCCAGCCCTAGGCTAATGAGGGCTTAATCTCCAGCTGGCGGCGCCGAGAAGCGGCGATCAATGTTCTCGGCGGGCGTGGGCCCTTGTGAACGGCGGTTTACGCGGAAGACACAGGGCAAATGTTTTTTATTGCCCTTTTGTTAGATTCCCAATGTGCAGCAGCGTGCTGGCATGCACTGAGAGCGACTTTGAGAAGGTACGTGAAAGTACGTTCTTAATGGTGGGTGGCCGCGCGGGAAGAAAGCTTTTAGGGGCTGCGCCTTGGTGGCAAATTTGATCGCGAGATTGAACAGTTGCAATCGAGACGAGTAGAAGGCCAGAACAGTGTGTTCCGCTTACCTGTACGGTCGATCGCTGCATGTCGGGCCGAAATGATCTGGTGATTTACTCACATGATGTTTTCTCCAGCTGTTCTCGAGTCATTTGCTAGTTTTGCTAGTTGATGAGCGTGATTCTGTTTTTTAATTATTGTGTTTTCATCAGCAAATAGTTTTTTGTGTGTGTGTTTTTGTGTGTAAGAAAACTCATTTGTGTACCTTGAAAATTAATCATGGCTGGTCGACCAGCGAAAATAAACGTGGATATTGTTACAGAAACTATTCTGAAGTATAAAGGTACAATTTTATTGCCCAGTGATAAAATTGTTTCAAAAAATCATGCTATTTGGAAAGCTATTTCAAAAGAATTGAATGAAACAATAAGGGCGTCGTCGCTCTATTCATTCGTCTGTGGCAACAAGAACAATATTCGAAATATACTGACAAATTGCACTTCAGAACAGTTGGGTTCAAGTTGTAGTGAAGAGTCTGATGTATCTAGTAATGACAATACAGATCCTAATTTCAGCAGCATGTTTCCCTTTGTACAGACCTAAATTTAGGAATATAAAGCGGGAGAAACATTTTTCCTAGAGCCGTTAATTCATGTTAATGTATGGGTAGGGCTTCAAAATTTTTCTTTGATTTTTTAATTTGAATATTTTTTCGCCCATAAGAACCAATATTAATTGTTTCTCTTTGTCCAGCCCTGAATTTTGGAAAATAAATAGAGAGTATTTTTTTCCCTAGACCCTTTAATTATTCCTAAATAATGGATGTGGTTTCATTATTTTGAATTGAATTTGAGATGAATTTTAGTCTAAAGCTAGCAGCGCCCACGATTTTGGGAAAACTACAGGAGCGGAAAATTCGGAAATAAAGCACTTAATTAACATTTAATTAGCCGGTAATTTCGGATATACTTGTAGTTTGGTAAAGATTCGTTTTTGGGCGACGCTAACATTAGATGATTTCCCAGAAGGTACATTTCTGCAATTTGAATCTGTGCAATTTAATCTAACTGACCCTGACTGGTTAATCAGCGGCCAATTTTTAATTACATATTACTTTTAGCACCTGTTTACGGCACATTTTGGCATTTGGCAGAGTCTGAATTGTGACATTCGATGGCTTAGGAAGAACAGCTCTTATATTAGGCGCAGCGTTCGACCAAGGGCCATTGTTGGGATTCGAGCCCATGGTATTCAAACTAAACGGTCAGCGGCAAATTCTTATATTACAGATTACGTATAGTATTGGATTACGGCACATTTTAGCGTAGAGTATAAATTAATAATTGCGCTAGCTTGAAAGAAGCGTCACTCTTCCTTGCACACGGCGTACGGCCGAGAGTCATTTTTGGGATTCGAACCCACGTTATTCAAACTAACTGGTGAGCGGCAAATTTTGTTATTATAGATTATATTTAGTATTTGTTTAGGGCACATTTTGGTGTAGAGTATGAATTATAAATTGCGCTGGCTTGGAAGGAGCGTCACTCTTCCTCTGGCACAGCGTTCCGCAGAGGATCATTTTTGGGATTCGAACCCATGTTCTTCAAACGAACCGGTGAGCGGCAAATTTTTTTGTTATGGATTATATTTAGTATTTGTTTAGGGCAAATTTTGGCGTAGAGTATGTATTTCATATTGCGCTGGCTTGGAAGGAGCGGCACTCTTCCTTGCGCACAGCGTTCCGCCAGGATCATTTTTGGGATTCGAACCCATGTTAATCAAACTAACCGGTGAGCGGAAAATTTTTTTATTATAGATTATATTTAGTATTTGTTTAGAGCACATTTTGGTGTAGAGTATGAATTATAAATTGCGCTGGCATGGAAGGAGCGTCACTCTTCCTTGCGCACAGCGTTCGGGCGAGGGTCATTTTGGGGATTCGAACCCATGTTATTCAAACTAACCGGCGAGCGGCAATTTTTTTTATTATAGAATATATTTAGTATTTGTTTACGGCACATTTTGGCGTAGAGTATGAATTATAAAATGCGCTGGCTTGGAAGGAGCGTCACTCTTCCTTGGGCACAGCGTTCGACGCAGGTTCATTTTTGGGATTCGAACCCATGTTATTCAAACGAACCGGTGAGCGGCAAATTTTTTTGTTATGGATTATATTTAGTATTTGTTTAGGGCACTCTTTGGCGTAGAGTATGAATTTCATATTGCGCTGGCTTGGAAGGAGCGGCACTCTTCCTTGCGCACAGCGTTCCGCCAAGGATCATTTTTGGGATTCGAACCCATGTTAATCAAACTAACCGGTGAGCGGCAAATTTTTTTATTATAGACAATATTTAGTATTTGTTTAGGGCACATTTTGGCGTAGAGTATGAATTATAAAATGCGCTGGCATGGAAGGAGCGTCAGTCTTCCTTGCGCACAGCGTTCGGGCGAGGATCATTTTTGGGATTCGAACCCATGTTATTCAAACCTACCGGTGAGCGGCAAATTTTTTGATTATAGACTATATTTAGTATTTGTTTAGGGCACATTTTGGCGTAGAGTATGAATTTCAAATTGCGCTAGCTTGGAAGAAGCGTCACTCTTCCTTGGGCACAGCGTTCGGCGCAGGTTCATTTTTGGAATTCGAACCCATGTTATTCAAACTAACAGGTGAGCGGCAATTTTTTTATTATAGATTATATTTAGTATTTGTTTAGGGCACATTTTGGCGTAGAGTATGAATTTCAAATTGCTCTACGAAATGTACCGGAAGCGGTAGCTCAGTGCATCAACTGATGTCGCTGCAGCGCCTCTCACCGGGAGGTCCTAGGTTCCCACTCCCCACGGCGGAAGGATTTTCGACACTAGCTCTCCAGCTAGGTCGAATTCAGTCGCTGTCTGGAGGAGAATTCTAGCGGACGGCTGCTCTGATCGGTAGTTTTCCGTGGTTTCTCCGATCAACACCAGGCAAATGCCAGAGCAGTACCCTAACAAACGGGCCACGGACCGCGCGCGCGATCTTTCCTTCCTCTTCCTTGTCCTGTCCTATCCTCTCCCCTTACACACACACTTAAACTAACGAGCACTACACTATCATATTCCAGGAGACAGGTCGGGAGCTTAGAGCTTGTCTCAGCTGGGGCGGTGCCCTGCTGGTGGGAGACTCCTTGTTAGGGGGAAACCCCACTAGTAGGTCGGCGCAGGATCTCGCCATCCAGCGGGGGAAGATCACCGCCATCTACTGAGAAAAAGCATGCACTACACTAACGGAACTAATGACCAAAGCAGTTGATGCGCCCGGAAACACGAAAAAATCAATTAATCAATCTACTAAATGTCTTACAGGAAAAAAATTACTATATATAGGAACAAGTTGTTTTCATTTTTTCGTTACCAAGCCCCGGCGATAAGAGTTTTCCCGTACAAAATTCTCCGTTTTCCGGCGCATGCTTATAATACTTTCTGTTCTTTCGAAGTTCGTGTAAGAAAGTAAAAACAAGTTAACATGTGGAATGAAACAATGATAAACAAACTACTCTCAAAGTAAAACAAAACACGAAAAGAATTCTTAGTGGTGAATGACAGGAAGCTTCAACAGCTGGTTCGTTACGTAAAACGGTTACAACTGTATTCATTGTATTCCTTATGCATACAATTTTTTAATTGCAATACAATAGTATTCATAACGAATACGATTTCGTTTAGTAGCTAATTGTATTCAAACTGTCCATGTAACAAGTATCTTATTCAAACCGATTTACATAACGAGCTTGCTGTTGACGTTTTCTGTCACTCGCAACCTACAATGACACCTTGGTTGCCATTCTTTGATGTCGATAGCTCCTGTTTCTCATTGCATTATCCTAAATTTTAACACGTTTTTTATAACTTGGTTTTTGGTACGTATTATTATAATAATTCAGTCGTACTTCAGTCAGAAGTTGTATTTGATTTGTTCATGACGGAATGAAAGTTCTATTTCCACCATGGCTCAGTTTACAAGGTTGATACTATTCATTCCTGAAGAGATTGGGCAATCAGCATCTGCGAAACGTCGAATGAAAACTAGAACAACACATACTTTCTCGCTATATTCAAAACAGTTATGTAATATTGAAATATAATTTCTGCAATAGTAAAAACTCATTTATAACTTGAAAAAGTAAAATTCAACCAATTCCAACGAGCTTGTGGTGCATTCCTGTGTTTTTTTTCTATGACCAGGAACAGTAGTCATTTTCCAAAAAAATCAAACATGAATAAATTTAACTGATACAATATTTGCAGCACGTAAAACAGAGAAGTTATAATAATTTCACTGCTTTGATTACATCGAGGGGGTATTTCAATTTTTTAATAACATAGTGATTACAACGTCTTAAAGTAAAGAAGTGTTTGATTGTTGGAAGTTGAAAGTATTACCCCCTTCAAACTATTTCCTTTCATAAGAATTGTATGTAATACATCATAGCCATCACGACCGACAACAATGGGGTGCAGCCGAAGAATGTTCAAAAACAAATGTTGCGATTTTGCGAATTGATAACGGGTCAAATGAAGCACCCAAAATTCAATTTTACAATTCCAAATATTTTTCCAATTTTCTAAAACACAAAATGTGCGCCGTAAATGAGACCAGCCCTACTAACTTCACAGTTTGTTGCTACTTACGTCGAAAACATTTAAAGAAAAATTTGGAGCCCTTTCTGCGAAAATTGTTTAAAATTTAAAAATTGACTACGACCAAAATACCCTTTTTCTGAATAATTTAACTTGGCCATATTTGAAGAACCGATTCCGATGAACACATTTTATTAAGAAACACTAGTGGTGCTATAACAGCACGTACTTTCTCGCCTTTAGTAATAGTTATGTATGTTACTTTATAAATATGTATTGAAACACATACTCAAAATTCATTAGGACTTGATGTGCAAAATACAAACGTATTTAAAACACGTCAATTACTCAAAATACTGTTAATATATAATACTTTTGTATTGTATATTTTTATTGCAACAATATTTTGTAATTGTAAATTATTATAACTTAGAAATTGACAGTAATAAAAGTTCTGAACAATAACTATTGTAATGTATTGTAACAAAAAAAATTTCCAATACAAAGAAATGGAATTTCTATATAAACGAGTATTTTTCAAACGAATCACCAAACAATAAACCCGTAGTTGGCGAATGTATAAATCCTGCAAAGGAAAACCGACAAGATTAACTGGCGTGGATCAACATAAACTAGTGTTATAACAAATAAACACTTTTTTATTAACAGATAATTGTCCAGCAATATCGCGGTAGCGAGAAAGTTATAATTATTTTGATAATTGTAATTTTAGAAAGACGCTGAACAAAATCAAAATATTCAAAATTTTTGAAAAGTCAGGGATTTCAACTAAATAGTACCTGCAACTTTCTCTATAGCGTTGTATGAGCTATTCTAGGTCAAAATTTAATTTCAAATTTAGAGAATTATTTTTGAAAATTTTGAGCCCAGAATTCACTTCTCGCAGTAGTTCACACACAGTTTTTGACGGTTTCTGATGTAAAATAAATATAAATATATAGGATGTAGAAACACGGATCAGTTATTTCGAAAGTCAGGAAAACTGCACGCCCTCAAGCTTAATTTTACCAGAGAATCTTTCGAAGTGAACTCTGACATTGATAGCTAAGGTCAAGTGTTACAGGAATATGGGAAATAAACATTTATTTTTAAAAGTGAGGCTTGAGAAATGTAAGAATTGTATTAAACATTGAACACAAATTTTCATTGTTTGTTAATGGAAATGTTGATGTTTCATTTGTTTCGCTACGTGTAAAATTAGTTATTTATAGTTAAATAGTTTAACTAAATTTTAAAATAATTCATTGCAAAAAAAATAATTTTTTCAATGTAATGATACAGTAAATGGCAATCCAACCATTTAAATCACAAAATGTACATATGAATAGCCTAGATGCAAAATTGAGATAATCTCGAAAAACAGGTTTCATCAAAACTACTGAAGTTAAAGAGTTAATTTCTTTCTTAAAAAATAGTAAAAACATAATTTATTATCTCTTTTAATGGCTGAAACCTCAGATTATGCTTTAAACGTTAAAATTTACAGTGAAATATTGACTTGGCGGTTTTTGCCTCCAATTTCCGCAGTTAACGGCTTTTGCAAACGTATCGATCCAATTACGAAACCAACATTCGGTTGCAAAACCCGCTATTCGGTGGTATTTTAGGAATGGTAAAAAAAATGTAATTTAATTATTGTGAATATAAACAGAAAACGTATTATTTCAAAGACAAGACTGAAAATTCTACAAAATTGTCATATAGAATTACAATCGTAATATTTTCTCAGAAAAAATGACTGACAACGTCAAAAATAGAACGTTTAACATTTTTTTTTCATCACCATGGTGCTTTCGACATCATAACATATTGTAGAAAATAAAACAAGCTGCAAATTGCATCTTAGGAAAACCGCCAAAATTTTAGAAAATGAAAAAATTTGGCGATAGGTTGTATATTAGTGAAAATAGCGACAAAAATTCTCGAAAATGAATTGGCTGAAAATTGCTATTAAGTGAACACGACCTGAACACTGTCCATTAAATCAAAAACTCTTCCGGTTTCTTCGTTATTCTGAAGGTTGGTAGCGGCAGCAGCGACCTTGGAGTGCCTACCTGCTTGTCGAGCACCTCGATGTCGTTGTCGATTTGTCGTTGGTCGCCCACTCTTCACCAAGTGAAGCTCCAAAAGCTTTTTCACGTCTCCGAATTTGGCTTCTGAATGTTCTTCACCTGCTGTAAATTGTGTTGGGCCGTTTGCTTTGCTGAAATTTTTTCCTCTGTAGGATGCTTTTCCTTTGCCAGCGTCAAAATTGTAGAAGGGCTCTTCATGAACTAGACAAATCGTGTTTTCGCTTTTCCTGAAGACGATTTTTTTCCTTTTTGAATCTGGAAGTGCTAGTTACCAGTAACTTTCACTGTAACTTCTGCGTGTTCTTTCCGATCTTTCCAATCTTCCAACTGGACATTCATTTTTTCCTAGACGTACCACCGTTACAAATTTCTCAATGTGCATACATTTCGACAATGCTTCGGCAGCGAGAGCTCCATTGTGGCGTAGGCGTTCACTACAGTGCTGCCAACCTGACTCTGATTAAGAAATACATCCCTTATAATCGTAAAAACTGAAAGATAACTTTCAATGTTTAGATTGGTAAGTCTGATGTCAGTTGGCGTGCTTTGCATCCGGACATAGCACAACGACCGCCATGCCAGTTGAACTTGCTGGATTTTGCAAACGGACATTTTATGAGGTTGGCACCCGAAGACAATGTGCAGTTATTGGGTTTTCCAACCGAACATGATTTTCTTCGGCCATTTTTAACAGTTTGAAGCAAGTTTTGCACCTTGAAACCTATTCCATCGCGTAGGCGCTGAAATAAATCTATACGGCAGTGTGCCCAACTGAAAATCGAAAAAAACGCATTTCGCGGCATTTGCATCTGGAATACACATATGCTAATTAGGACTCGTATATCTGATGTGATTCATTAGTAACCTTCTTGCATTTAAGATTATCTTGTTTGTGTTGTTGATTTTAGATTCTGTGCCTATGGTATTATTTTTTTGATATATGTATTGTGCTTTTATTTCAGAATTTCACTGATCAAGTAAACTCCGAAACTTTGTCAATTTGAATTAAAGAATGTATTATGTCCAACATATTTTACAGTAATACATGATTCTCTTACATGAATTGATACTAGACTGTTTCTTCAATTTTCCTTTCGAAATACAAATCCTCTAACCTTGGTCAAAGCATACAGGGTGATTGAGTCCTTGTTGCTCATACAGGTCCCTGTGATAGAGTACATTGTGTTATTCACGAGTTCAAAAGGAAATAGTGATCTATTGCCTTTTCCAAAATTTTGAAGAAAGTTTTTTATTGGTCATATTTTTCAAAAACAGGTAGCCTAAATATTACTTATTGTTCCCTATAGTTATTATTCCCAACTATCTAATGCATATTAAAGAAGAGAGAAAAAACAAGTATTTAAATGTTATTTTGGACAGTTTATCATATTTGCTCATACGGCCAAAAATTCGCATTTTCACCTCGGGTAACAGGGGCTCTACAAGTGTTCAAAATGTCCTCTGCTTGCGTGAACGCAAGATGGACATCTGGCCGCATGGCCTCCGTGACGCGCACAAGTTTGCCAGGTTGTACCTTTATTTCTACCGCTACGCTTTCAATGCACCGAAGGTCATCACAATCCGCGATTTCAGTGGCATAAACGCAAAAATTCATTAACCCACAGCTTTAAAAGCGTTGGGAGTATTAGAGTTATAAAATTCAGATACTGAACGCCTCTTAAACGTTCGGGTGAGATGTGAGGACCGTGGATAAATTCATCTGCAATGCCAACTAACACTCATTCTCAGTATCGTTCTTGGTGAGCTACTTTTCATAGAACATGCGGATTATCCTCGGCCCTCGCACGTAAATTGTGCACATTTAATGTCCCAGTTTTTGTAAAACACGTGTCAACTGACCAATGAATGAAATTGCTGGTTTTCATTTCATTTGCGCAGGAAATGACTAGAGAATTGAAAACGACATTATTAATGTCTACTGTGCAACAGGCTCCACTCACTAGAAATGGAAAAAGTCGCAATCTTTCCGCATGGAACTGTTTCTATACAATTAGAGACTATACTGATCGTCAAAAAGAAAAATAATGTTTACTTTAACAAAACAATGAAATAGTATTATGAATTAGTTTACATTTGCTTTGAATATTTTTTTAAAGAATTTATATATTTTGACAGGTTCATGTTTTGTGCTTGTAGTGAGAAGTATGATGAAGTATGATGAAATATGATGAATTTATTTATTTTTGACAGGTTAATGTTTTGTACTTGTAGTGAGAAGTTTGAAACTTTTTTTCTCGAATTGTTTGTAACTTTTTGCAGCGGGAGTGTGAGGCGTTCGGGAAGATACTTCCATTTTTATTATGTAAAAAGAATTTTTAGTTCGTATTGCCAAAACCTCATCTCAACCTACTAATCTACAATATCTACTTCATCTATTACAACATTCTTCCCGCAGTCCGGAAATTCGGAACGTAATAAACTAGTGGTACTACAAAATTTCTCGCATTGTTTCTAGCTGGCGCCATTCTTTTAAGCGTCACTTGTTCCACTATGAAACACACTCGGAGCATTTTTGATTTTGTTTTATAAATTGCAATAATTTCAAGCAAAAATTACGCTAAGACTATACGTTTAAAGAATTGTGTATAATATTTTTTAAAGGTCTGAATCTTTCGAACAAATTTCGTTCGAGGAATCTCTATCATCAAAATTGTTTTGCAATGTCAACATTACGCAATTTTTTAACATTCAGAGAGATCGCCGAAAGTGGGAGCACCATCACATTTTTAGCATTCTATGATACATATGATGAAAACATTTAAATAAAGTTAGAAACGGTTTTTGAGAAAATAATAAACGACCTATATTTCATTATACAAATTCTACTTATATTTTTGAAAAATTGTACACAACGTTACTTGAAGATCTGTTTCGCATTTAATATTTTACTTAAGAAACTAGTGGTACTACAAAATAAAATAATTTCCCGAATTCTTTGTAACTCTTAGGAAAAGGTTTTCGCATCTGTGACCAACATGCGGGTTCCATTACACAAACTTGCTGCTGAGTTTATATTTCTGAGATGCATGGACAATTTTCGGTGAGTTTGAGCTCATCAGGTTATTGTCATTATTATTATTATTATTATTATTATTATTATTATTATTATTATTATTATTATTATTATTATTATTATTTAACCAGATCAGTGATATTGCCACTTTACAGGTAAGTAATAGTTTATACATTATACAGTGGATGAATGAACTCTTGGGGCCCAAAGGCATGCATAACTTTAGCTGAGCGCATCATACCCCTAATTCTGAGCGTTGAAATCCCCACTGGGAACCTCAATGATGATTATTATGGATTTGCATGTACTCAGTCTTCTGATGGCAGGTTTTTTCCCCTTCATGGTTTTCTCCTCTGCCGTATGTTATGGTCTCTTTTCCGGGGCTTTGCTGTGGTAGAGAGACCACAGATTTGAAGTAAATACAAGAATTCGAAATGTAAGAACGCGGAAGGATGTAGGTGTTGTAATAGGTTAAAGGCCTTCTGCGTAGCGACATAATATCAAGTTATTTAATTGATAAGTGTAGTGATTACCTATTAAGTAAATACAAAGTATTTTATTTGTGTTATGAAGTTAAAGGTAATAGAATAGAAAGATATAGAGTGAGAGGTGAGAAAATTATTTCATTAGGTAACAAGGGATGGAACAGATATTTTGGCATATGAGGTGAAAGTACAGACATGTGAAGTATTTGCAAACATTCTTTGGGATAGTGAGCATTATCCGGTTCATTTTATCCACTTCGTGGATGATAAGATAGGTCTTCGATTTCATTTGGAGGAGTTCAGATTTCCTTGGTTCTCTTTCTTCTAAGAGTTGCAGTATTTCTTAGTTGATTCTCACAGTTTTTCATTTTTTTGCAACCAGAATTAATTCTAAAGCTCATTTCCTTATATTGCTGCTTTTGAATGAAGACTCCAATACGAAATATATTTCTTTCTCTTTCTTTTCTCTTTTTCTTTCGCGTCATTTTCTTTCTTATATATCTTTTTATTTGCTTATTCATGTGAATTATCTTTGATTATGAATTGCTCTGAAATTGACACTCCCGTCTTCATCTGTTGGCAACTTTCTACCTCTCCTTTCAATCAGAAATTCAGCAAAATTAATATTCTCAATGAAATTTTTGTCGTCGCTCAAATTCTGCATTGCTCTTTTATTCTGTGTAAGATTAAACATTTCGAAATGTTTTCATAAATACGAATGAATTACGCCAATACTTGCCAACTTGCTTCTCTTGCCACGTTTTTCACTTGAAGAATTTGGCGAATATTACCATCAATGATCAATATTTTCTCCCCGAAGGAGAGCTTGTTATCCATTAGTTCTTGAAGCGTTTTGTTAACAATTTTAAGAACATTTCTTGGCACTATAGAAATTTCATCTCCGATGAAAACATCACTTTGTATTAATTCTCTTCTAATTTTTTATTCGGTTTCGCAGATGTTGATTCCGATGTAATGTCGTAAGACCCATCGATCTGCTCCGTGAAGGAGCCGCTGCTTGCTCCCTGCTCTTTCCAGCAGCTCCGGCGGCAGTCGGGGCAACTTAGGTCACATTGTGTCGATCGTCTGCTTGCGACACAGTGGCTCACGCCTTGTTTTGGGGGATTCTCCATTGTTCCAACTGAAAATGGATCAATTCGCTGGGAAAGGATATTCCAACATAAAACAGAAAAATTTTTCTATTTATGAAAACTTTCACTAGTAATGCACATATTTTTGTAATTTGAAAGTTTTAAAAAAGAAATTTTCATTGCGGCATAAAAAGAAAATTTTCTTCTTGGAGATTGTTTAAGATAAGCCAAGTTTTTAGTTTCAAAAGAGTGCTCAAGCACAGTAAGAAATTTAATAACTGGGGCATTACAGTTTAGCATGCTGCTGATCATGCAAAAGTATTATAAAGATGTTGTATTCTAAAGTATTCTAAAACTATTACTAAATAAACGAATAACTGAAATGGTGACAGTAAATGAGATTACTTTTTTTTAATCAATCTAATTGCAAATCTCTTATTTGTTCTTGTATTTCACATTGTGATCTGTAATGGTTCTTGTCATTCGAGATTTACAAATTAAAAAATGCCGCTCATATTTTTCGTTGATACAAACATATGTAACATTCGAGCAGCATTCCGATGCAGTTTCGGAAAACGTATTTGAGTGAATATAATAAATGTTTCTTTTGTTTGAAATTTTTCTCTTAATTTAGTATCACACTGCAAACCAGTTATTTCAAATTGAAAATCACAATGAAAAAAGCATATATCGAGAGAAAAAGATGTAGAAAATATATTAAATTATAATTGTAAATCAAACAAATCCTTAAATTGGATTTCAAATTGCGAACGCAATGTTCTGAATACATCTACAGATTATCAAAAATTCTGTGTTTCGTGAATGACTGACACTGAAGCTAATTTTGAGAAGAATGAGATATTCTTCTTTTCGGAAGGGACTGTTCGTGCATAGACGGCCAAAATTAATTTACATTTGGCACCGTACTTGGCATTCAATCATTTATAACAATTTCTTGGCGCTAATTGACACAGAAGGGTATACATTTTAAACGTCCTGCGTTGGACTTTTTGATAAAAGCCACGGGCGAAATTCGAGAGAGAAAGGCAACACGTCTTTCCTATGAATCTCTTTGGAAGGACTTAAACTGCTTTGAAAATTTTGAACTGCTTTCAATGACGCTTGCGAGATTGCACCAGCTATTTATTGCTTCTATTAACGTCTGAGGATAGCCATTATTTTCCATTACAGAGCAGAGTTTCATTCTATTTATATTATAGAAGGCTTTTACAAAATCTATGAACGCTATGTGTGTCTGTTGATTGAATTCCTTTATTTTTTGTATTATTTGTTGTAGTATGAATATGTTGCCTGTACTCGTTCTCCCTTTTCTAAACCCATTCTGTTCTTCACCAATGAGAGTTTCTGAGATACATTTTAGACATATCTTTAATATTCTAGCGTACAACTTGTTCACTGAATTTAAACTGCAGAAGACATCAACATTAAATTGACAAGGCTTTAAAAAATTTGTGTTAGTATACACTACACACTACACTACACTACACATTAAAGAATAAGACAAGGCAAGATACAAGAATAAAGTTCTATAAGACTCTTCCAACTTTTCTGTACGGCGGCGAAAGTTGGGTACTAACAAAAAGAACCTTCAGTAGAATGCAGGCTTCTTAAATGAAGTTTCTGAGAAGAATGCTAGGCACAAAAGAAGATCATATTCGTAACGAGAAGATTCGGGAAAAACTACATGCGGAAGAAATTGGAAGCAAAATAACCAAACACCGAAACAACTGGTATCAACATACGCAAAGAATGGAAAATACGAGACTATCAAAATTAGCTTTACTTTATCAACCGCATGGAAGAAGAGACGTGAGCAGACCCAAAAAACGATAGAAGGAAAACTTGTGAAGATGTGGGGAGGGGGCAGAGGGGGGAGATGAAAGGCAGAACGTCTGTCGGATTCCGATAGTTATTTATAAATTATGAAATAATAATTTATATTGCTTATAAAGAGATAATACTTTACTATTTGGAGAATATTTTTCGTTCGAGAACTTTGTTTTCTTCGAGTGCCTCTTTGGGGAAATTCTGTAGTCGTGGAATAAAACGAGCTCGGAACACATCTGGAAACCAGTTCTATTGCAGTATTTGAAACACCTCTCTTACAGCGTCTCAAGCCATTGATTAAAGATGTGATTCCTGACTTTCAATTCGGCTTTCGAGAAGGGCACTCAACAATAGAGCAGACTCATAGTATTGTAAACACAATTTCTCAAAGCTTGAAAAAAAAAGATGTATTGTTCTGCAGCATTCCTAGACATATAACAAGCTTTTGATAAGGTATGGTATGAAGAAGTTTTATTTAAAATAAAACGCCTTCTCCCACACTCCTACTATTTACTTCTCAAATCGTATCTTTGCGATCACGAATTTCAAGTGAAATACCAGGACGCTCTATCAAAATTCCAACCTATTTCTGCAGGGGTATCACAAGGAAGTATTCTTGGACCATTATTATATCTTATATCAACTTCAGACTTACCAATTACAGAAAGAACTACAATAGCCACCTTTGCAGACGACACAGCTATTCTCTCTGTAAATAAAGATCCTTCCTGTGCATCACATCTTCAAGAACATCTTAACAAAATGGAAGATTGAAGTGATCGTTGGCGAGTCACAGTTAATGAAGCAAAATCAAAACACATAACTTTTTCACTAAGAAAAGAAAGTTGCCCAAAAGTAAAACTAAATAATGCATAACTCTACGAAGCTGATACAGTCCAATACCTTGGACTGAATTTAGATAGACGTCTGACTTGCAAAACCCACATCAAAACTAAGAGAAAAGAAGCACAACTTAAAGTCCTCAAATTACCACGGTTAATAAACAGACAATCAAAGCTGTCCTTGCATAACAAAGTACAGATTTACAAAGCCATTATCAAACCAACGAGGACCTATGGTATTGAGTTGTGGGTCTCTTCCAGTAAATCGAATCTAGAAATTCTAAGAAGATTCGAAGCTAAAACATAAGAAAACTATGCAACGCACTGTGGTACGTGACAAACAAGACGATATACCGAGACCTCGACATCATCCCGATAGAAGAAATTATCACCACGAAGAGCCAAACTTACCCGAAGAGATTGTACGAGCATCCAAATTATCTTTCAACCAACCTGCTAGACAACAGTAAACAAGTATACAGACTAAAACGAGAGAATATTTTAGATTTGCCATACCGATTTCAATGTCACTATAATTCACATCATTAATGTATTTATTAGATACCATTTACTTATTGTTCCAACAAGAACAGATTGTAAATTATGCGTAAGTGAAAATAAAAACAGTTCTATTGCCATCCTGATGTGCATCATGTCAAGGACAGGACGACAATTACCTTATATAACGCGTGTGTTACGCAAGTGATTAACTATCGTTGAAGAGGTCGTTTGGTTCAAAATCTATATGGAAGGAATCGAATTTTAATCCTCTTTCAGCATACAATAGGAAAATCAGCAGCAGCAGTTCACTGCTGTAGCGTTTTCATTTATGCCAGGTAGTCAGTCCATATCGCAGCGGTCGCTGGTTTACTTTTGAAAGATCGGTGTGGCAGCTGAAAGGTTAGTGTTTCAATGGATGACTTACATTGTTATTAAAATTTCGCAAAATAGTAATACTAAATATATTTTTAACTATACTATTAATACATCGATTAAATCCATAAAACCAAAATTATCTTCGATATTTATGAATAAATGTTCCAAAAATGTTTATTTTCATGTTTCTGTTGTAGTGTTGTGTTCTCCTTAAACCGTGTTGCATTGAATCCCGTAATTTTATCACTTTTAAAGATATCCTAATGGTAAACTGAAAAGTAATTAACCCAAGATTTAGAATCCGTATCGCTCGCATTTGCTCTCATGTTTTCTTATTAAAATTGTGTCGCAGGATGATACTCCTTCAGGTATGTATGACCTCAATGGTGTACGATTTATTAAAAGAAGGAATAAAATATCTATTACACGAGTGTATTATTTCAGTAATGGGATAAAATTGTGGGAGAACCATAAAATATACAAGGGTGCAGAATGACTGATGGATTAGTTATAAACTCCATATCACGGCAGTGTCACCAGAATTTTTTTTTCCCAGAGGAAATTTTACCAAGAAGAGGAGGACATTTTACATTTTTATATTCCTCAATGTATAGACAATGTACTCAACAATTCCAAACTATTAATAGGTTTCAAAATTTTATTAGACTTTGCATAATTAAAAATGAAAGCTCCGATTGGGTAACTTTGTTCCCGCACTCACCCTTATTATCCATCAAACAATTGGCATAAATAAGTTTTATATAACAATAACTCTAATGATCTAAAATTTTTATTGGCCTTTTATTTGAATTAAAAAGTAGGTATTCCAGACATAAAATCCCTTTAATGTATTAAATTACTTTAAATTTATGTCAGTATTATATTCATTTCAACAGAACGAAAATAAGGACAATCGATGTAAATTTAAACTAGTGTTGCTACAGAATGGAACAGACTATCACGTAGTAAAGTTTTCTAATTTCCTTGCTGTGGACTGGATTTATAGGATTGCCCCTTCATCTTGCCTGCTGCCATCTATCGCTCCCGAAGTACATTTTTTTTTACATTTTCTCAATTTTTCGGTCTCCTAATTGAAGAACCGAAATATTACTAATATTATATTCAATTCAAAGAAAATTAAAGAATAAAATCTCGTCCTAAAAGACAATTTTCATTGAAAAAATTAGTCGTTCTTAAGAAAATAGCGTTAAAGCGTTACTGTAAATTCCAAATTTGAAGCTCTTTTCACAGGAATCTATTGAGTTTTCGAAAAACTTCATTTGTAGTCATTAGAAGCACATTCACTCACAAATGAAATAATGTATACAAATTGCTGGAAATGAGCATATTAACAGCGTGAGAGATATATAAAAATATATTTGTGTAATTTTGAAAAAAAGAGACAGATATTAACTTACCGTCATATGAAAGAGTCCAATTAGTACTAACCGCTGTAAAAGTTTGAAGAAACAGTTTGGCTCCGTTTTTGAGAAAATGGCATTTGAGAGTTTCGGAAAATGAGGAATTTTGATTTCGTGATGAGCATTCGTGTTAGCAACTGTGTGCATGAGCATTCGTGTGTCTAGAATGCACCAATGAAATGATGACATCTCATCAGAAACCGAACCCTGATAATTAATAAATGAGGCCTCGTTCATGCGTCTTATTGTCCGTGTGTTTGAGAACTTCGTACGCATTCCCGACAGTCAAACGACAGAACTGCACGCTGGCGACATTTTAAATTGTCGCAGGAATCGCGAAATGTACGTTGATTGACATTAGTTCATTCACACTTAATGAGATAAACACACGTCCAAATCTGTATCTGGTGCTCGTAGTGCTTAATCTGCCCTTTGCATTGCATATTTCAGAAGTTTTCCAGGATGGCGATTTTAACTGACTGTAGCACTTGCGTAGTAAAGTCTGCAAGATCTCTTCGATTTTTGGAGCGTACAATCTTCCCCGCTCCTCTTGTAACGTAGTACAGTCGACTCCGGTTATAGTGAACTTCGAGGACTAACCTTTTTGATTCACGGTACCCGAAGTGCACTGTATCAAAATTAAACAGAATTTCTCCATAACGATTTATTTTATTAATATAGAGATATACTAGAATACATTAACAGCATGAACTAAAAATTTCAATATGTTTATTTTTCCTTAAGAAAATCAATTTCTTGTCAATTATTTGCTTCGTACTTTTCATTAGTAATTTTTCTAGTTCCTTCTCCACAGTTTGTGCTCTCTCTACAACTGATTGTCCTCTGTGTCTAAGTATCATAATGCCTGTTGCACTGTTGGAATATCGTCCCACTCTGAAGATTCTTTTACTCGCCAAATAATACAGGAGAAGCTTTCGGTAGCGGGATGGCGCAAGCGGCTGATGAACTGATCGCTTTTCTCCACGGTACGGCGGATACACAGAACTCGGGGCGCTTAGTCTCGCGGAATATCAAGTAAAACCAGTGTTCATACCGAAGCAAGCAATCGCACATCACGGCCGTCAGTTGTAGCCCACGCAGGACATAGTCTTGGTTTTCGCAGTGAAACTGACTGGCATAAGGTAAGGTCCCCATTCCAGATCCGCTACCTTCTCAGGGGAGACTTCTTCAATAGTGACTTTTGGTGAGACGATATTTTTTTCAAGCTGCCTAGTGTTGGAATTTGTGGCACTGAGGCGATATTTGCTTTCCAGGAGGTAAGTAATTTACATGACGTTGTATTTCCTACGTTCAGGTTCAGGTTCACTATAACCGAGTCTTCTTAGGCTTATTTTTAATGTAAGTGAAACGGGACCAGTGACTTAAATTCATTATAACCGAGGGTTTACTATATCTGAGTTCTCTACAACCGGAGTCAACTAGTTTGTTCCTGTCTAGTAACAGGAAACGTTATTGGGGAACGTAAAAATAAATAATCAGAAATCTTTGAGAGGTCGAAGTGAGCAGACCTGCTTAGCAGATGCACAAAGCTATAGTAGATGGGCTGTGGAGAGTTTGTAAATTTCCATAAGTATTGGATGTACTGTAGAATAGATAATAATTGTGTCGTTTAGAAACAGATTTAATTTCTGAGGAAGAGTTGATTGGTGGTAAACTGGCCCTTGTCTGACCTTGGCATCGTTGACGATCGCGACACTATACACTGCTTCACGCTCAAAACGCGCGATTAAAGGGCTGGCTGTAGGGACGTGACGAGACATTTCGGGTTGGGGAAGCAATAGAATAGCCTGAAGATTAAACTGATTTTAGAATTGTCGCAAAATTACCCCTTTGAGCAAACATTTCAATTCAATATATTTGACGCTCCTTAAATGAAGGAATATTACCATATAACTACAATTATATATCTATCAAATTTTTAACTTTCGTATAGTAAACATCCGTTACTTACCACTTATTGGAAGTTAAGAACCACTTTCCTGTCATGTTCCGCAAAGTCATCAATAACGTGATCATAAAAACATGTTATATTGGATAGTTCTTTTATGATCGACTTTTCAATTGATAGAAAAGCTAAATTAGGTACACTGTCTCAGTTAATCGAATTTCTTAAGTATGATTTAACACTTTTGAGAGCTTACAAACTGCGTTCAAAAAATATGTTTGCTGGAATTGCCATCACAATTTTGCCATATTTCACAGTTTCAGAGTGTGCAACATCAAGACCAATATCTTTGATGTGTTTGAGAAGTTCGCAAATGTTATCTTTGTTCATTCCTTCTCATGTAACCACTATTACAGAAAGTTCCGTTTGCAAAACCACTGCATCGAATATGGTTCCATAACATTCAATTAATGAAGAATACTCTATTTGAGGAAATGGGAGGAAAAGTATATCTCTGAAACTTTCCCAATCCTAAGAATTTTAAACATTTTATATTTCTTAATATTGTATCCAAATTTTGTAGTAGGATGCCAATGACTTCGACGAAAAGTGGGCGATGTTTTCGCATCACCACCTTTATTTCAGCACAATCTTTTTATCTTTGGCTGCGATTGACCAGTGTCATTTGTAACGTAGTATTTCATCGGACCGCACAAGGCGGGTGGCCGGCGCGGGGAAGGTGGTGTACCGGAGCTGTCGCTTCGAGGGTGCAAGCCGGCGGGGGCGTGTCTGGGAACATCCGGGGGTCAGCTAGCGCAGAATGATGTGTGAGGACAGATGGTCTGCAGCTGGCGTCGGGCCCCAAAACTCAGTAATGAGGGGACGCGGTCAGCGGGTCTTCAGCGTGGGAGGTCTGGCACGTGACTCCTCGCGATAGAGGCTGGTGGAAGAAATCGTTTTCTTTCGAGTTTGGGCCGAATCGCGGTGCAGAGGCAATTTTGGTTATCTGTGAGGGGGTGATCGCAGGCTTGCGGGGGGGGGGGGTGTTGCCACGAGTCAGATGCCAGGAGCGGCGCTACAGGTTAGCACGTTGGAGTACTCGGAGTCAGGCGGGGGCGGCTTGCCTCAGGAATTGGAGTGCTGTGGAGTGCAGCGGTAGGTTCCAGAGGAGTATGAATATTCTACTGTCATTGTAAATAAACCTGTAAATAAAAACCCCGTGTCTGTGTTTTTTTCACATCACGACAACGTCACAAATTCCTATTGTTTTCCCAAATTCTCAAAATCATTTCTCTTTTCTGGTATTATATTTCGAAGTTTCACGATTCTTTTAGTTCATAAACTAATGTCATCGGTCTGACTTTGCAATATAAAAATATTACCTGTTAAAGGAAATACTTCAAAACAAGCTTGCAATAGAAATTGAAAGTAAAATCAACTCTCAAAAAATCTAGGTAAACTCTTGATAAGTTCAGTGTTTCGGAACCCCAACTACTTTCGTAATCCAATATACTCTCAAATAAACTTACCACAGGTTGCTAATATTCAGATACTATTTGAACTAATCTGACAAGTATGCAATAAAGTTTTAAAAATGCCCTGAATTTATATATTAAAGAGTTAAAGATATTTTAAAAATACATTTTATAATTCTGAAGAAGTCAAAAATATATTAAAATAGTATTTATGACATGGCAATTAGTATGTTTAACATGAAATTTGTAGTAGTTATTAAAATACATGTCCCTAGTTGACATATTATCCCCATTTAAAAATTACATGTAAAAAGAAAGATATATATGAGTTCGTTTTTCATATGTTTCTAGGGTTTTCTTATCGCAAAATTGTGCTGTTTTGTTGACCTGAGTTTTAGAAATACATTTTCTAATTCTGGAACCTTTTGCTGTGATTTCTAAATATGTATTTAAATAACATCACAGAGGACTTTTGTTTTACTCCAAACAACTTATTTATGATTTGCCACATCCTCTTCCTTTTAATTTAATTATTTTCAAATCTTAATTTAACACAAAATTTTAATATAAATATTACTTTGTCCTTTCTATGAGCTTTGCTAATTAACTAACTGTACATTACATTCTATTTAAAAAATATATTATCACTCATGCTATGTGATGCTCTTTGCATCTTTTCATTCCTTTTATTTCTTTCAATTTTTCCTTAATTTGATTATTTACACAATGTTTACAAGATCTTATTTGTGTTTTAGGTTGCAACTAGGTTTATGACAACCTTTTCCGGAATGTTTTCGCGACTGTTGCTTCTGATGGAGAACATTCTCGCCTGGGTAGTAAATCTACCGAAGGCACTGCTGGTATTTGTCCGTGATTGGCTGCACTACCGGAATCTGGCCAGCCGCTTTCCTAGCCCCTTCCCGTTTCCAGTCATCGCCAGCTTGTTCAGGAGCGGATTCATTCCTGACCGTGAGTGCCATGTCTTTCCCTACATGTCCACGAATAACTGTTGCAAACTTCCAGGGCGTGTTCAAAGGGACAGAAAATTACAATATTTTGCGAATTAATATTTCAAAGAAATTTCCTATAGTGGAGATACAGAAGCCCGAATCGGTAAGAAACACCTCATACATTGGTGCACAGCAGTCTAGAGATGCATATTATGTTCAAAACATACACCAGATGTAGACAGTTAACAATGTTTATTGTTGCCTTTTATAATCTCATAGTTCCAACTCTCACCGATATCAATGCCATTTACTGTTTATCCAGGACATGCCCCAAGGGTCGAAAGCACAGTCGCCATCACCGGAATATATACCAATTCGTTGCCGTGTTTACCAATATTCTGAAGATAATATCGTAGTGAGCACAATCGGTGGAGTCAGAATTGCCATATGCAGTCACAGCTCTCAGAACCACACTACTAAAAACAAGTCAGACCACTCCGTCGTAAATATTTGTCAATGTGGTTTCAAAGAATCCGACATGCACCATTCATTGCATAGTAAATTATCATTAATAACGCATTTATGCTTTTCCTTAGAAATAGTATTATTAGAGAATGATATCGGTATGGAAAGATATTTGAAAATTTGTAAGCCACATGAAATGGACACATTTCAGCTTGATTTACTTACAAAACACTTTTTCTTAAAAATAGTTTCTTGTAGATTTGGTCACCAAATTTTCAATAAAATCTTTTATTTTTTACTGATACGTTATTGTTAGTAATTACCTTCGATAGAGAGCTCAATATTGTGAGCTTTTGCCCTGTCCAACGTGGGCTGGCTGCTTGCCCGGCTGCAAGTGGTAGTGAGAACTCACCTGCGTAGCCACTTACAGTGTCTGGCAGAGGATTCGGGAGACATGTATGTACTGGATTCTGGTTTTCTATCATTAAATGATCTAATTATATAAGAAATATGGCTTTATTTATTCTAGTACCCACCCAAAACAAACACTTACGCCCCATATATCATTATCACTGCTAAATCACAATTGACGCCTACTGCGCTCTTACGATCTACTCTTCTCTCGTAACTCTCTCTCGACCGTCTTTCTCTCCACCTTTTAAATGTTTGTGTGCGGTTGCCCCATTTGGCGATCTCACCCGAAAAGCTCCGTGACCGGCGCTGGTAGGTGGTGGTCTCCGGTGGAAGCGAGGGGTCGGAATAGCGCCCGCGCAGTCAACTCCAGTCGACGCCGGGTCTCCCTCGTAACTCGCTGAAGTGGCGGCGTGGCGAGAGCGATGCCTCAGGGAAGGCGCCCTCCGTCTTTCATTGCTACTCCTGGCGCCCGCACGTGTGAGGCTGACACGCTTGCGTGCGTACACGCGTTTACGTTCACGCTTGTAACAGTCTTCGGCGGCTAACGCCTCAGCGCGAGACACTGATCGCGGCATGCGGCAGCCATACGGCGACGCGACACTTAAAGAAGCCGAACCAGAAGCGAGGAATTTCCGACTATGAAGAAGCTCGCTCGCCGAAGAATTTCAGAAATAGCATTTCAGAAGCTCGCTCACCGAAGAAGTTTTCAAATAGAAGCCCGGGGAAGCTCCTATCTCCCTATTTATGGCACGCGCCATTCCCCCTCCCGTCATGATGATGCGGTGGCTCCCCGCCAATCACACATCGGGTTGTGCGTCACGTGACTTGTCTCATCTGGCCCACGAACCGTCACCTGGCGCCCCCTTGCAGCGAACCTACCAAACGCCCTGTGACGTAGGCCTTCGCGCCCTTTCACTAGACGAGACGCGTCCTTCCCATGACGTGAGGGGTTTTTCCTTGGCGTGGGTCCGACAAGCAGTTGGGAATTTCCGTCTTTGTTCGACTTCCCGTTGTCGAACGGCCTGTGGCCGAGAATAGCTTGTGGTGTTCTGTGCAGCTACAATATACATTGCATAACTTACCTGTGTCGAGAGACCGTGGTACGGGGGAAATATGAAAACAGTTGAATAATGCTACACGTTTCCTTACGGAGGGAACTATGAGAGGGAATTATAAGAGGGAAATTTAAAAATATAACCGAGTCAAGTAAACTAGTTAATTAGTAAATAAATAAGAATCAATTATATTAGGCACAAAATAAAGTTATGCATGTTTCGGGAGCATTAACTGGTTCTAATAACCTGGGACGACAAAAAGCCCTTGGCGCAGAAATAACTATCGCACGCTACGTTCTGAACTTATTTTTCTTGGTAACGAATTATCTTATTTTACATAAAGTAATTTCAATGAATCGCACGCGCTCAGTTTTTTTCAATTTCTTTTGAAAATCCAAATGCATTAAACTGCTACCACCATAATCATTGGTTTTGCAGCCAAGCTTAGGGCAAATTCGAGGCACAACAGAACGAACGATCATAATTACGAAACATTACGATTACGAACATGAAGTGTTGATGATACAAAGCATTAATAAATTAATCACTCACCGTATTCACGATAATAATTTAGGAACACTGAAACAAAAAATACATTAACTACCGTTTTAAATGAAATACCAGCAAATATTAAACCCCACGACTGCCCGACAACCAACAAGTAGACCCGAATGTTGGCGTCACTAATACACAACGCGCAATGCTTGATATTCTAGACTGTACTGACTTTTGTATGCTGCAGGTACACGAAATATCTGACTGCAACAAAATGTTGCCTCCACACAAGTGCATGGTGAGTTGCTTATAAATCGGGCAAAGGTTGTTGCATGGATGTTCATGTCTAATGCACCTAAACTTCACGAAAAGGTTATCATATTCACCCTTACAGGTCCTAAACGTTTGTAACATTTACTCTGAGGCATGCGTATTTTTATTTCGGTCAGCCCTGCTAAATTAAAGATTAGCGGTCTTTGACGTTCAAAACAAGAATTCGCCATTTCAATCCCAGATAGGGACGGTGAATTTTCTAATGGCAGAGAATTCTCATAATATTTTTGTGGCACGTGTTGAACAGAAATGTCTCTCAGTATTAAGAACTCACACTAATCTTCTTCTAATGTTCGCTAATTTTCAAGCTGAAATCAGCTACATTTTGAAATTGCTTTGTGGAGTTTTTGACATTTTTTCAAGTTTTTCATCCAAATCAGTCAAACTGAAACCAATCTGTGTTTTATTTCAGCGATGAATCTCGTAAAATGGGTAGTGGATGATGTCATGTACCGTTATCCTGCCGCACACATGAAGCTTGGACCTCTGCAATTCTTTCTGCTAAGCGAAATCAACGATCTTAAGGTAATGAACTCTTCACGTACCCTGACCCCGTGACCGAGGTCCTTAAGGCATAATTGCAGTGGTAGGCTCGGTTCAGAGGGTCTCGGGTTCCATTACCTGAATGTTGTGGCATGTTGCACCGTCTTACCCATCATTCTACACCCTTCCTATGGCATCCCTTCGTTCCTGACTGTTCCTGCTGGACTCCACTTTAAATTAGAAAGGTGCCAGGCGAATGCCGGAGCAATACCCTAGCAAACGGGCCATTGACCGCGCGCAAACTTTCCCTCCTCTTTCTTGGTCCTATCTTCACCCGTTACTTACACACACACACGCACATACATTTACTACACTCGCACACTTGTCGTGATTCCAGTCGAGAGCTTAGAGTTTATCCCGGCTGCAGCGGTAGCACGTTTGTGGGAGATACCTGGATTGGGAAAATCCAGGTATCGCAAGGCGAATGAGGTTGGTGCCGGATTTCAGGGAAGATCAACGCCACCTCCCGAGATACAAACATGCACTTCCCTATCGGAAGTAATGGCCTTAGCAGTAAACGCACCTGGAATCACTAATCAATTAACAAATCAATCGAACGAACGGTGGCATTCGCGAGTACCTGCTCTCCCGCCGGTAACAGTATTGGGCTGGCGTCATCATTTTGTGTTGCGTTTCTAGGCACGGTCGTGGCTCCTTCACCGGATAGGTACCGGCTGGCATGTAAAAGCCCCTGATAATATAGAACGATTTTTCTAAGAATGAGCCAAAGTGACAGCTAGTGCTGGAAGCATAACTGAAGGTTCTGAGAGCGTTGTGCCCTCGAGCCCATTAGACTCCCTTCCTGCATTCGTTCGTTTGCAGTTGGCTAACTTGTAAATGGCTTCGACGCTTCCTTTTGTGATGTCCTTGTCCGACAAAAATAAAGTGCGCCGCGATAAATAATTGAAATTAGGAAGTGCGGTGTTATGTGCTCTTCTGCAAAAAAAAAATTTCTATAAACATTTCGTTAAATTTACTTTTTGTGTGATAAATATTATGTTTATTTTAAAACCGATACTTAAATGCGAGATGCGTACCGGTGCACGTGTTGCCGGCTTAAAATCAATTTTTCTTTTACTGATTGTGAGAGCATGTTAATAGATTTTTTCACACACGTAATTAAATTTAAATATTTCCCGGACTCGCGTACGTTCGTATACGTCAGCGAAATTCTTAGACTTATGCATAGAGATGTTTTCACAGGATCCATTATCACTTTACGAAGGGGCGTGGCTGAACAGCTGTCGCGGCGTAGGGATACTTCTCTGAATAACATGTGATGTTCACTTGTGACGCGAACTGTTACTTTGGCTCATCCTTGGGAAAATCCTTCTATAGTGATGAGACTTCGATAACAAAATAATAATGACACCTATCATCGACGTTCAAATTAAAACATTGATGTTTATTTTGAAAACTTCAACATCGATGTCGCATTTCTACCTGTACGTGTTTGTATAAATATACTCTGACACATTAAACTATTCGTATTGTAACGAATATTGCGTCACCGGCCGGCACCCCCACGAACTACCTGCGTGCGCGGATTGCGTCAGCTACCGGCGCCACCACGAGCTTCCTGTGAGCGCGGGTTGCGTCACTCCCTGCAGTAGACTATTCCAGAACGTGCGCGGTGTCCGGAGAGTTCTCGATTGTCTCGCCGAGTATAAATACGCGGCGGCCGGCGACCGCGGGCCAGTCTTAAGTCCGCAGTGGAAGCTGACTGTGAAGTGTGTGAATCGCGGTACAGTGATTGTGCTCAGTGGCGTGGACTGTGACCAGTGCATCGGACGGTGGCCAGTGCATCGAACAGTGATCAGTGCAGTGAACTGTGGCCAGTGCTCGGAACAGTGTAGTGTAAATAAATAATCAAGAGAAGTGTTGTATAAATAAATAATCAAGTGTCTACAGAGTTTAGAAATAAAATAAACGTTTTTTTGTTAAAATAATACAAGACTTTTAATTCACCACCTAGAAACGTAACAGTATATACTGAAACACAGGGGAACCGTGGACCACTTCCATGACGGAATGAGGGAACCATAGCAAATGTCATGGTGGCCGTGCCTGGAGGTTAGGTCTCATCCGGCGGGAGGAAAACATTCAATTGGATGGGAAGAACATCCTAATCAGTGGTTGCTCTAACAAAACCTATTCAACTAAGTTGCTCGCGGAGCGACCGGGAGCACCTCCAAGTCCTAGGAGCCCCGAAATTCGCCTGCGAGCCACATTGTGTCGGGGAGATGTTGAACGTCATGAGCGGCAGTGGACACGACTTCGGGTGGGGACTATGAGGTGCTTGAACGCACACAGCCATTGGTTCAGGAGCCCATGTCACGGAAGCAACGCAGATTCTTTCGGTTATCAAATTGCGAAGCCGACAGTGTGCTCAAACACGCAAGACAACAGCAAAACAGAAACAGAAAGCAAGGAAATAGATTTAGAAATCTTAGGACCATGAATAGCAGTATTAAACTACTTGTACATTCTTTTTGTTGTAGTCATATCGCAATTGCAGCAAAAAGTTTACTACTTGCAGACTGACCCAATGCCAAAAACAATACGCAAAACCTAGTTCGGACTTTAGATTTTTCGAAATATTTATTTCTAGTAAATATATTATTTGACTTTAAAATTATAATATCAAAAATAGTGAAGCATAAATACTATGTTAAAATTTAATTTAAAAACTTTTTCATGGTGAAAAGGGGTAGGATTATATTGTAAATTTATTTTCGATTAAAATTATTGTTCACACTACACCATAGTTTTTCAGATGAACAATTATTACATTATGTAACTTGTACGTATACTTGTAAATATACACTTAAAATTTTGTATAATTTAATAAATGACGATGAGAAATATCAAAGAGTTTGTTGCGTCCAACAGTCAGTTTCCTCTCACAGGGAAATTGGCATCTGGTCCTCGATGCACGAAGCGAGAGCCAAACTGTTCTCAAGGTCATTCGCATGTCCTTTCATCTGATGGCCCTACACTCTCCTTTTCGTCACCATTAAAAACGGTCCTTTCCCCGCTATAATACCCCTCTAGCCTTCAGGACAATCGGTGCACAACACAATGCCCGATTAACCCTCAGTTACCGACTTGCAGTCCCTGGGACTCCTTCAACTTCACGGAACACACTTCATGGAACGAATACCTGCATTGGCGCTTTTTTTTAAAACCACGATTATTTTTCCCCTTCTACAGTTTTAATAAATGGTTCATTCGCTTACTGTTGTGGAATGCATTTCGGGGAATTTATCAACCTTTTTTGACGTGCAGGAGAGGAAGGGACTCCACATCAGAAGCTGTTTACTAAACGTGTGTCGGACTTTGTCAGATATTTAAGTTTGTTCTGTAGGACCTCTGAAGAGGGTTCAATGAAGAGAGAAAAATGTCTTGGCCGTTAATAGAGTGAATATTAATGACTAAGATTTTGAAAAAAATATTGCCGAACGGGCTGAGCAAATGGACTGATTGTGAGAGTATTTTTGAATCATCAAATTGAAAGTGACCGTGACTCATGAACAGGACAATCTTGTTAAGATTCTGGGGAAGAAAGCGATAATGAAGAAGAATTTCGTGAGAACGAACAACTGGACGAAGATTAACTTAAAATGCAGAATACGATTACGGAAGGGGCAACAGTGTACAAGATTTGTGCAGAAAAATACGCCTAAAGAAAGTAGTGTCAGAATTTTTGGCTTGCGGTAGAAACATTTTTACTTTCTCGTATACATACTGTATACGGAGTAATATACGTAGTTTAGAGAAAAATATGTAATACTGCGGAAAATATATGTCGAGATTTCAACGGAAATACACGTTTGGGGGTCCCCTAATACCGAAGAAGCGTTGGATCTTTTTTTCAAAACGTCCATCTGTCTGTCTGTCTGTCTCTCAGTCCATCTGTGAATACCTCTAGCGCCTAAACCGTGCGTATGATTTTTTTCAAATTGAAGAAACACCTGTCAACCTGGCTCTTGTTGAAGCTTTGAAATTTTGAAAAACACTTTACATTTTGGAAGTACTTTACATGAAGCCCACCGAACATTCTCAAAACTTTTTCAAATACGGCTCCAATTTTTTTCTTTAAATTTCTTGTAAGAATAGAGTACAGTACACTTATAAAGGGGGTATATGTCCGATTTTCACGATTAACTCTAAATTTTAGAAAATTACAAAAGTTTGATTTTTTTCGGCGCCTTCCTACAACTACAAAATTGAAGACATATGTTTCCTTCAAAAGAAATGTGTTCTATAATGCAATTTAAAAAAAGCAAAAACGTAGATTTTCTGAAAAACAACTCATAATTTTTTCTTTGATTGTTTTGTACGGTTAGTGCTAAACAAACGATAGATGTATCGTTTTTTTCAAAAATTACAAATATGTAATTTTTTTGACTTGTCTCCCATGTCAGTAATACTTATTTTAGATGCGATTACTTTACATCTCTCTCTCTTATATATAATGTGTGTGTGTGTATGAAAACATGTGCTTTAAATAAGGTGAAATAAAGTTTCTCAAAAACACGTTTTCTGTAAAAATGAACTCAAAATTCCGCATTTTTAGAAACGCTCAAACACCATTTTCTCAAAAACGGCTCCAAATTTTTTCTTTACATTTTGCCAATGGCTAGTGCAAATTTCACTGTACAAATTTAATATGACGTTAAGTTAATTTTCGTGTATTATTTTGTTTTTCAAGAATTACACAAATTAAACAAAAAAAGAGGGCTCCCACACAATGTTAAGAAAGCCTAAGAAGTTATAGGCCGTAATCTTGTATGAGAATTTAAAATTCTATTAGTAGTAATTTTTTGTATTTCATCTTGTATTAATGACTAATGACTGTTTCGTTTTCTTGGTTTAATTTTTGTTTCAATTGAAAATTTATCGCAATAACGTTACTGTTTTGCAGTGTATTTTTTCATGTTTGTGCAACCCCATATGAGTCCATTCACGAGAATAAACACCAGTCCCCTTTTTAATCAAATATTCGTCGCAGTGAACCAAAATCTGGTCCATCACCACCTTAGCGCTGTGTGCTGATGACACTGCACTTTTTTCGTATGATGACACTCAACAATGAAGAAGAAGAAGAAATACATCTAAAACACAAACAAAAATGTTTACACTTTGCAGATCTACTAATCCCCCATGTCTGAAAATCAATAAAATAAATATACCCAGGATTGAAAACTATATTCAAATTAAATATTTAGAACTCTATTTCGACCGTCAATTAACCTGGAAAAAACATATTTAAGATTTTGTCTATAAAACTTATCACAAAATATCAAAATTATACCCCTTAACTAATAAATTTTCAAAATTACAAATTGAAATCACTTACATACGCGCGCTCAATTTGGTGTAATGCATCTGCGTCAAGCATGAAGAAAATACTAACTATTCAAAATAAATTTTTACGTAGAATTCTAAATGCTGAATGGTTCATCCCCAACAAACAGATACATAGAGAATTACAAAAAGAACTAATTAAGACATTTATCATTAATCAATCTCAAAATTTCTTGATATCGTTAACAAATTATCCGGCTTATCAACATTTCAATCTGGGAAAAATTATCACATAAAACGATTTCGTTCCCGCTTCCCCGAAGATATATTTTACTCTCCGTAAATAATTTTTTAGATTATTACTAATTAATACCTGCTCTTATAACTATAAATGTATAATAAAAATTACTAAATACTTATTAAAATATAATTTTATTCCATATATTATTAAAATAAAATCATAATTACCAATAATTATGATATAAATTCTGGCATATCCGAAAAGTTCCGTATAATTTTATACAACGTTCTGAAAAATTGTATAAAATTGAGCAGGAAATAAATGTATTAAGAAAATAAATAAACCTTGATTATAAAGATAAATTCATTAAATTAAATATCTGCATAATTTTACTCAGCCATTCCTAATCACGTGATATTCTCTCATTAGATAACTAATTAACAAATATATCCTGATTAATACTTTCTTTAGTCAAGACTTAAAGCAAATTTCAATATTATTCACACGAAATACACATTAACACTAATATTTGAAACAAAATTTTCAGAGTTCACGAGACTTCTCGTCTATACCAGTGTGACTGAATTCCCACGTCGGCAGCCATGGGTAAATAAAAATGTTCACGGCTAAAAGGGTACACCTTAATAACCATGCATAATGTTCATAAGCAAAATGTTCGAAGCAAAAATGTCCATAATTAAAGTCCAATGAATAGTATCTACAAATCGAAATGTTAAACTAGTAGGAATGATCAAAATGAATCATGTTAAGGTGTGTTTGGTGGAAATTTGTCTCATTATGAATAGCATTTGTATTCCGTTTTTAGCATCTTGTTAATAATAGGAATGTGCTGGTGTTGAAATTAAAATCAATTTTCGAGGTGATTCACGATGGACTCATATTTTTCGGAGAAGACATTTTTTTGAGTAATGGAGGCACGTATCACTTTCATTTCCACAGTAAAAACTGAAATAAATTGTATTGGAGGTGGTCCGAAAGGGGTTTTGTCAACAAAACGTTATTATTCGTATTATTCTTATGTGAATTAATTACAGTGGACATTGAATACCACTGGATATTTAGGTAAAAGGCATTTCTACATGGACATATAAATACGTCAACAAAATAGAATTGGACCTATAATGAAGCGGAAATTTATATTAAGAGACATTTCCACGGGTGGAATTTTTTCAGTGGACTTTTACCTTTGGACCACTTGACTAATAACCCCCTCCCATCCTCACCTCATATGCGAGCCAACGCTCGCTCTCTTTTGAGAGGGTTGAGCAAACCTGCTCTAACACCTCGGAAGACATATAGAGGTAACATACATTTACGTTTAAAATTCTCCGAATAAAAATGTGATTTTACAATGTGAATATTTCTTTACAGAGTTTCCTAATGAATTCGAAGAACCAGTCAAGACCAAAGCTGTTGGAAGATTTCGCTTCTTATTGCCTCGGCAGAGGATTGATTACAATAAATGGTAAGGTACAAGCTCTGGCTTTTATCTGCTAGTTTTAGACAACGTTCTATTAAGGATCAATTTACAACGTACAAGACGAGTTAATTAAAAGCTTTATGAAAGAATATACTTTTAAACAACGGATTTTCTAATAAAATTCTGTAATCTTATAGCGTAACCGAGCTCTGTAATAATTTCTCGCAAATAAATATAAAATGCATGTTCTCTCTTAATCATAAGAGTAGACACATCACCATCTTTATTTCCACTAGTCCGTAATTAAGAGCTTAAAGCTGAGCGCCATTTTCACTTCCATTTATTACTTATGTTTGTGTTTGTTTGGGCGCATCAACTGCTACGATCATTAGTCTCTTAAGTGTATCGCATATTATATCGTGAGAATTTCCAGCGCTCGATTATAATACATTATATTCTTTTGAAGTTAAGCGAGAATTTTTTTTCTTTTTGAGAGGAACAAACGTTTGTGATTTATTTTCGTGAAAACTTGTTTTAAGATCACAGAATTAATATATTAGTTCATTTTTAGCGAATGAAGGAAAGAAATACAAATAAGTACTAATTTAATACACATAATTGCTTATGCATTTTGTAGTTCATTTTTCTTCTCTGATTTCTGTACTATAATGTCTGAATCTGAAATATTTTTAAGGAAGCGAATGGCAGAAGCATCACAAAATTATACAGCCATCCTTTCATCAGAGTCTCCTCAAAAAGTATATGACAGTGTTTGACCGAAAGAGTGATGTTTTTATTGATAATCTAACTAAACATGCAAATGACTGTGCTTTTGATATAAAGCCCCTGATAGAAACTCTTGAGTATGATATAATGCAAGGTGAGTATACATTTTATGTAGAATTTTTTCACCAAAGTACTGGATAATAGAAAAATTACAATCACGTCTGTAAATTAAAACAATAGTTTCTCTTCAAATTTCGGACACTCAGATTTATTTATACTTGAACATATTTGTGATTTAATTTATTTACATTTTAGTTTGTACCGAAACCTTACAACTGCCTATAATTTTATTCAGGGAGCTATTAGGTCAATAGCATCAAATTATCAAAAATTCCATTACCAAAATACCCACATCGTGAAATCCGTACTAGCCCTGCACGATTATTCTCCTAACATTATTGAAAAGTTTGTAAAAAGAAGTTTTCATACAGTACAACATTCTACAATATTAAAATCTGTTGATTATAAGAACAGTGTTAATCCTTACACCCACAAATTTACCCCTACATTCATAAAACAACTTCCCTTAGGACAAAATTATATAATTATACACAAAATTTTATTTAAAAAACAGTATTAAGATGAAAAAGATAAGATTGAGAAAATGGAGAAACAGGATGACGTGTATAATCAATTGTACTCTCTCTCTCTCTCTCTCTCTCTCTCTCTCTCTCTCTCTCTCTCTCTCTCTCTCTCTCTCTCTCTCTCTCTTTTCTCTCTCTCTCTCTCTCTCTCTCTTTCTCTCTCTCTCTTTCTCTCTCTCTCTTTTATCTCTCTCTTTTCTCTCTCTCTCTTTTCTCTCTCTCTCTTTTTCTCTCTCTCTCTTACTATATATATATATATATATATATATATATATATATATATATATATATATAGTAAAATGTAGTAAAAGATGATACAACCGTAATAAATTATAACTGCAAAATAATTCATTTTTTTAAATGTCCATTTTTTTAACCAGATGTCTGAAGATGGCTATAAGGGTAACCGAAACGTCACACAAACTACAATGTAGATAAATTAAATCACAAATATGTTCAAGTATAAATAAATCTGAATGCCTGAAATTTGAAGACGAACTGTTAGTTTTAATTAATAGACAATACACATTCATGAAAAGAAGAAAGAAAAGAGTTTAATTAGTTTTGTATTTCAATAGAAACTCTCCTCGGTGTACCTTCAAACCAACAAACAAACCCAGATGAAGAAATGTTCGAGCTTATGTCAACGTAAGTTCTATTTTTAATACATAAAGGGACAAGTGTGTTGAATTACAGTGCGATACTCTAGGGAGTGTACTGGATATATCGATGAAACTTTTGTGCTAGCTTCATTGGAAGGTCAGGAGTACTGTATGCTATGATTTTCAACCACAAGCGTTAATCTATTTAAAAAATAGTTACTTTGGTAAACTTTTTCGCCTACCAATACATTACAGATTCAAGAGTGCATCAAAATGCAGTAGTTTAGTTGCGTGCTATCAGCAAACGACGATTGAGTTGAAACTCAATGCACATAATTGAGTATCTAAAGGACAGCAGAGGAGAGGCCTGTTTATTTTACATTCGATTGCCTAATAGGAAATGTTCATATTTAAGAAATTCTGATAATATTTATTCAGTCTGTTTATAAAAGTAGAAAATGCAAAAAAAGTTAGAATAACAATTTATATAATATAAATGTCTGCCTAAAGAACCAAAAGACCTTCTAAGATTTACAAAAAATATCAAAACAGGCAGTCTTATAAATAGTATTAATAAATTTAACCTTCGTAAAGAAAATTACTTTTAAAAATAAGTTGGAAAATTACTTATAAAAATTGATTTTAATTGCTAGGTGTGAATATATTAAACGTACAAGAGATGGGAAGTTATTAAAAAAATGTCATTTTGCTGATGGATGTGCTTGACATTGTGATACCGTATGAATGCACACACGTGTTCTGGAATAGTTTTTGGTTCAATAAGCATTGTTATTGTGGATTTGCGAATTGCACGAGCTAACGTGGAACATTATGAATGACTTAAAGAGTTATGCTGAAAGTGTGACGGATGAATCTTTGTATAGAAGGGTTTTATTATAGTGGATAGTGAAACTGTACCTTTGAGTGGTGAAGGAATTATTATTTAAATTGATGAGAGTAATTTCTGCGAGAAAAAGTATAGTTGAAGTAAAAGAGTCATGAGGAATGGGTATTTGTAGGATGGATATTGAATGTGTGTCTCCGCTGTTATTCCAGGTTGTTGAAAATGGAACAAACGAGGTTATTTTAGATAACATAAAATCGTTTGTCAAGTCTAGATCCACTAACAACTCGGGTTTTTGGAGATATTATTACCTAGGTGGTTAATGGCACATTTCCTTCAGCCACTATTATCAAGGACCCTTAAACGACTACTCAAATTGAATTAAAATAACTATATATTAAAGTATCTGTATTCCGTGCGTTCTATAATTATATATCAATTGTGCGTGAATTTTAATTTAAACATTGAATTTTATGTCGAATTATATTAATCTTTCTTTGATGTAAAAGAACTGAAAAATGGAGGTTTTAATTTTGTAGAAGACGCCGAAAAACTTCAAAGTTGTACAATTTTCGAAAATTTAGAGTAAACCGTAAAAATAGGACATATGCCACCGTTATAAGTGTATTTTACTCTATTATTATGAGAAATATAAAGAGAATTTGTAGCCATTTTTGAGAAAATTTTGAAAATGTTCGAAGGGCTTAATGTAAAGTAGCCCCAAAAACCTATGAATATTTCTCAAAATCGCTGAGCTTTGACTCAGGGCAGATCGACGGGGGTTTACACAGTTTGGTAAAATTCGTAGGAATAGTTCAGACGCTAGTGTTGTTCACAAACACCAGACGGACGGACGGGCGTTTTGCTTTCTATTGGTTTTTCGGCATCAATGACCCATCGAAAAGGGATTCCGGCTACACCACGTGTAAGAGAATTTATTTGGCTTAATTTAGCAACTGTATTTATCGGCATTCATTCATTATGAGGGCCCGGGAATGAATTTGTTTCTGAGGAAAATTCGCCGTTTTTTCACGCAGCATTACATAACTTTCTGTACACTACGTATATTACTCCGTATATACACCTACGAATACGAGAATGTAAAATAGTTCATGGGCTTCCAAATACCAGTGTTCTTATAATCTAGTAGCTTCCAAAACCGTTTGATGTCAATGTTCAATACAGGCTAACAGAGAATAAATAAATCAGCATCAACAGTGCGGCACGAACGTGGGTCGGTAAGTAATGGCGTGAGGCACAATTTTAGACGATTGCAGTGAAATACTTAAATGGTTCGAAGCAAGGCTCTTAAAGAAGAGATATCAAACTTTAATCTTTTCTAAATTAAAAGGATTTTTGATAGAAAATTTACAGTGCTATGGCTATGAAAACTACCTATTTCTATGGTTTCAACGTAAAATTGACCATATTCGGATTAATGTGACACACTGTTTGAGTCGAATAATTAATATTTGATTGTCATAAAATTGTTGTAGAATAACGTGGGCACCACCTCAGCCGAAAATCCGTTTATAAAAATACAATTAAATAATATTAATTTGTCATTTTCTAAAAAGTAGCGAAAAAAGGCCGAAAATAGTTTCTAGGGATTGTGGGAACAAACACACTATTTTAAAGCTCTTTTCGTCGTGCCAATGTTGCATCGAAAATTAACTTTTTTTCGCTGAGCCATGGAAATCTATTTTTTATACAGCGATATATATATATATATATATATATATATATATATATATATATATATATATATATATATATATACATACACACACACCTCCACTTCTTTTCTTTTTTACAACGACGAATTTAGGATCTCATTTGTTTAAAACAAAGATTGGTAAACCCTGTCTCATCGCGCTGAAAAGGGAGGTAACGTCGGGGCATGCAATAACTTCTTCATTCATCTTGCGCTCCGCCCTGCAAGGGCTACGATCACATTTATAGCGTTTTCCAGTCGCCGCACTGGTGCGCTCCCAGTGCGCACTCAGGGCAGCTTTCGTGTTCCATTCGACCGTTAGGGCGCACCAGTGCAAAGAAGCGCATGTTCCATTCACACAATCGCACGGAACCAGGGCGCACTCGGGGCGCCCTAAACTGCACTGACGATCGCGTCAGTACAGTACAATGCAACGGGTCATTGTGAGGTTAGGTACGGAAGTTATCCATGCTGATTTGGATTCGTGGTGAAATTGGAAGGCAATTGAGGATCTTCGGTCACGCAGGGATACTTCGAATGATGGAGTATAATAGGGCTTGCATGAAATGTGTTAAAATAATTTTTGTGTCTCGCGAAGTTCGGAAAATCAGTTTCTGTTTTCCTAAAATTTAATATTGAATAACTTCATGTCAACAAATCCAGTGCTATTTAGAAATTAAAGTGTAGTTACGTCTCAATTTCGAAACGCTAATAATGTGAAAATAAAAATAGTGACCCTTACAAAATAATTCAAGTTTATGTGACAAGAAATGTTTCTCGCACGCCCATCGGAAATGCTCATGTTGATATTTTTATGGTTTTCAATAACCAAACAATTCTGCAGAAGCCCTTCGGTACAAAACATTGTGTACTATATTGATCACTGGCAAATCTCAAAAAATGAAATTTCGACACACACACATTTGAAGTTTTCGTAGTTTTTAAATAAAGAAATCACACGTCAATAATTTATGGATTAAGAAGTAGGAATTACCAAAAGACTTATAAAAATTATAACAATGATCAAAATTCAAAATTATTTTTAGAGTTCCATTAGTGTGACAGACCACGAATAGATGTCTATAATCTCACTGCGTGACTCACACGTACTAACTCAGTTTCGGAATCCGTTTCATTTGTAGCTGCCCTTCACGCGTGTGGGGCAGCACTGTTGTGGAGCGATGACGTTTTTGCCCTGCATTAGGGTGGGTTTCAGTGCAACGAATGGAAAACGCTATTAAATGCTGTCCGAGTGAATTGCGAGAGTAATTATGGCTTCTAATTTGAGACGTGGTGATCGAAACGTTATATCCGTTATTTTATTATCCGTTCTATTTCATAATTTACATGGGAGGTAAAACTGCACCTGCGTGGAAGTGCAAATTTAGAAGTGAGAGAATGCCTCATTGTTTGGGAGATGGTCAGGATTCCTACAAGAGTAACTCCTCATTGTGTAGAAAAAATTATAAAGATGTACTCTTACCGTCGCAACCTTCAAAAACATTCCAATCGTTCGTCCGACACGCAGAAAGAACATGAACGTAAGTGTATTCCCGACTTAAATAATTTATTTGATATTGCTCACGCAAATGCTTTAGAACTTACAAAAATTAAAGAAGATGAAACATTCTTACAGACACTGAGAGCCGGGGTAAAGGAATGTCTTGGGGGAGTCGATATGCAGCTAGCAAAGCGTGAAGAAAGGGCATTATTTAGACTTAGTGAAAAATGAGAACAAACGGGCTAAGGCTCAGTGTACTTCTGATGTTACTGGAATTTGGGTAGGTTCTTCTGAAGATTGGTTAGATGTTGAAGATATTTCTGGTCAATCTGAGTTACCTCAAGTGAATAATAAATCCAGATGTTGGTTTCTTTAAAAAGTTCAGAGAAAAATGAGATAATTTGGAAAATGAAAATTATGTAGATGGATGTAAGTACTTGAACGAAATTTGTGGTGAAAGCAAAATTCCGAATAATGTAAATTATCTTTTTAATACACACAAAAATAAAAAACTGAAGCACGATTATCGAGAGCTTGTTGAATTATGTATAGTTTTTATTGGAAGAAACTCGGACTCAACCATCAAAATTCGGCCGCTAGGGGTATTGCACCATGCTCTATGTATAGCAAAAGGAAACGATTGCTTTAAAATGTTTTTAGAGAGAAATTGGATTTAAAAATGTGTGAAGAGAACAGTTTGAAAAACATTTGTTTCTTTCTTGTAATAGTGTATGTTAAAGCTTGTATTTGTTTTCAGAAAAAAACAATAGAGGATTTCATTTCCCATAGAAAATAAAATTTATTAACGAAATTGCATGTTGATATTGGCTTTCTGAATCATAGCTCAGATCTCTGGGATATGGATGATTCTTATTTAAAAACACAAGAAACATTCCGGAATCAATATTGTTAATTATGTAGCAGGGAGAGGAGTGAAATTGATGCAGGGTTTTAGTGGGCTCTTCAGTGGATGAAGAGCAAAAACAATTTATACTCCAGGGTATGGAAGACCACAGAAAACAATACCTTTACAGCAAGAAAGCTACTTTTAAAGGCAGCTATTCTTGAAAATATATTATTAAAACTATTTTTCTCAGACCTTCTTAATAATGCCATTTTAATTGTATTTGATAACTGTATCAAAATTATACATTTCATTGTTCTGAGTAAATACATATTTTTAAATGCTTAATTATTAGCATTCTTATCCTCTTATCTTTACTCACAAGGAAAAAATTAAAGGGTCTGCGCTTAAAATAATGTGAAAAAATTCCCACCCCTATATAATAAGGGCCACTCTAATATATATGCACATACACACCATGTATATATATATATATATATATATATATATATATATATATATATATATATATATATATATATGCGTGCGCGTGCGCGCGGCGTGTGTGTGTGTACGCGTTAAAGAGTGAAAGGCGTGAATGTGTAGTGGAAAAATTCATTCTAATCCTATATATTTATTTATTTACAGCGGACATAAAGAGTTCTCCTATCGCATAAAATGTCCATGGCTCTATATTGACAGAATTTATAATCTAACTCCTGCTGGACGAAGAGCTTTGGGATATCTACATTATGGTCGCAGGTCACAAGATACGGTAAATACTCATTCCAAGATCACAGAATTGTTATAGCTGTGAAGTGAACTAAATTCATTAAAAACAGAAGCATTCCAAAATAAATGTTTTGAACCACATGGGCATTTTTTCAATTAAGAAATAGTTCCTTGTGGGAACTCAATGAAAGTGATTAAGAAACCTTTCCTTACATGATGACCAGAGATGGACAAAATACTTTAAATTTAGTATTTAAATACTTCGCCAAAACATTATGTAAATAAGTATTTAAATACATACTAAAAATTCGTTAAGTTTTTATTACCTAAATACATATTATTTAAAATACTTGAAATACTCAAAATACAGTAAATACAATTGTATTATATACTTTTTATTACAACAATATCTTGTAATTATCAATTACAATAATTAGTAACGGACAGTTATAAAATTTTCTGAACAATAACTATAATACATATAATATATATGGGGTGAATAAGGTATCAACCACAATAGTATACAATGTAATTATAATGCGATTACATGTATTCAGAATTACATTGTATACTATTGTGGTTATTCACCCCATATATTTTATCATGGAGTACCACAAAATCTCAGCTGCCACCACAGAATTTATAATACATATGTATTTATAATTCAATTAAACAAAAAATCAACTAAAGTAAACAAAAAATCAGGCACATTTGGATTAATTGCTCAACGAACTATGGAATGAAAGCAAATATAAGATCAACGATTTTATTATTATTATTATTATTATTATTATTATTATTATTATTATTATTATTATTATTATTTATTATATTTTAAGATTTTTTTAGGTTTTCAGTATTTTAAGTACTTTTTTAATGCAACTAATTTTTTGTATTTAAATATACCTTAAAAATACTAGTCAAAAAACTAAAAAATATAGTTTTTCAAATAGAAAGAGTATTTAAAATACGTATTTCAAAAACAAGTATTTAAATGCAGCCCAACCTTGATGATAACAGATATCTGCTGAAAATTAAAAACAACGAAGATCGACATCTGCTGCGTTTATTTTGCAGAAGGAGATCCTCATATTGCGTCGAGAAACCTTCAAATTCATCTAGAGAAAAAGCAAATAAATGGGACTTAAATGTAAGAGAAGCAAAATTATTTACACCACTTTTACCGTTTTTAGAATGAATTGTCCTCGAATAAAGATAAACGGACAAGAATCTCAACAAACAGATAATATCCTATATCTTGTTCATCTTTTCAACCATCTCCACCTTGACAGGCAAATTCTTGAAAAGAGAAACCTGACACAACTGACATTAAGCTATTTATCTTGATTATTGCACAAAAGATAAGTTTATCCTTAAAATGAAATACAAATTTACAAGACATTCATGCAACTCGTTTCGAGTATGTTTACAAACATGATGATGTACAGTAAAAAATTGTTTACACATAGCTGTTTTTGCTGCCTTTTCAAACATCAAGCCATTAATTTCTCCAACGGTTCGCGAGCAAATAAGTACGAAGGATAGAAAATGCAACAGCAAGTTAAATAAACTTATACATGGGGAACAACAGATGCCCACAATTCACAGACTGGTAATGATCAGTAGCATTCATTAGATACCAACAAACACTTCAACCATTCTCCTCAGTGCAATAGTAGTGTCAATGAACTATTGCCAAAAGTACAACGTGTACAGTTGTCTTATCTTTATTCTTGACATTAATATTTACTATTAATTAGGAGCAGATAACATGTTGGCTTTTACTAAAATAAAACTGGTACTACAAAATAATGTATTTTCTCGCATCATTGGAATTGGTTACGTAATAGTTGAATATTGTAAATTCACCGTCCTGGAGTTTGAGTCCCAACGGTGGCACGGTTTTCGAATATTAGGGCGAATTCAGATCCCGTCTGGAGGAGAGATCTAGTGGCCGGCAGCTCTGATCAGTAATTTTTCGTGTTTTTTTTTTTCAATCAATACCGGGCGAATACTAAAGTAGTACAAACGGACCACGGACAGCGCGCGATCTTTCTTTCCACCTCCTTGTTCTAACCTCACATCTTATACACTCACTTACATGCACTTCACTGCAACATACGTCGGGAGAATTTATTTTTGAATTTACAATATTGTATATATTATATATAATATTTATATTATATATTTTATAATATTATTCATATATAATATTTGTATTATATAATTTATAATATTATTTATATATAATATTTATATTTATTTGAATTTCTTTATGAAGCTGTTTGTTTGAAATGAACCAGGGTGCTTTGGTTATTGTTCGCAGGAATTTGTTTTGTATTACCTGTATTTTATGGAAAATAGTTTTTGCTGTATTGATCTAGACAGGGCAAGAATAGAGCATTAAGGGTCTAATTATGGCTGTATATGTGAGTTTGACATTTTATATTGTTATTTTACTGTGGTTGATTATTAATGGCTTTAATTGTAATACTTTGGCTTTGTTTTTTTAATGTTTATATGTTCTTTCCAGTTGAGTGTAGTGTCTAAATGCAGTCCTAGATATTTCACTTTTGTTTTCTAGAGTCCAAGGAATGATGTTATGGTTTAGTGTGAGAGGTGGTGGTGTTGAAATTGATTTTAATGAAAATATTTTTGCTGTTGACTTAGATGGGTTTAATTTAATTTTCCATTTGTTTGACCAAGAATCTATTTGGTTTAGACGTTGTTGTATCTTTGATCCCTGTGATTCTTAATGTGTCAAGTGATATTTTAGAACAATACAATGCTGTATCATCTGCGAATTGTGCTGTTTTGACTGTGTTGGATGTAGGGATATCAGCTGTGTAAAGAATAAATAATATAGGTGACAATGGGGAGCCCTGAGGAAGCCCAGCATATATTGGTTTGGGGTTTGAGAGACGATTATCTACTGAAACTGAAAAGGTTCTATTGCTTATGAAGCTATTGATGATGTTGCTTAGGTATTTGGGTACTACACTCTAGGAACAAAAAATCAATACAGTGGATTTTTGAAGGTGAACGGGCTCCGAAGAAAGCGAAGATGGGGAAATCGGCCGGCAAGGTTAAGGTCACGGTCTTTTGGGATGCTCGCGGAATCATCTACATCGATTACTTGGAAAAGGGAAAAACTATAAGAGGAGTATTATGCGTCAGTATTGAACTGTCTGGGCGAAGAAACCAGGATAAAACGTCCTCATCTGAGAAGGAAAAATATTCTATTTCATCATGATGCATGTGTGCACCCTTGTGCAGTTGCTATGTCTAAAATTAAGGAATTAAAGTTCCAACTATTATAACATCCCCGTAATCACTACACTAGGCCCCAAAGCCTTTTTCTTATTTCCCAACTTGAAGAAATGGCTTGGCGGACAAATGTTTAAATCTAACGACGAATACATCGACCAAGCAAATTCCTATTTTGAGGAACTTGCGAAATCCTACTTTTTGGACAGTTTAAAAGAATTGGAAAAACACTTAGAAAAATGTAAAGAGCTGAAAGGAGATAATGTTGAAAAACAAAAAAACAAAAATCTACCCCAAAATGTATTTTCTACTTTTTAAGTCCTTAGATTTGAACCCCCCAATAAGAGTAAAAATTTGATGCTGTTTTTGAAAACATTTGAAAATGTTCGGAGGGCTTCATGTAAAATTAATGAATGTTTTACCCCCAAAAATTAATGAATGTTTCTCAAAATCGCAGAGCTTTGACTCAGACCAGATCAACAGGGGTTTATTCAGTTTTTAAAAAATCGAACGCATAGTTTAGGCGCTAATGTTCACATACACCGGACGGACGGACGTTTTGAAAACAACACTTTTTCGGTATCAGGGGACCCCAGAACGTGTATTTCCGTTGAAATCTCGCAATTGATTTTCCGCAGCATTACGTAACTTTCTCCATACTACGTATATTACTCCCGTATATATGTATGTTTATGAGAAAGTAAAAAGCCAGTCCTTCACTTGGGACTGCGGCGGGATGTCCGGTCACGTAGGCCGTGCGCAGCCGTAAAATAGGGCGTTGCCGCAAAGTAAGCATCCAACTAGTGGTGCTAAAACAGTACTAATTTCTCGACAGTATTTTCACCCAATATTACGTGGAAAGTACTAAATTTTTAGAAAAATTGTACGTTTCCTTATTTCAAAATCTATCTTTAAGCAACTGATTGCATCGAGGGGAAAAATAATTGAGCCGTTGAGAGCAAAAGTGGTGTAAGTCAAAAAACCTACTTCCCGAAAAAGTTCGTGCAAACAACCAACTCTGTAAAATGATAATGCTTAGAAATAAATTCTAAAGTGTAATGAATGTGTTAAGGAGATGTTTTGGTAAATTACCACAGGTGTTTTGGACTAAAACATTGCTTATTAATTATGTAATTAACTGTTGTGTTGACTTACACCACTTTTGCACACACCGTGTGCGAAACCTATAACTTACATTGAAATAATTGGCATGCATAATTTTCGTCTGCGATTGTAAAGTGATCAAAATATAAGGAAACAAAGTAAAATTAATCCTAAATATAAAAAAAGTGTTCACAATGTATTTTTTCAGTCCGTTTTGATATTTTATAAATGAGAATTAATCAATTCAGGAACAAATGAATTATCATATAAAATAAAAGTTTGTTTATTGTTGTGAAACAAATTATAGTAAGCCACTAAGAATACACATGTTGGTGAACGGTCCTCACTTTGTTGACAAGTTAGTTGGGCTGCAGGCTGCTCATCTTAAATTTGATCCAAATCTTCCTCAAATAATGTTTTTGGTGAGATAAGGCAATTGTAGTGCACTGGAGGTATTGCAGAAGATAAATCATGGCTTTGTTTTGTTAGTTACTGTCAACAGTTAGGTTCTTCTCTTAGGAACCACATCCACTGAATTATCAGCCAATTTACTTTGGCTCCTGCTTTATTCTTTCTCACAATGGTTTTTTTAAGCTGGAAAGTAGACTTTTAATCTACTTGGGCCATTTCACGCACTGGTCTTCTTTTGAACTGAATGGATGTTAATATACAAGTCAGAGGGAACAAAATTAATTTAATTTTTGCCAGCTTGCTCTTTGTCTCCATAATCGGAGTCATTTTTCATAAATGAGTGCCCTAATACAAGAAATTGTATTGAATCGAATGTGTGGTTAAAAATGTTTAAATTATTGGCATTGTCACGATTTTCATCCTACTGAAAGTAATTTTGAAGTTGTGATTTTGACCTGTGCACGTATCACTAAAAGCGATTAAATGTTTCTTTTTTTTCTGAGATGCTATTTCTGTGATGGGTGCAAGTAAACAAGAAGCTATTTTTTGAGAGCCCCTGGAAGCTGCTGTTTTGTTCCACCACTGACTAATACCACAATTGCATGTAGCGGTATGAGCAACTTGTTGGCTACTTGTGCATTGTGCTGGCCTCTAGCGAAGAAATACTGAAGTTTGACTCACCATTTTAGCTGGAGATGGAACAATTTAAAATCACCTGCCAGTGCGTTTAACTCACATGTTTGACTTGCTCACTCACACACTCACTCACTCACTCACACGTTTGACTTGCACCACTTTTGCTCTCAACGGCTCAATTTTAACTGTAGGTAGACACAAAAAAATGAATTTTTGCGATTTCCAAAAAATCAGAGTTTTTAACGAAAATGAGTCCTGCACCATTCTTTTAAACGTTCTCCTCACTCAACAGAATTTAATAAAAAACGATGGAGCCATTCTTTTGAAAATTTTGCAAATGTCCCAGGAGCTTAATGTAAAGGGCCTCCTAAAATTAAAATATCGGTTTCAAATTCAAGGGACCGCGACATCAGTCAGATCGATTGAGGAATATCAATTTTGAAGAAAGTCGGCTAAATGGTTTAGCCGCTAGCATTGTTAACAGACAGACGGACGGACGAGTAGACAGTGGTTTTGCCACCATTGGAGTTTTCGTTATCAAGGATCCACAAAACATGGATTCTGGCTAAACCACTTGTTAGAGGATTTTTTTTTCGAAATGTAGCAACTGAATTTATCCACTTTTTCGTTTCCAGGGCCATGTAAATAAGAGCTTTTCTGCCAAAAATTCGCAGTTCTTTTTTGCCCAACATTACATAATTTTCTCTCTACTGCATAAGAGGTAGCGAGAAAGTAAAAATCTACTTTTAGTTTTAAGTTAATTTTTATACCATCTATAAGCTACTCATATGATGATCAGATAATAATGGAATCGCCCAATAGAACGGTATATCATTCATGACCAAAATGTCGACATACACCCTCTCGGCATTGGGCGATTAAATTGTTGTTCCTAGTAAATTAAATACACCTATTCTTATTTTAAATGATGCCAAACGTAAATGTTTTTAATTATGCTATTTTATGTTATCAATACTGGGTTGAAAAAGGCACACAATCCCTGCTTACCATTGGCACTCATTTTATTTAGGTGTTCTTCCGACTTCAGGGTTTATTATTGGATCGATTCCGAATGACGGAAGATAAGATATGAAAAAAATATCGACAAGAAAATATAGCATGTAAATGAAAAAAAATCTATTATTATTAAAAATTAAAAAGCATAATCGCATATTTACTTCATTTGTGAATAAATATATCATTACATTGTAACGGATTTCGTTACTTAACATAAAAGACCATCACATCACATTTATTCAAGTCAATTTATTTGCAGATCGTTGAGCAGCGGAAGGAAATACTCCGTGCGAGGGCTGAGAGTTTAAGGAAGAACGAGAATTTCAAGAGGGACGAAACCACGCTGGAGGCCACAACTGATGCTACCAGCGCAGCCGATGCAGACGCAAACAAAAAGCAGTTCAATATATTTATAGATGCTCTGTTACAGGAATGTGGAAAGTCTATTTCGTATCAGAGCGTATTGGATGAAATGCTGACTTTTTTAATGGCAGTAAGTTCTTACCAAAAAATGTGAAATACTCGTACCAGAAAAACCATGGACTACCAAAAATGATGCTATAAGAAAATTTCCTGCCCAGCTTCCTCTCAATAAACCAATTTTTAAATAACAATACATTGCAAAGTTTTCTATCTTGAGCAGGAAAGAGTTATTGTAATAAATAAACCCCCTTTCTCCTTAATCTTCATTGTAACCGTTAGGCAAACACCGGTCGAATTCTGCCTGTCAAACATTGCACCAGATAATGTTGATATCCATCGGCAAAGAAAATACAATGAAATCGATTCAAAACTAATGTCAAACTTTTTATTTTCAATTAATGAATGACCCTCATCACAAATTTTAAAGAAGATTCGATCAATTAAAATCTACAACTTTTTTCCTTCTATGAGGTGCCGCGAAACCTTTTTAGTAGGGCCTTTTCTCTACATACACTCACCCAGAATTATCAAAATACTCTTACTAAGAACCAGAATTTCAGGCGAAATAATTATCTCCAACATGTGTTGATCACCTAGTAACTAATTTTGAAACTATAAATTTAGTAAATTTCCTAAATTTTAACATTGATTCTCGCTCCAAATGAAAGGTTCTTAATCAAACGACTGAAATTGGTTAATATTTACCACTTTTTTCTGTTAAAAATTAGCCCTAGATCATTTCGATTTTTAATACTATCAATAAAATAATGGGCGTCATATTCGTCAACTTGAATTTACTTTGAAAGCCGGCTTTATTGATTTCAGTCTAGCAATGTTGGCACATCCGTCGAAAGTCGGCTTTACAATAAATTCAAAATGATAAAGATGACTTCAATTAATTAATCCATGAATAACGTAAACAACACCATCATTCCCACAACTTTGTATTGTAGTCGTATTGCTAATTTTGTGATAGATGCCCATATTCCACACTTTTATCTGTAAAATTCTGTAATACTATGTGAACTATCACAAAGAGAATGAGAATAAATCGATTTTTTAAAATCTTAATGGTTTTTTTTTTTCAGGGTTTTGATTCATCCGCCTTCATTCTACAGTTTGCCCTTTACTTTTTATCCAAAAACCCATTAGTTCAGGTAAGTTTCTTTTTGGATTTAACACTACAATTAATCCTAAATACAAGTTAATAACATTTTTTTAAAAAAATTATTTAACGTCGAAAATACTATGTGGGACGTACAATGGAGAAAAGTGTATCCCGTGCATATTTTTTTTAAATTCTGAGATCTCTATTCTAAACCAAAAACTAACTGAATTATGAAAACATGTGACAACAAGCGTTTTGGAATTGATTAGCAAATACACAATGGAGTCACATTACTGCAACCATCGCTAATGTTCGATGTAAACGCAATTACTCCGTACAGACAAGGAGGTAGCACTAACAGTGGAGGGTACTGCCTAGGGGCGTCCCTTTTCGTAAGGTAATAGTAGTATTGTAAAATTGAAAGAGAAATACAGAAACGCCTATTTTTCACTTATCAAAACTTTTAAACTCGCATAAGATCACAGAAACAGCTAACACTACAAAATCGTTCACTTGATAAACACAACTGGCAATAGCAATGTAAGGAAAATAACAATCTGAAATTTCTCTCAGACTCCTCGAAAACATGCTTTGCCCATAGGTACGACAGTTTCCCATATAAAATCTCGTTTGCCTGGATTGATGGACTGGAAGGGGCTTAATTGGGAGTGACGGGTTGACAGACGAAAGGACGCAGATCTGTCCATTGTTATGTAATGCTATTCTTTCGTCAATTTACATTCCATATTTTTCAGGAAAAGGCGTTGAGAGAACTTGAGAATATATTCGACGCTGCCGGTTTTACGGAAGTGACTTCGGATACGTTGCAACGCATGCAGTACTTGGAGATGATTTTGTACGAGACACTTAGATTGCAACCACCCTTCGTCTTCTACATGAAACACGCAGGAGTTGACACTCCTCTTGTTTCCTGTGAGTATGTAAAATACGCTAAGATTTGGTACGAATCTTGCTTCAGGACAGTTTTTCAAACAGTTGAAGAAAATAATCTGTAACAAACTCGTCCGCCTGTTTCGGCCACTCACTTCCAGAAACTCCGCACCCTCCACAAAGCAGCCTAAAACGTTTGCCTCAATTGTCCTTCGTTTCACGTTGAGTGAGCATCATCCCACCCATTCCATTCGGAACATTTTGAAGTAATCGCTGTAGTGAACCGGCTGCGATAGCTCAGTGATAACATCGTTGTCCCTAGCCAGATCGAATTCAACTTTTGTCTGGAGGAGTATGCTCGAGACATGCTGGAGAGTTTTATAGTTTTCTGTAGTTTCCCCTGCCAATTGCAGGGGAATGCCGGAGCAGAACGCTAAGAAAGAAGATAAGAACTGCGCGTGATCTTACCTTTATTATGCACAATGCATGCATATATTATCCGCCTGGAGAGCAGTCGGCAACTTAGAGCTTGTCCTGGACGTTCGGTGTCCTGCTGATGGAAGCACAATCACTTCCAATACTATTCGGACAACCGGGATGCTCCTGGCACCTTCCTTTGAATCCAGTTTTCTTCTCTATTAGAAAATTTGTTTGCCCCCCCCCCCCTTGAGGGAGTAGCTCGATTCTGTTTTCCTTATTGAACTCTCATATAATGTCACTCATCGTACTCTTCTTCATCACTGACATATGAGCAATTTTTCAGCAGCTCTTACTTTTCATATGGTGAAATACTACCAGCTGACGATGTTTGAATTTTAGTGTTTCTGCGACTCACAAAACACCTTCACAATGGGTTCTACGATCCAAACTTCTGTGACGAGAGCGAATTGTTGCTGGTTCATGGATGACCTTCAGCGTTCGACATCCGTTGATTTCAACGGTTTCTTTCTCTATTTAAAGGACTGATATTTCAGTTCAAGTCGCGCTATATCCGAATAGTTTTGAGTACTTTTTTAACAAGTCGTTTTCGTTATGTTCGTGGCTAATTCCGATTTAGCTAAATCATGCTGAATTAAAATATAATAATGATTTGTGTAAAAAATTTGAACGAAATTTCTTGAAATTATATGTGTCCGAATAATTTTGGGAGTGACTGTACCTCAAGGTGGAAAACCTCGTCAGTCTGTAGCTAGACTGCGGATCTCAATATCCAATGGAAGAGGAACATCACCCCCTCTGACAAAATAACATGCACTACATTTACCGAACTAATCATTTTGGTAGCGATGCGTTAGGAGCCAATATTGAAAACTAAATACGACATTGTGGTTCCTAAGAATTCCTCTATTACCACCCTTTTAATAAAGATGTCAGAATTTGTGACATTGAAAGTATTTTTGTTAAGATTTTGGGATACCTGTAACGTATTAATGAAATATTCGTTATTTGTTACAAACACTTTGCTTAAGTTAAACTATATTCGATTTTTCTTCGTTTTTTTCAAAAGAATTTAACATGAAAACGGACGATTCACTGTAACGTAACTTATTAACCTAAGTGACAATGTTAATTTTCTTTGCAGCCGACCTCGTTGTACCTGCAGGAGCGAATGTGGTTGTGTCTCCACGGAATGTGCATATGGACCCTAAATTGTACCCTGATCCACACGTGTTTGACCCAGAAAGATTTTCTCCTGAAAACTCTGCGGACCGTCACCCATTAGCCTTCATTGCATTTGGGGCTGGGATGCGTGCTTGCCCAGGTATGTATTAATTTATCCGTCCCTTGAAACCTAAGGGTAGCAATATATAAATATTTCAACAAAAACTTACATTACATTTTCACCAGAAATGCAGGTAAGTTGATAAATATTTAAGTTATAGAAGTAGGGGCGGATTTTAATGAAATGTCTTCTATTTCTTTTCACTTTTGAACAATACCGTTTAGTATAGGTAAATGATCCTTTTTAATATGTCTTTTTTTACATTTTTCGTCGATTTCGACCAATAACTCATTTTTATCTTTTACGTCACTTTTAATGCAAATTTTTCACTTTTTTCATTGATTTTAATAGTAATTGCTTCAAATAATTTATACGAGATGCAATAAATGTTCACCACCGAATTCATGAGTAGCCTATTCGATTTCTTTGCTCATAAATTATGTCAGCCATTGCGAGTAAGCCAAGGTTTCTATAGCACCGATCAGCGCCATTTTTGGTCCGGCGGATTTCCCGATAACAAAAGACAAAGATTTTCTTTACAGGACAGTATAAATCAAACGTTTGCAAGCTGAAGGAAACGAAGTGAAGGAAAGGAAGCCTCAATTACATCAGTAAGAGCTTGAATTGTTCATCTGAACTTGTTTTAATACATCTTTTACGTCATTTTTCTTTACTTTTAGGGCATTTTTAAGACACTTAAAGATCATTTTATTGCTAATTTTTGTGCGATGTTTTAGGTTATTTAAATTCACCCCTTAGTTATAAGTAATTGAATAGTGCTTGTGTTACAAGTCCAATTGTTGCGTAGTTAGAAGTTGAAATTTATATATTCAGAAATTACGCGAGATAGACGCCGTGAGTTCTAGTACCACTGCTATCTCATATCTTAAAACATCTTACGCCATAATTTTGAGCTGATGTCAGCCACCAATAAAATACTATCTACCAACATCTCGAAACTACAATTTCAAACTTGGCTGGTAATACTAATACTCTTATTATATCAGTCATTAAAACATTTTATACCATCAAATCAAGCGAATTTTACGTCACTTTGTGCCACTTTTCCAAATATAGAAACTCACTTTTAACTACAAGAACAAAAATACTAGCTGCCTCAGTTAATAATGACTCAAACGACGCTTAAAAATGGCGCATCTCATTTTTATTGTACTCTCTGATTTTCCGAAAATTGTGAGTTAGAAATAACGCGAAAAAATATGTACTGTTTTAGCAACATTATTTTTAACCTAACTGTTGTATTGGGTCTTGTTCCTTCTCCTGCACATTGCATTGTCAGCTTCAGCTACTTTTTTATAATTAGTGAATACTTACTTATATTTTTGTTTTATCAACCTAGGATTTTAAAGTAAAACTTTCTAGTTTGTCCATATATAAGAACATTGTGAATGCTTTCTGAGTTTTAAGGCTGCCATAATATTGATGACTGGCCTTACATTTAGTCCTATTTGTCACGAATCATGATGCTATATCACCTTCATCAAACGAACAGTTTTAAATGCCACAATATTTTGGCAGATTAGATTGTTGTGAAAATAAAAGGAATTTCTTCAAGATTCCATAATAAACAACAATCTGCTGATATAGTTTATGGATAGTTTGGAGCAATTTACAGTTCAGGGGGCTGGTTAGAAATTTTGGTGTAGTAAATACTATAATATTAATGGCCACATACTTGGAAGTGGTACTATAATAGGCGAAGTGAATCTCCTAGCACTGATGAAGCACGAGTTTCTTATCAAATCATATATTTCCAGAAGAGTGGGAGAGATCCTATTCATCAAAAGTTCGCAAATTTGCTCCAAGATATACTTCAACTTCATGTTTTAGTGGGTGTTATTCCTCTACATAGTTGCGGCAAGGGAAAATAAGTTGTTTATACGTGTATCATAAACGTGATGTGTCTCGAATCAATGTAATTATCGAGATTTACAGTAGCCCGTTTTGCCAAAGTGAAAATTTTTTGTAGCTTTGTTTGATAGAAAAGTGAATACGTGTGTTAAAATGTATATTGTCTCATCGGTCAATTATTAACAAAATCGGCGACAAATCTTAAATTTAGTCTCGCCACACAGCCAGAGCTTGCACGTACCATCAAGTTTGGTAAGAAAAGACTCCAGATTCGGGCTGGGTGTCTAGCACACCAGAATCCAATTAGAACTATTCGAATTGGACCTTTTTTAAATCTTTCGAGGATTTTCAGTTCTACATGCTAAAATGTTTGGATCTGGGCATTCCTTATTCTTATTCTGTTTTATACATAAAACCTCAGTATTATCATAATCAAACCGATGTTGAGTACTAATGACATGATTGGAAACCGAATTATAATTATGACTACATTTTTTTTATATTGTTTTTGTGTTCACTAAGTCGTGTTTTTAATTTTCTGCACGTTTGTCCTACATAGCATTTGTTACACGATTGGCAAGGAATCTTATAAACATTCTGTTGGTCAAGCTTATTAATATTATTTTTTAACTTAGTTATAACATGTTTTTGATTCACTACCCTGTCTATAATGTTAACATTGTACTTATTCTTAAATATGTTAATTATCCTATTCTTAATACATGATACATACGGTAGAACCATATTAACACATTCTTTGTAACTAATCTCAGAAGTTTTGTTCTTATTATCTAGACTATTCATATATACATATCTATTCAACCTTTGATTCATGCAAGAAAAACATACAAAATGGCATTCGGTTTCCAATCAAAACATTAGTAAAGCGGTCGCGCATAATAATTTTTTAAATTTAAGAAGACGCGACAAAAGAATATTTGGACAATACAAAAATTTACATTCATTTAGAGGAAAAAACAAAAAGTTATTCGAAGAAATCGCATCGGGGGTTGATAGTATTGTGAAAAGTACTGAAACATATAACTAGAGATTTTTACAGCCATTGTTATCATAAGAAAGGTAATGTAAAGAAGCGGTTTTTCCTAAAAATTAAGAGAACGCGTAAAGCGATTGAAATGAAACTTTCGGGATTAACAAAGAAAATCACGCGGAAAATTATGACATTACTCGCAACTCTGAAAAATATCGAGGAGCTGCAGTAGAGATGCCAATTGAAATTGTATATTTGGAAATTTTACGAGAGAACAATGATGCGTCGCGAGCGACGGAAATAAAGCAATTTTGGCGTTAATAAACATGAGGAGATCGTATAAGAAATAGTAATAAGATATAAATTGATAATTAAAAGTAGTAATAAAGAGAAATAGCCTGGAAAGGACAGAATTAAGTAAAATGGTATGATATTTTTGATAAAGACACGTAAGCGATCGGTAAATGTTCCAGAAAAAAAAAGTTGAAGACACAAGGCAACAATGAAAAAAAGATGATGCGTAGCAAGCTCGAAGTCAGACGTGGGGAAGAATGCTCCGGAAAAAGATAAAAAATTTAGTATGCAATTGTGCGAGAAACACGGTGAACATGAATGGATATAGTGAGTTTAGGCAATGATGTTCGTAATAACAATGCGTAACGCGGAAATATTTTATGTGTCGCAGTATATTCAACAATAGGACATTTTGGAGGAAATGTAGCACGCGATAGACAGATAATCGCGTTGTTAGTTGCGTAATGGAAATAGGATGATAGGGGAATGAAAGGACATGCTAAGAAGATATTAGCGAGCTCAAGAAAATTTTGGTAATGTGTGGGGATGGAGAAATGCTGCGGGAGAATGGATTTGGAGGATGCTGCGTAATATACATCGAGGACGGCGCGCAGCAATGGTTTGCTGCGGATTACAGCGTTTTCTGCAAAAGGGAAGTTATGAAACTTTGTTTTTTTTTTTTTTTTTTTTTTTTTGTTATGAAATTCACATTTTGAAGGAGAAGAAAGATTAAAATTAGCTTATGTACAAGATCAAGTTCTGTCTTAACGTAAAATAGATTCAATAGATATACAGGCAGAATGCGCATTCGGGTGTGAATGAGTTTATTTATAATTGTCAGTATGAATGGAAATATTTTGGATTTTGTGTCATGTAATTTAAGGGTATTATATCGTTCATGTGTTTATGTGTTTATTTTGTTTGTCGTTAAGTGTATTATGTGAGTCATGGGAGAGCAACGACCCCAGTTTGTATTTATATATATATATTTCAACTGGAATAACGACTAGCACAGGAATTACAGAAAATAAATGGCGAACATCACTTGGTTCGACATTAAACTAAACGAACGTAGTTTAATTGTTACATGTAGCTAGTTAATGACCTACGCCCACGTGCCCGAATAGTTGTTAGATCCTGTACAGGTCAGCCACAACCTCACGCCCAGATTTTATGTGTAAGTAAGAAAATATCGGAAGTTCTGGGGGGCAGCTAGTCGACGGGCAACCTTGGAGGTGGAAGCTGAGTATAACCAGGGCAATTGATAAGAGCGGGTTTTGGTTATTATTTTGGCGTTATAACGCCGGGCGATTATAAAGATTATAGTTGATCTAGAGCAGGTAATGGTTCATTACATATTTTGGTGCGCCTAACGAGGAGCGATTATAGTTGTTTTATAGATATGAGGAGGACGATTCATTACATATTCATATGTATATCTATTATTTTCCCAGTTCATATATACATATCTATTCAACCTTTGATTCATATATACATATATTCATATATAATTCGGTTTCCAATCATGTCATTAGTACTCAACATCGGTTTAATTATGATAATACTGAGGTTTTATGTATAGAACAGAATAAGAATAAAAGGTTGATTTTAGAAACTTTACATATAAAAAACAATAAAACTGTAAATTCCATGATAGAGTCAAATAAGTTTACAAGATGTTATGATAGTATTGTACAATCACTGAGTGAAACATAGAGTGCATGTTCTTTGGAAGTAGACTGTATTATGTGAGGTTAATGGTTTCCAAATTACTAGTTTTCCGTCCACCCTGCTGGTGTGATGGGGAAAACTAGTTTTTATGTATGTCATTTGGATGTTTTATTACGTTGACAAAGGCATATTTTAGCCCAAAGATGTTTTTTTACTTATATTTATTTTTCAATTATTGATATGTAATTACCAAGGTTTGGTAAGTTTCAATTTCATTATAATGATGAATTATGTAGTTTGTCTTTTTACTGTGAATTTTAGTAATTTTGATATTAATGTTATGAGGTTATTTTATAAATGTAATTATAAATTTAAGCCATGATTGTAGCATATTGTATTTTGTCTGTATGTTGTATTAGCCTGAAGAAGAAATCAAAGGATGATTTCGAAACGTCGCATTGAAGTCCATTAATAAAACAAAATGTGATACGTTGTCTATAAAAAATTGAAGCTGTTTTTGTCTATAAATTATTGTTAATATCTGACTTACATTTGTGCTAATTAAATTGAAATTGTTCGCATTATTGGGGTTTTGGGTTCTCCAATTTGAATTTGAATTTTGTTAATTTTGAGAAGGCTAACGCATGGTTACTTTAGGCAGCAGAGGTAAGTTTTGAACGTTATCAGCTGGTGGTGATCTTCTTGAAGGTTGTATGACGAATCTTCATGAGACCAGAACTTTATGTAATCGTGCGCCGGAAAATGGCGAATTTCCGGCAGACAAACACTCATTGCCGGGCCTTGGCAACTAAAAAGTGGATAAATCCAGTTGTTAAAAGTAGAAAAAGTCCTGTAACACGTAGTGTAGAAAAACTTGATTTGTGGGTCCTTGATACCGAAAAAATGATTGACATCAGAGCGTCTGTCTGTCTACTGTGTGTGCACGACGCTAGCACCTAAACTGTTCAACCGATTTTGTCCAAAGTTGATATTTCCAAATCGATGTGAACGAACCCCAGTATTTGGAACTTTCAAACGGATATTTTGATTTTGGAGGGTACTTTACATTAAGTCTCAAAAATATTGTAAAAATTTTCTTTATGATGGCACCAAAGTTTTTGATTAAACATAGTGTTCAAATGGCATAAAGGGCACGTAAGAAAATGATGGTCTCATATTCGTTAAAATCCGAGATTTTTTGAAAATTGAAAAAGTGAAATAATTTGGGGGCGTCTTCTTACATTTGTAATATTGAAGATAGAGATTTTTCCAAAATATGTTCCTTACAGACAGATATTCAAATAATTCATGTTCAATTTTTGGAAAATATGAGTAGATTTTGGTACTTTCGCGTAAAATATTGACAACTTTCCAAATTTTTAACATTTTTTTTCTCGAAAACCGCTCAAATTTTTTTCGTAAAATTTTCTACTCATATGTTCTTTGTACTAACGTCTTGTGAGGTGTTTGTTGGTGAAACCAGCCCTTACTTCTGGAAAAAGTACATTGCGAAGAAACATTTCATGTTGTTTTTGGAAAATATCATTAATGTTGTAATCAGATAATGTCAATACCTGTAGTAGTCGCTAATATGTTTACACAAGATGTTTACGCAGCTCTAAATAAATTATACATTTGTCTTCTTTTTGCAGGAAGAAAATTTGCGATATTGTCCTTGAAGACAGTTCTCAGTAAAGTTATTTGGAATTTCCGGATTCTGCCAGATGAAACATATGAACCAGAGTTATTTTGGGGCATCTCAATGGTTACGGCGAATGGAATGAGGATTAAACTTCTGAAGAGATAACTTGTCAAAGAGAATAAAGACTGCTATTTAGCAGTCACCTTTCAATGCCAATCCGATATCCAGAGAATATGTATGGGGGAAGCGAGGTGGACCTCAGAATAAATTACAATATAATTCAAAGAAAATTATATTCATTGAAGTAATACTGCATGTACTACGCCACATACAGTAAAATATATCTAAACCGGAATCTGCACAAGCCGGAAACCTGCCTTGATCGTAAAATTTCACCGAGAAATTAAATGGCATTTTACACAGAATAAAACGGAACCTCTACACAGAAATGGAACGGTATTTCGTGTCCTATTGGAAAACAACTTTATAAAACGGAATCCTTGTGAATTTAATGCAATTGGCAGAGCCGCGAAATATTCTTAAAGAAATGATTGCATCTGCAAGTCTGTTTTAAATTCTCAGTTCCTATGACACGCCATATAGTCGTGGTAACCTCACATTGAAGGAGAGGGACTTCAGCTGTCTGCGTAGAATTCGATCTTGGGATCGGTTGTGCCTCAGGGCATAGGTCATAGAGGAATTCCCTCCCTCCCCTCCTCCCTAAATGTGAGAAGGCGTTCGAGCTTTGCTTTTATTCACGCATTCCCAGCCCAGCAATGAAAATCATAACCCCTCGGCCAGAAAAGCATTGCGCAAGGCAATGTGAAAGAATCAGAAAGTGTCTGGAAGTTAGAAAGTATTCTGGGCTGTAAAGCATTGTGTGATGAAATAGTTAGCAAGAAGTCTGACAGCATTTCTCGATGTGAGCCAAGCATTCGACCGAATTTGGCATAATGACCTCTTGTTTTTTACAAAAGCTTGGTATCCCAACATACCTCCTTTCAACCATCCATAGTTTATCAGATAGTTAATTCTCAGTAAAAATTCTGTCACACCTTTCTACCCTCGCCCATCTTAGCAGACGTTCCCTAAGGGTTCCCCTTTCCCCAACTCTCTTTAACATTTCCACCACCCGGCATACCATATCTCGATTCATAAACACGGCTCAATTTACAGATGATACTTCTTATTTCTTTCTCGTTCCGAACTAAAGACTGGCTGACTCACTTAAGAGACACCCCAAATCGAACAATGGATTACCGAATGGAAAATCATGCTCAATTCCCTAAAATCAATAACAAACATTTTCACTCTTTCACATCCTTCCCATCCTCATCCATTACTGCCAAACAATTCTCTCATTCCGTGGTTCCCATTCACTTCAACAAATACCTAGGCTATTATTTAGACACGAAACTAACCTTGAAAGATCATATGGAAACCAAGGTCAAGCCAGCCGATCAGAAACTCTAACATCTTCATCCCATTATAAACTGTAAAAATAGCCTCCGGCCAGAAAATTCAGTGCTCCTATATAAATCTATTCTCCGTCCACTGCTCAATGCGTGCCCGATTTGGTGTCGTGCAGTAGTATCTTGCATAAACAAGATTAAAATTTTTCAAAACAGAATTCTCCGCAATGCATACAAAGCCTCACGGTTTGTAAGGAATGCATCATTTTACTTAGAATTTAGCTTTAGCCTATTTAGAAAACCATAAAAGATCAAATCATACCTCCCACAATTTCGTCTTCCACCTATCTAGTTTAACCATCCTTCTATAACCTCAATATAAATATCCCCCTTCCTCGAAATAAAAAAATGACATCCGTTTCATTCATTCTTAAAACGCTACTCTATCTTCAACTAAAAAGACATTACTTCTCCCAATGGTTCTCTGTTGGTATTTGATGAGTTTTTCCACTTACTTTACTTTATAAGTTTAGAATAAATATCAATCATTTGTAAAGCCGAAAGGCGGAGCAATGTATAATCAGAAAAATAAAAGAATTGAATAAAAAGAGTTCGACTGCAGTGAGGTGATAGGTATTTTTAAGAGGTTCACAGCCAGTTTAAAAATATGTGAAAATTTTTTTTTATTTATTTAATAGTATGTCAAAACAGTTAAAATCTGTGTGTGACGTGCTACGACGAGAGGTGAATTCTGAACTTGTTTCCATTATTCCATCATCCCTACTCTAAGTTATACACTAGTAGGATGGATTTGAAATACACTAAGATATGAACGTTTTTCGCAACTATTGCTAACAAAATATTCTCTCTAATGTAATAACTATTTTTGAGGTAAATCAGCTATTATTTTGGGCCCTTATTCTTCATCATGTTCTTCGTGAACTTCCTGCCGCGACAGGAAGGAGAACGATAATTTGAATAACTATATTTCCCACTGAATTCTAGAAGACGTCCACAGATAATGAAGTTAATAATGACGGCATGGATAAGAGCCAAAATTTATTGCTTATTTATCCTTGAAAATAGATTTTATTACATAGGAGGGTTTTTTTCAAAATTTAAGAAGAATATGATTTAGTGTAGGGATCAGAGAATTTTGAAAATGTGCACACAATTCACTTTTCCCCCATAGCACGTCATACGCAGTTTTAACTGTTTTTGACGTAAAATATATAATAAATAAGTTGCATTAATAAGAGTATCTAGAAGCAAAACAAGCGGTCATTCTAACATTGCTCAAAGGATCAGGTATACTGGCCGAAAAAACTGATCGAGATGGGCGTCATTGACCCAGACGATGAGATACAATACATGTTACAGGTTGTTTAGAATTTTGCAGTGCAAATGGAAAATAATACATTAAATATCATTGTTAAATTTAATATTACGTTCCTTTTTGATGTTCTATATTGTCTCTAAATGTTTAGAAACGTTATGCAGCGGATTTTACTTGAGACTTGAAACTTTTGTGCCGATTTTAATCGTTTAATGTCGTCTAGCAAAGTGTTGTAATATAATGTAGTACGTGTATTGTAAGTGAATTTTTCGTACAGAACAGTTGATACTGTCATCTGATGAATATGATTACTACGTCTTGTGTTTGTAATAGATATCGGCGTTTGCTGAAAAATATTCCCGTCCTTAAGTGAGTCAGTTTTGACAAAAACGACTGATTCGTAAATCAAGAGACAAGATAATGGTAAAAATACCATATTAATAAAGACATGCTTCCATGAATCATGGGGGTGAGATTTGCTTATTCATACAATTATTTTCCAGTAATCTAACAGTCTGGGAGTTATATGTATTTTCCCAGAATATTATGCCATATCTGGGACCGGAATGAACATTCGCGAAATATGCACAATGAGCAGTATGAAGGCTGACTTATTCGGAAAGAATTCTGAACGCGTAGCATAATGAACTTAATTTTGGGTTCAAACCATTTAAATGGACGTTCCATTTGAGCTTTGACTGAATTGAGAGTCCTAATAATGTAGCTACCTTAGCATCAGTCAATGGCACACCGTTCATTTTCTATGGAGTCCGGAATCGTTTATTTGAAGTGGAAAACTGCATTAAAACTGTTTTCATTTACTATGAATTTGTTATTACGAAAACAATTTGAAACATCTGGTATTGTACTATTTACGGTTTCTTTATTGCAAACAATATTCGTATCGTCCACAAAGATAACTGTTCTGTTTCGAATCGCTGAGGGCATATCGTTTCCGTAAAGTAGGAAGAGAATAGGGCCAAAAAAGGGATCCCTGCAGGACTCCACGTGCAATTGGCAAAGAATTGGAAATGTGTGCACATTAAGTTCCATCATTCCAGTAAGGTATTTCCACTCTCTGAGATCATTGTTTAAGGTACGAAAATAACAAATATAGAGTAATGCCACGGATTCCATACAAAGGTAATTTCGAAAGCAAAATGTTATGATCATTGGCGTCAAAAGGTTTTGAAAGATCAAGAAATATTCCAACAAATACTTTGGTTTGTTCCATGGATGAAGCGATACCTTTAAAAAGAAAATATGGGTGTTTACATATATTTTGATTTTCGAAATCCATTTCAGCAGTCTGAAACCTGTAGGAGGTGGTGCGCAGAGCCTTACGGCGCCTTGCTGGGTATTCCCCTTCAGACATCTCCACCAACAGTTCACCATCGCAGCCAGGAAGATCTAACCTCCTGACTCGATTCCAGGCATACAATTTTGTGCACTTTGTGGCTATGAGGAAGAAATATCGCACACGGTTCGTGGCCCATTCCTTAGCATATAGTTCCGGTATTTGCCTAATCTAGGAAAGGGAAACTACGGAAAACTATCGATCAGAGCAGCCTCATGCTATAATTCTCGTCCGGACACTCGTTGAATTATACCTACCTATGTAGCTAGTATTGAAAGTCCGCCATCGTCAGCTCTTGAACCCTAGAACTTTCTGATCAACGTTGCAGAGGCAACGTTGGTGTTACTTAGCAATCGTAGACCGTCCAAAAATGAGGGATTGTTTCGGAATTATGTGGGGGAAATGAACGGGAAGATGCTCTCTGAACGAGAGACAAGGAAAGACTGTATTCCGTTGGCTCGTGGCTCAGAGCAAAGTCGCTCAAACTACACGATTGAGGTCCCGTCAATTCCCGAACAATTCTATGTGAAATTTGTTCCCACAAAACGTTTGGCTCATAAGGGCTAGTCCAACCCCTGTAAAGTGTCCTAAGCCCTACCTCTATCCAAATTCCTTCCCAATTCTGGCCGCTGGGTGACGCAGGAGCGCGTAGTAGGAGGCGCGTACGCGGAGATGCTACTTGGCGGCCCTCTTGACAACTGACTGCGACGATAGTGACATACTATGTGTTATGTACAAAGTAAAACAACAGTTCTTTCACCATAAGTTTATTTCAGTAAAGCCACAATCCAAATCAAGTCCGAAATACAAGCCAAGTTCCAGTCCGCCAGACGAATACCCTCACCGTAACACACGCACTTCAAAACCGAAATCACCACTATTGCTAGGCACTCGCTTGCTGCTCTAGAAATGTCCTACTGACTACTGCCCCGAGCGAGGCCCTATAAATACGCCCCGAGGCATCGGGGAGAGTCTCTTACTTCCTACCTCCATGGTGGGGCATCGAGGGGAAATGCCCTCCTGTGACCGCTTAGCCGACACAGCCCGGTGACCGCGCGGTGAAGCGCCGCCGCTTGCCCTGCTCCGGGTGGCGTCTTCCCGTACTCCTCATTTCTCGACTGGCCGCGCCCCCGGCGCAACTCTGCAGTGGCCACAGTGGGCCGCAACTATGTTGGCCGGTACAGTGTGCCCACCACGTGGGCACAAATGCTGTTATACACAGCACTATAACACTATTAATGAAAGACTACACCCCAAGCGCTCTGATTAACAGAGGATTACTCCCAAGCGCAAAGCGCTCAACACCCCCAAAGGGGTTTGGAGACACGTTGCGTCAATTGTAGATGCAACAAAGTAAAAAAAACAATGAATGGGATGGTCGTGGAGGGTGCAAAGATCCTGGAAATGAATGACGGAATCAGGAGTTTGGTACATACTCCTTTCATCGATTATTTGAAAAACAGAACTGATGCTACATACTTAGAATTTTTTTGAATGCCATCACGGGATAACAAGTAATTGATATTGTACTGTAAATTATGACCACCGAATCTCTTTCCTAATTAATAGATCGGTAAAGGAAATCACATTTGCGAGTATTTTGAAATGGAAATTGCACTAGGAGTTTAGTTAATACACATACGCACTAATCAAATTAATTTTATTCTCAACTAAAAAGTTAGATCTGAAAACTATGTAAGAATTAAACTTTAAACAGATAAAGTGAAATATTGATTGGGAGGCTTCCAATAACAAATACTCTCGTATAAACTAATTGTTGAGATGTTACAATACACCACCATTGCAGAATTACGATATTGAATTACAAAGCAAGAAAGAAAGAAGCATTAATTAAAACAATTAGATAGTATAATATGGTAGACAGTAAGTGCGGGCACGAGTACTGCTTAACACTATAAAATTGCAATATATAAATACACATAAAAGTTGCCATTGCAATAATAAAAATTAGCTACATCTGAGCCTATGCACAATACCAGAGAATTGTAGGAATTCTGATTTGGTGTTGTTGACGTTCTTATCAGAAGAAATAAAAGAGGTCATCTTTGTCAACATACTAGCTTTATTAAGATAGCCGGCTTTCGACGGCTTTGCTGTCATCGTCAGTCTACAAGATACAGAAAGATATAACAAAATTATAAATAAATACACAATAAGATAGAAAATTAAATTACAATTAATGGATACATAGCAGTTCAAAATTAACATAAATATCCCCCATTTCTTTATTGATTATCCTTTTTTATGTTAATTTTGAACTGCTTAACTTTGAACATCTCGTGATTCAAAAACCGTTGCATCGCAACTAGGTCTCAATTAAATTGCATTACTAAAAGTCGCAAGCTCTTTCCTGAGACCACGCCCAGAGTGCAAGAGCGCCTCGCCGACCACACTTTAGCTGGCTGACGCGTTAGATAGCTTCCCTCCAAATCGGGTCTTACCAGTATATTTTCAAATAAATAATTAGATTAACGGAAGGAAAATGGGAAATGAATTTATTCAATAACTATAATTAATATTGCAATTGAGTTATAATTTTGATACAAAATTTAAGACTTTCAAATAGAACCAATTAAAATTTCACTGGTCCGTAGAATAGACGGTAGCCGGGCAATTTTTGTAGATACGGTCATAGACCTAGGGAGATGGCATGGCGTCACAAACTTGAAGTCACCTAAAGCAACGATCCGCCATATTATTGTGCTCAAAACGCTTGTAGGCGTCGTCCTGATGAGGTGTGTTGTTCATCACAGTTCTTAATATTTAAAAGCCTTAATCAGATTAACAATCTTTCGTAACAGTTCGTCATGGTCATTGTGTAGCTTACTGCTGTACAAATCGTTCGGGGAAGGCGTGAATTACTTTTCTCATCCAAGTAATTACTTTATATGGTTTGGAGAACAGTAACATTTGGATATGTTGGTTAATGTTCGCTAATTTTCTCTTGATACCAAAGAGAGTATCACTATGGATTAGTTGTTTGAAAAGGCAACTGGCAGCCTAATACATTAAGCAAGTTATGCTCGGTTCATTTTCAAGAGGAGGACTTTGATAAAACTTCTTTATGATACGTTCGTTTCTGAAAACTCGCAGTTCTAACAATTTTAGCAGCTTTTCTACCACACCTAAGAGAAGTAAATTGAGCAGCAATAATTATTAACTGAAGATGTCTTCAAATAACTTACATTGTTATTTTTGACATCTACAAAGAAACCTGCACAATTATGACATTAATTGTATCACTGGCCCATCAACACACTCAAAGCTTTACGACGTACTCTTTTGACTTCAGATGTACTTAATGTTTAAGTATGGAAATGGTGAAATAAAAAAGTAATATTACTGGAAGACAATGTGCTTTTTGGCTTTCTCGCCTTATTTATTCATATAGTTGGTATGGTAGCCAGACTTAGAATATTGTGACAACACTAATTCTAAGAATATTTCGGAATCATTTGTGCATCACGTGCCCCTTCATCGTTAAGTTGTTATTTATTTGCATGCTTTTTGGGAGAGATCATGTGAGAAGTCTCAAAAGCAGCAGAAGCACATTTAGTAACGAAGTATACTGGACGGTTTATGTTTGAGGTTATTTTAATTTTCATGCACTGAATATACTTCACAGTGGCCCCACAATTTGTAATCAAGCTTCTGTGTTTTAGTTATATTCTTCAATATTCCGAAGATTATATTTCATTTAAAAATGGATACTACCCATTTATTATCAGGTTTGACAGACTTTTTTCGGGCACACCAATATTGTGGACTGCATTTGCGGAACCTGGCAGAGGATGGTAATACCATCTCTATCTATTTATAGCTCCGTGGATACAGCGATAGGCAACGCTAGCATATCTAGAACATTCATACATTCATATATAATACAAATATAATTAAAATACATACATGTAATTCAATTTAATAATAATATAGAAACACCTTGCCAAAATTATCCCATAAAATAATTAATCGGAGCCACTTGGGAGTTACGAGCAAATATTTTAAAATATTTCCTTGTAGGGCAAAGAGAGAGGTTGCCAAATACTAGAATACAACAATATTAGCGTAGCCGATCCGATGGCCGAGATCGCTAAGGCAGTAGTGTCGTAGCGATCTCGGACAGAAGGGTCGTGGTTTCGAGTCCCGACTCGGGCATGGTTGTATTTGTGTTCGTCCTTTCATCCCTTATCATCACCATGTTTCATCTTCATAGTTACCATGCCGTTAACTCCAATAGTGGTCGCTAATGAACTAGATGTTGATGCAACCTTAAGTAACAAAAAAAATCTTAGCGTACTTTCCTTTAACCTAAGGAAACAGTGTCAACGCCTACTTCTGTTATGTAAAAGAAGAACGTGGGTGCAATCGAAGGGTCTCCTTGACAACCATCTCCACGTACTACATGCGTTGCAACGTCTCCAGTGTCACATCCGCAGAACCGGCGACATCGAATTCATCTCGAAGCCCTCTTGCGGCTTTTCCCTGAAAAATATATTATCATATACGTGGGCTTACCAAATAGTAAATTCGTTGTTAGGGTTTAGACTATCGCATACTGTGGAATTGAGTACTGATATGAAAGATTCAAATACATTTTTTCTCACATTTAAGAAACTAGGCCGATGTTCCATGTTTTGAGGACTTTACCACGTCGTCACTGTGATACTGTAAGTAAATTAATTATAAATATTGTAACGATTCTTAACATCTCTTCAATCTGGAATTATTTTATTCAATCGGCTAGCATGTACAACAAGAATATCAAATATCATCTTCATATTTTGATTCTGATGTGAGAGAAAATAATTGTATAATTTTTCCTATTGCTGATGTCCTGCTTCGTATCACAATTTTCCATTATACCAATATTATTGTATTGCTGGCTCACGATAATATTTATTATTAGTATCTATTTCGACACCTAAGGTCGGTATATGACTGGTTTGTCGTATGCCGAACTGACTACTAGCTGCAGCTTCACCAGTGTTTGTACGCCTTGTTTGTACCTTGAACATTTGGAAACCTTAGTGAAAAAAAACTGAGAAAATTCAGGGAACTGTATGTAAATAGTGATATTTTGCTTTGTTCTATAAAAACTGTTTGTAGACTACGTCATGTTAAATTAATAAATTCAATTTTTTAATATTTGTGAGTTATATCTGCTACATCTGAATTGATTGATTGATTGATGTATCCGGGAACGTTAATTGCTATTGTTGATTGTCCCATTGTAGTATTGAATATTTTTAAGCCGAAAGGTGGCGGTGTTCTACTCTGCTAGATGTTGATATCCGACGACGACCAACACCACCTAGACACACAAGGCCTGCGCACTGCAGTTTTTCAAAGCCAATATGGCGGCTAGAGAAGGACGACGTGCTCGAGTTGAGGCGATCCAGTTGTGTACGTTGAGTGGCACGTGTAGCTTTCGAGTTGTGATTATGCAGATGTGCTCTGTTGTTGAAGTACTGAGAATCATAGTTAATAAAGGCAGTGTCCCCAGGTGAGGGATTTATGGTAAAGTGTGAAATGTGTAAGTTGTCAAGTTCACTGTTTATTTTCAGATTTGTGAATTGCACTTGCAAACGTGGGAAATTAAGAATTCCGTGTTATATTGTGATAACGGACTAAAACTCAGTGTTCCGTTAAAAAAGTACACGACTGTCTCGTAGAGCTATGCCTTTATTGTGGCCTAATTGTCCCTTTTACTTGAATACCTCAAGTATTCCTATAGAGAAAGTCAAGAAAAGAAACAGAGTTTAGAAAACGAGTATTATCTTGCTGATATTGAAAAACGTGCAAAAGAAAACATTGCAAGATTAAATGAAATACCTTTCAGAACTTCCGATGAACAAAGAAGCAAACTGGAGTTGCTTATTTTGGACGATTATTGTTCGATTATTAATAAAGAAGACAGAATTCTTTTTCAACATATTAATTGTAATTCTGCCCCTAAAATTATCAATTTAGTTGTGGTGGATAAGGAATTAAAAAACTCAGTGTTTATTATCGTAAAAAAGTATTTAAACTTGGAGGCACAACAATATCAGATAGTATATAAAAAAAATGAAATTAGTGATGTTTTCGAAAAGGTTACATTTAAGTTATGTTTTAATACCAATAGTAGTAGTAGCAGCAGTAGTAACGGTAGTGGTAGTGGTGTTGGAAACTGTCCTTGTGATGGTTTTGCTTTAATTTAGATATCTTACTTCAAATCGATACCACTAATTCACCATTGTGCAAACCTGTTTCTTAATGTTTGTACTGTATTTTAACACTTGAAAGCATGCATTCCCACTATTACGTCAAAAGCAATAAAGTCAAATTCTAGATATTATCTTACTGGCGGCGCCAGCGTGACGTGCTGTGTCAAGGACCTGACGACGATTGCCCAAAGCATCAGCCTTCAGTTGTAGTTGGGATCCCCCAGCGCGGACACTGCGCTTTCGTAATGGTTTGAAATTCTTACTAAGTGCCAAGTTCACGTTATGAATAGTTTTCAGCATGCCAAGGGGAAAACAGCTTTGGAAATTCGTTTCTATTTATGTTAGTCAACATTGCAGCTGTCATTAGTTACTTTTGAAAATTGATGTTAAAATGTTATCAAAGCAGAAATGTTAACGTTTTATACGATGTCTTACATTTTAGTTTATAAATCACTCATCAGTAATGGGTACTAAACATACGTTTCACATTACTATTGAAGCATCGATTCATAATATTATAACTTCCTTAGAAAAATATTAATGATTGTTTCCAGCAAGTGTAGATGCAGTTCTTTCAATTGCTATTTCCTAGTGGTTTGTTCTCCAACCGTGTTGCCTTAAATGTAATAATCTCATCACTTCCAGAGATATATTTACAGAAAATTGAAAAATAATTCCGTGTGCGTTATTCGCTTCGTGTGAATGTGCTGTCACGTATTAGTTATAAAAACTCACCTTTCTTGCAGATAAGTTTTGTGAAGAATAAAACACGAGAAAACTTTAGTTCTCTGATCTTTACCCTCAATCAAAGGCAGTCGAAGAATCAAAGATTGCAGGATTTTTTTCGGTGGATTTTATCGCTTTTGGTATCTATCCATCTTCCAGTCGCTCGTGCAGTCCCAGCACATTCAGGTATGTACGCCCTCACGAGAGAAAAATGCATTAAATGAGTAGGGTTACCACCAGGTAGTCATGATAGAAAAAAATGCATATATGTTATTAAAGATAATGAACTAGTGATGCTACTACATTACCTGCTTTCTCAATTTTTCAAAACTTCAGCACACTTTTGCAATTTTTCGAAAATTCAAAGAGTTCAACAAAAATGAGACATGGGTTTTTCTTTTACATATCCTTTCTTCTATCCATTGAAATCTTTAAAACTGTTTTGGAGAAAATATTTTTTATTTAAAAATTTGAATAACTTCAAGAAAAAATTATGCGGAATCTCCTCTTTTAAAAAAATAATTGTTCCTCAGGTTTTTTAAAGATTTGATTTTTTTAGGACAGATTTTGTTTAAGACAAACATCTCTATCATGAAATTTGTAATTTTGCAATGTTAATTTTTTGCTATTTTCGAAAATACAGATGGCCGAAAATGATACTTCAGCACATTTTTTTACTGTTCATTGATACGAGAAGAAAATTTGAAGGACAAATTTTAACAAAAAATCCTAAACAAAATTGTTTAAAAATGCTTGCAATTCACGTAAAATTCAACGAAATCTTGTAAGAATTCAAATTTTCAAAAAATTTTACTTGACCATATTTGGAGGTCTGTCTTTTAACAATATATTTTATTACGGTGATGAGTCTGTCTTAAACATTGTCGTGCTAGGAAGACGCCAAAAAACTGAACTTCTGAAATTTTCGAAAAACCATTAATTTCAAAGAAAATTAGACCTGCACCATTCTTTTAAGCGACGTTTATGTTATCCGAACACAAATTTTATTCAAAACATTTGTATCCATTTCTTAGAAAACTTTGATATTCTTTTAAGCCTCATGTAAAGTACTTCCAAAAATCAAAATATCCGTTTCAAATTTCCAACACCTCGAGTCCCTTTAAATCAATTGAGGAGTATGAATTTTGAAGAAAATAGTCTGAAAGGTTTAGGGACGAGCGTTGACCACAAACAGACAGACGGACAAACGAACAGACGTTTTGCTCTCCATCGATTTTTCGGTACCAAGGACCCACTAAGCGTGGAATCTGTCTACACAATATTCTATATGCTACATGAAATAGCATACACTTCCGATTTATAGTCGTGGTTGCTAAGTAAAAATAAGCATTTTAGAATCTCCTGTGTTCCCTAAATTTATCCATGTGAACAAGAACTTCCTTTTCTGCATTTTCTACTAGCAATGTTAAATTGCTCCATCGTAATTTACAGATTGTGTGTAGAGGTTAAAAGAACTCCTGAGAGCAATTAACCAGATAGTCAGTAAATTGCCTCGCGATGTGATCCCCAACATATTGAGGGCGAGACTGATCATCATAGTTCTTCAATCTGGTTAGAGGAAATAATTTCCTAGAAGATTTATCCACAAACTAATCATATTTTCGAAAAAAACTTTACTTTAACTTGTTTAAAGTTCTGTCTTTAAAAAACAGGTTTCATTAAGTAACAAAAATCTCTACATTCAATGGTGGAGTTGTAGAAAGACGTGGAAATAAATTTGAACTTTTGTAATTTTCGAAAATTCAGATATTTCAAATAAAATGAGACTTGTATCATTTTTTTGGGCGTCCTTTAGGGTATTATAGGGAAGAAAAAAAATTAAGAAAATTTTGAAAATGTGTCTGAGGCTTTGTGTATAGTACTCATATACTGAGGCTTTGTGTATAGTACAATATCAAAATATCCTTTTCAAGTTCGCAGAGACTATTTTGTTTTTTTTATATCAGTTGGGCAATATTAATTTTGGAGAGAATCGGCGGATTGATTCTAGCACTAATGTTGAACACAGAAAGACGAATGGACGGACGGACGGACGAACACACAGACCGACAGGCAGGCATTCTGCCATCAATCAATTTGATCAAGGACTCACAAAACGAATTCTGACTACACAAAGTGTTAGTGAAAATAATGTATTACATACGTATATGTAGTAATATATAAAAACAAGATTTATCCACGTTTTACATACTAGTGATTTACAACCCGCGTTTTGCAGTCAAACAATAGTTGATTTGAGTCGCAAACTTTCCATAATTTCTCTTTCCTTGGTACGTATTAAGACGAAAAAATAAAATACAGAATCCAAAATTTGGAATTTTTGAGAAAATTTTGAAAATTTACCTGATGTACCTCAAAAATGAAAATATCGTTTTCAAACTAGCGGCCTTGATTTCGACCCAGTCAATCGGGGAATGACAATTTGCCAGAAAATAGACTGAACGGTTTATACTTCGATTACAACACGAAGTCCTTTTAATCGAAGTCACGTGCTGAAAAGTGAGAGGGGCAGTATCATCCAATCTGGAGCTTCAATACCAAAAATTTAAGTCGTAACGAAGCCCGCGATTGGATGACAGTCTCTCCCCTCTCCTGCAGGCTCGTGACCGTGAAAGGACACCCTGATTTAATCGGTGTATAGGAACTAGTGGTGACCAAAGACGGACGGACAAAACTTGATCTTGTAAACGTAAGCCTTCGCGTCATGAGTCCGTAACTTATTGGCTGTTCGCGTAACGCCGCGTCATTGGCTGAGAGACCGACGTTTCGCCTGTCATGTCGGAGACTTCTTCATTGCCCTGAGAAAGCCTGCCACATGAAAGGCCAACGACGCAGCGTCACCCGGACAGCCAAGAAGTCAAATTTTGATCTTGGGACGGCACATTGGAAAGGGAGGGAAGATACCCATGCGGACACGGATCGGAAGGCGGGAACAGTGCCGAGAGCTGTGATTGAGGTCGCGAAGGGTGGAGATGAATGTGCGGATGGAAAAGTTTCATACCAGTCAGCGCAATTTATCTGTGCATCATCGGAAAAGAAGCAATGGCCGCAGCCAGCTCGCGCCCGCGTAAGCATATTGCGTAGCTCCGCCTCGGAAAGAGCATTTCAGCAGAAAAGGCCTATATAACAGCTTGACCTCCGCTTTGCTGGGGGACGAATGCTACTCGTGAGCTCGTCGCCCGTGTGCACGGACCTTCCACTCCGTCGGTTCAGATCGGCCCACACTGGCCCTGCCGATATCTCTTCACCCCTCCGTCGGTTCAGTTCGGCCCTAACTGGCCCTGCCGACACTTCTCCACCTCGCTAGTTCAAATCAACCTTCCGGGGTCCTGCCAGCAGCTTCCCGCGTGCACTTCGTAAGTCGCTAACTCGTCTGATAGCCGCTGCAAAGTCTCTCTTCCGGAGAACAGTCCTTGGCGAGGCTGGGCTACGTCGGGTTCCAGTAAGGTGTATTTGAAGTATCCCACCCCATTAAACTGCTGTTTGCTATGACTGGGGTCATCCCTGTTCTTATTGCTCCCTCTCATCCACCCTAGGCTTTTAAGAGAATAGGGAACGGCCCAGAGAGCACCTTCTGCCCTTACCGTCCTTCCACTTCCACGCACGTGGTACCAGACCCATCCATCCATCCCCCCCACGACAATATTGAGTATAGTGAAGTTGTTCAGGCATGGAATATTGTAAGAATAATACACCATGGCATATTTGTCGTAGTTTAGTACTTACGTGGCGACCATATAACAAGGACATTATTTGGAATCGTTTCATAACTGTAGTCGGTTTATGTGATATTTTTGGTTGCAAAAGAAAATATTTTGCGATGGGTATCATACCTTCCTCAGCAGTTAATTTTTTTTAAGAGAACCTGCTAAAGGCAAGCGATTTAGAAATTTTTTTACCATTCAATAAAACTATGTACGTACTTTGGTGCAATAGTCTGTGACGAAGCCTGGGCCTACCAGCGCGCTGGTTTAGAATTGAATAAATTGAGAGGAATTTAATTGAAATATTCATTAACTCAAACTCATGTGTATACATGCACATTGAAGTATTTAAGATGTATTTACAAAATACTGTCAGTATAATGAATGTTCTTAGTGTATTCTCTGTGTTTCATTGCGTTTGGACGAGTAGTTTTTGAGAAATTGATTTTTGTCGTCATTGATGCGTTAAAAAGAACACTGAGCAGCGGCGTCCCGGCCTTGCCGCCAAAGGTATGTTACGGCGTACGTTTGGGTAGCCTTGTTCTGGTATTCCCAACCTGAGAAGCGTTTTTTCTCATCGTCACACAGCAACATATATTGGGACATTTGCAAGCCAAATGCACACTGTAATCTTGCCCAATTAGGCATCGAACCCGGGGTCACATCATGGAAGGCAAGCACACTAACCAATGAGCTATCTGCGAGGCCAGTAAAGCTATAATGAAAGAATATATGGTGAAGAACTAAAGTAAATATCCTGAAGAGATTTAATTTAACTGCAGTTTTAACTTTTGTAAGAAATGACCAGCCGACCTGCATGGCCGAGGTGGCTAAGAGTGAGGTACCGACTCAGCGCTTCGGTCCGAAGGGTCGCGGGTTCGAGTCCCGCCTTGGGCATGGTTGTTTGTCCCTTGACTTTGTGTGTGTGTTGTCGCGGAGGGCCTCGCGTTCTGCTGACCCCAGATCAGAGGAGCCCGCAAGTGTTTGTCTAGTGTATGGTCGAATATGCGTCCCTTAGGGACGTAAAGGGCAACCGGCTGTCGGCTGGATAAAAGCCCTAGGGAAAAAAAAATTGACCAAACCTTAGAAAAGTGTGCACTTGAGATTCTTAAAAAAAGGCTTTTTTTGAAAGAGTGATATCAGGTACCAAAGAAAAAAGGGCTTCCTATTTTCACCCGTACACCACATAAACAAGTTTCAAGTCGCTACAAAATAGTTACGTTTTACGAGTGAGCGATTTCGTGTGAAATGGCTCTTTCACTCGATTAATTTAGAACGATTAACCGATGCCTTTTTATTGCCCAAAAATTTAATTACTCCCCAAGGAATGGATTAATTTCAGTGAACGTCCATTCCTAATATCAACCATCAATTACAATCACATTTAATACGGTCTTTTGCTGCCTGTTGAACTTTTATATAAATATCAGTACAGTGTCATAATTATTCTCTATCAAACACACAACACAAATAACCAGTCTTCTAGACAACTCGTAACTATCTTGTAACATAAGTTCCTTTAGCAGAGAGTGCTTAGGTCGTGTCTATTCGTTACTGGCACGCACATCCATACAGAACGTCAGAGAGAGAGAGAGAGAGAGAGAGGGAGAGAGAGAGAGAACAAAAATATCGTTTTCTTTGACATTTTTTTCAGAATGTTTTCGCAGCTATGGTTTATAGTGGAAAACATCCTCTCCATGGTAGTACGTCTACCGCAGGCGCTGCTGGCGTACATCCGTGATTGGCTGCACTTCCGGAAACTGGCCAATCGCTTTCCCGGACCCCCCGCTCGCCCCATCGTCGGCAACTTGTTCGACTGCGGACTCTTCCCGGACCGTGAGTCCCTTTCTCGTCGTTTTTTTACTAGCTGTCTGAATCCCGTGCACAATACATATTCTTCTTCCTTTATCCTTCATCCTTTGTTGTGTATGGAGCTGGGAAGTTTAGTATGTACGAATTTAGCCCTGAATTCAAGTATGTTCCAAAATGGTGAAACTTGCACAAAAATGTGAAAAATATCCAGCGTTCGTTTACGAAAATATGTATTTTGCAATGATTTCGTTTCGATTGCATTAGTATCTTCACACCAAGTGTGTGTCTGTGTGGATGGGTGGGCGGGTGTAGAGAGGGGGAGGGGAGAGAATGTGTAATTTAACTACTTTTGCACATATTACCCAAAGTTGGAAAACGTTTTCTATCTTAGATTCAAAATTTGTAATGAAAAAAAATTATGTTTCTGACATATATTTATTACCAAAAGCATTGATGATTTTGCTAACTTACGTACTATAAAGACAGAGCCCACAATATTGGCCTGATAAGTTCTCTTCCTTTCTTCCTCTTCTTTAGTTTTCTCTTTTTTTATTATTTTTCTTTTTCAACTCTTCTCCCTCTGCCTTTTCTTCTGCGTGGCCCAGTTAATAGTAATTTGGTATAAGGATAGCCAAGGTCTTTACAAAACGGAGTGTGAACCACATCAACCTCAAGCGAGTTGCTTCAAGCAGAGTAACATATTCAAATTGCTCAACTAAATCTATTATGACGATTTGGGCAGGTCCCAGTAGTAGTGGAGTCAGCACATTCCTACGTTTAAAATCCAAACGGAACATGTAGATTTTGAAAATGGCCTAAGTTTACACTAGAACACATCACTCTTTCGAGACAAGTAGAAAAAAAAAACAAAATGTCTCGGTATTAAGTACTTGGACGTATGCCTCAGTTAAATCCTCTAGTTCCTTTTTTATCTTCCCCCTCTGCTAATTCCCCTCACTATCCCGATTAATAGTAGTGTGGGATTAGTAAGCAGGAGTTTCTGCAACTCGGAGTGTGTAACACACAAACGTTAAGCGGTTTGCGCCAAACAGGGTGACGGGCATTCTAACTGTTCAGCTAAATCCATCATACTAATTTGGGCATATAAATCAGGATTTACTGGATAAATCAAACATTACAAGAAAAAACGATGATTCCAGTCAATTTAAATATATTAAAAGCAGACATTCGGCCTAAATTGTAAGGCCTTCTTCAGTGTCTGTAAATTTCCTAGGTTATGTAACACCATAATGTCGAGATATTGTAGCGTCACGTTGGCAGCCGTGGGTGGGAGGAGGAGCGGAAGTATCGCATACCTGCGGGCTGAATAGCCTTGGCGCTACTGCGTTGGGATATATTTAGACCAAGTGGACGCCAGCTTGACCTGGAAGGTCACGTGGTAGACGTGAGCCTTCCTCCTACACCAAGGACGGTCACGTGACGGCTACACTCTAGGTATAAAATCGAGCCGACGAGCTCACACGGGGGTTTTGTTTTGGAAAACTCGCGCGATGCGCAAAACTTTGCGCCCAGGCTGGAGCGTGTCGTGCCTCTTGCACGGGTGACGAGGTCACGGTCGTGGCGCGGGAGAAGCGTCAGTGGAGCCGGGGCCTCCCTAGCTATGTGGGGTATCCACAGGGAAATATTCAAAAGTGTGTAGTTTCGGGGCAGAATTTAGTTATTGTACATACGTGTAAATAAACTTGTACATGTAAATGTTTGTGTGTTTTTCTCCATGACGCCACAATGTAATATTAAACCAGTCGGTGCATGTTGTTCCATAACATGCACCGATACCTTTAAGTATTAATTTCAATTGGAAGATCTTCCAAGGTAATCAATTGCATTCCTCAATGCCTTCCTAATATGGTCCTTTAGACCACCATTGTTTAAGATTAGAAGTGCCTGGTTTTATATTATATCTCGACATTATGGTGTAACAAAACCTAGGAAATTTACAGGGGTCAGTGCATTCCGACGTTTAAAACCCAAATTCACTGTTTCCATCTGGGTGTGATGTATTTTCAAAATGCTGGATAGATTTTTTTCGTGTTTCCCGGCGCGTTAACGGCTTTGGTCATTGGTCCCATATGTGTAGTGTGTTGTTCTCGGGAGAGGGCGGTGATCTTCCCCCTCTGGATGGTGAGATCCGGCGCCGGCGTACCGTCGGCTAGTGGGATTTCCCCCTTACCAGGACTCTTCCACCAGCGGGGCACCGCCCCAGCCAGGGCAAGCTCTAAGCTCCCGACCGGTCTCCCGGAATATATGGTAGTGTAGTGCATGTTAGTGTAAGTGTGTGTGTAAGGAGAAAGGATAGGACAAGGAAGAGAAAGGAAAGATCGCGCGCGGTCCGTGGCCCGTTTGGTAGGGTACTGCTCCGGTATTCGCCTGGTATTGATCGGAGAAACCACGGAAAACTACCGATCAGAGCGGTCAGCTAGAAGTGGGCAGCAGCACCTACTAGTCGGCTCCAGACAGCGACTGAATTCGACCTAGCTGAAAAAACGAGAGTCCTGCCGCCGTCAGGACTCAAACCTACGATCTCTCGGTCATAGGCGCTGCAGTGACATCAGTTGATGCACTGAGCTACCTCTCCCAGTTCAAAATGCTGGGAATCCTCACACTGGTCCCCGTCACTACAATGATAAGTAGAAAAAAAGCTCAAATATATGTCGTCATTACGAATCCCAATTTCTGACTCGGTCAAATACCAAATTCCCTAATTCCTTTTTAAAGTTTAAACTAAATTGAGTTAGTGATACATATTTTTAAGTTTGTGAAACGTTTTTTTATCAAAATCAAACACACGAATAATAATTTGTGGTTTATTTCAGCATGGACTCTGATAAAGTGGGGATTGGAAGATGTGATGTATCGTTATCCTGCCGGACAAATAATAATGGGACCAGTGCGAATGTTTCTTTTAAGCGAAGTAAACGATATTCAGGTAAGACTTTTCAAATAAACAGTGCATAATAAATGCAATATCACAAAGGGAATATTTCTTTACAGACTCTCCTAAAGAATTCTAAAAATCAGTCAAGACCGAAGCTGATAGCAGATGCTCTCGCTTACTGCCTCGGAAAAGGATTAGTCACAATAAATGGTAAGATAGCTATTCAGATATTTAATTGTTTCAGACAATACTAATTTACAATAAGCAAGAAAATAAATAAATAATCTTCTTACAACCTTTTGTATTAAACAGCTCATTATGTAATAAAATTCAATACTGTGTAGCCGAGCTCTGTACCGACTGAGGGCAACTGATGATGTCAGTGCAGTGCCTCTGACCGGGAGGTCGTAGGTTCGAATCTGGACCGTGGCAGGATTTTCCACACTCGTTGAATAGCTGAGTTGAGTTCCGCCATTGTCTGGAGAAGAATTCCAGCGGCCGGCCGCACTGATCGATAGTTTCCCGTGGTTTCTTCGGCCGACACCTGGCGAATGCCGGAGCAGCGGTTCACAGACCGCGCCCGATCTTTCCTTCCTCTTCCTTGTCCTATCCTCACCCTATTCTTACTCACACACTTACGCACTACCCTACCACACATATTGGGAGACCAGTCGCGGCCTTAGCGCTTGTCTCGGTTGGAGCGGTGACCTGCTGGTGGTAGGTAGTTGGGTGGGAAAAAACGCACGCAAGCAAACTTACTGGTCAGTGCTGGACCTCAAGATCTAGCAGGAAAAAACTCCATCTCCCTTCATAACTACACTTACGGGACTTAAATCTATATGTGATAACGCGAGGGGAAACACGAAATAATCAAAATCGAGTTCTGTGACTCTTCGTTACAGATAAATGAAAATGTCTACTTTCCTAATCATCAAACCAGATCTTGCACCAGTTTCTTTCAGAACTCCTATTCAATAATATATTTTCTTCGCATCCTGAACCCTTCAATATAATGGTTCATTCAAATAATTTGTACCAAATTTAAACCAAATCTAAAATATCAGTCTCTACCTCCACAAATCAAATCATTTGTAACGTGTGTCATGTGACTTCCTCCTTGAGTCACGATCTTTTAGTCATTTTCATTACCAGGACCCGGCAGTAAGAGATTTGTGGGAATTCTGGTTTGGTGTTGTTGACGTTCTTATGAGAAGAAATAAAAGAGGTCATTTTCGTCAACATAAGAGATTTTCTGCCGAAAACTTTCCGATTTCCGGCGCACATTTACAATGATACATTTGGAATACAACAAAATATTTCCCTAACAATAGATTTATTTTAGGTATATGAGGGTAATAAACGACCTTTTCTGTTGCAAAAGATCGTTCGTAAAAGGACCCTTTACAACACAAATGATGACGTATTAGATTTTACGGCGTGAATGATTGCGTCATCACACATTCAGCCAATCGGAACGAGGGAAACTTGGAGTGGTAGCTGTAAACGGAACAGCCGACCACTGTTTTCTCGCACAGATGTCAAATACCCGAGACGTCATAACAAAGATGTTTCACAAAATTAAGTTTGATTCTCTTAAACATTTATAATGCTGTTATACAAAAAATTGCATATGCAACTCGTGTATAAAATTGTTTTATTGCATTTATACAATTTTAAAAACTCTCTAACGCCCCTCATTTTGAAAACATGTACTCATGCAATGAAGCTGAACATTATATACTAATTGCATAAACTACTATTATGGACTTACTTAGTGAATGAACACAATCAATCTTTTACCAACAGGAAACTGTCTCATGAACAGATGATGAAATTATTATTATGAACAGAATATAAAGTACATAAAAACGGAAAGGATTAAATGAATGTCAACTTTATTTGCATAAACTTTTAATTAACATATTCATTTACTGTTAATTTGATAGCTTAATTTCTTAGTATTACTTCCTGTGCTAAACAGTAAAGCTAAAATATGCTTTCCAGGAAATGAATGGAACCTGCATCACAAAATTATGAATCCATGCTTTCATCAGAATCTCCTCAAAACGTATGTACCCGAGTTTAATCGAAAGAGTGATATTTTTATTGAGCTTCTTGCTGAATACGCGAATGGCAGTGCTTTTGATGTGAAAGTCATGACAGAAACCCTTGAAGCTGATATAACACTTGGTGAGAAGAGATTTTCTTGTGAAAAGTTTACTACTGACATGAGTAATTCGTAACTTACTATAATTTTTTTTCCAAACAGAAACTCTTTTGGGACTTCCTTCAAATCAACAAACGAACCCTGATCAAGATCTGTTCGAGTTCATATTAACGTAAGTTATATTTTTAATACACAACACTCATATAGGTGAGTTATTGAACTCGCGAGTATTCTTTAAAATGCGTGCGTGCATCAGAGGGTTATCGTGTCTCTGAGCGGAATTACCTCGTTAGACTAATTGAGACTGGAATGGGAAAAAGTTATTATAGTTTCATTTAAAAATATTTTTGAATTAGTTAACTAAATATGCTGTTTAATTCAATGAAGAACTGTTGATTATCTTTATGTTAATAGTATATGTGCAGTTAAAACTCCACTACTTCCAATCATAATTCAGAAAAGAATCGAAACCGTTTAATTAAGTCACCATAATACAGATGAGGCCAAGGTAATTCCAGTCGGCCATGAAACATGAACAAAAATTTACATCACAAATTACGTACTTACATCAAATGCATATAAACAATGAATCAGTATATCTAAGTTGGTGAAGTATACGTTAAGCTAGCTGAATAATGGAACAACACAAAATATTTAACATGAAAAAATTAAATGTTTTATATGAAAAACATACTGACAGTATGAAAACAAACTGACAGAAGTGACTTTTTGTACTTTCCAATATTAATACATGTATTCTCTCTCATACCTGTCTTAACATTAGCTCGGAAGCAATGTTTTAATAGCTTTGGCAACTTCTTTCTAATATTTCTTCCAGATTAAGATAATTTGTATTCTATTTGACATGCATCTTTATCCTGTTAGTCATTATAGTGATCATAGTACACAACGCATGGCTCACTAAAATAGGCCTTTTCCAGAAGCTATGCGACGTCAAATGATTTCGATTAGTGAAATTGCCCTTGAATTGCTCAAAATTTAAATTCTTAAATGTAAATTATTCTTAAATGTGGAACGAAAGAATATTCCTTTGAAGTTCTCAAAATTTAAATTATTCTTAAATAAAAACAAAAAATTATTGAACGTTACATGTGAATAATGGCACTCGTGGCAAATAAGAAAACTTGCTCTTGGATTATCGTTGCTCGTTTTCTTGACCACACCTCTCATTCAATTATACCCCTATTTATCCACTCGTTTCATTAATTATTATTTTCCGTCGCGCTGTTTAACGAACGCGTACATTTCACGTAATAAATGTTCTGAATTGATAACAAAGATGATTTAATGAAGTACTTATTAGGTAATTTTGTTTCTTCTACTCTTTCGTCTCGTTCTATAAAGATTATATAGAATATTTCAGAAAAACTTGCATCCTTGTGTGTGTGTGTGTGTGTGTGTGTGTGTGTGTGTGTGTGTGTGTGTGTGTGTGTGTCTACGATGATGAGTAGGGTCTGAGGTTTTGATTTTAGGTATTGACGTACCTACTTAGATCATTAGTCCCGTAAGTGTCCCGCATGTTACATCCCTGGAATTGGTGGCGTTTCTTTCTCACTGAAAAGTGAGTTTCGGCGGTGAATTTTCACGCGACTTACAAGTTTTCCCTCCCCATGTATGTAGTATGAGGGTACCTCTACAGTCAGGACAAACTCAAAACTCCCGACATATGTAGTGTGCAGCATGTGAGAGTGTAAGTGTATAAGGGGGAGGAGGAGACAATGATTTGAAATGAAAGATCACGCCCGCCACTAGAATTCTCCTAAAAACACTGAATGAATATAACACAGGCGTGTGGCTTGAATCGAAAATTCGCCACATACAGGACTCGAACCCTATGCTCTTCCCAGTATTGATGCTTCACAAGCAACAGTGCTAGTGCTGAGCTACCGCAGCCGTGAAGCAGAACGTGTAAAAGGTATGCATGGGCAGTTTAGTAATGCATTCTAATTCTTAGTTTTTTCTTTTATAGAGGGCAAAAGGAGATTTCCCGTCGCTTAAGAAGTCCGTGGCTCTATATTGAAACAATTTATAAAATATCCCCATCAGGACGTAAAGCTAAGGAAAATCTAAAATTGGGTCGCAGATTTCTTGCCAAGGTAAAAAATCAGTATTTTTAATTTTTATTTTACGTCAAAGACAGTTAAAAACTGTGTGGCGTACTATGGGAGAAGTGAATTCTGTGCAAGTTTTCATAATTCTGTGATCTCTACCCTAAGCCATATACTACTTGAATTTTGAAATCAGAAAGAAATGAACATTTTTGGGAAGAATTGTTAACAAAAATATTCGCTCCGATGTAATAAAATATATTTTAAAGTGTAAATCTGATATAAATTTGGGCTCTTATCCCTCATTATGTCCTTTGTGAAGGGATAATATTTCCTGCCGCGACAACACGAAGAACGAAAATTTGAATCCCTATATTTCCCACTGAATTCTAAAAGACGTGCACAGATAATAAAGTTACATTTATGTACAGAAGCAAAACAAGGGGCCATCTCAGCATTTGCTCAGAGGATCAGGGAAACTGGATGAGAAACCTGATGGCGATGGGGGTCATTGACTCAGAAGCTGCGGTACAATGTTTGCTACAAGTTGTTTACAATTATACAGTCCAAATGCTAAATAATACTGTATTAAATATCGAGGCATGCATCGTGGCCATTGTATCCTAGATCTTATTTTTTCAACTTAATATCGAGCAGTAGTTTTGTTAATTATAATTTCATCGATTGCCTTCATTGAATTTAGTGTGATCCGCGTAGATACATTTATTGTAATATCTAAACTGACGGAATTAATTTAATTGAGAAACTGCTGTTTCTCGCAAGATTCTACCAGAAAATCAATCTTAAAATCTCGGCATACAACAATGGATTCAAAAAATAAATATATTCAGTATAATTGTAGTAAAATATTTTATAATTATGTCGTTAAATAAAACACTTACATATATCTCAAAACATTAACATACTTTTAATTTCGAAACAGACCCATACGGGAACTAAATGAAAGAGAAGATAAATATTTATCCACGACGATGATAAAGAGGTAGTAATAGTTCTGGGAGAACCCATAAGTAAATTTCCGATTAAAATAGAATGAAGGTAGCCAATGGTATATTTAAGTTACAAAATATTGAAAGACAACAACTACCTACTTCAAAGTAGCTGGTGACGAAGAAATTTGATGTCTGATTGTTTGAAAGAGTTTTAGTTGGGCCTCTCAAAATTAATTAATTTTAATTAATTAAAATTAATCAATCAATTTTAATTAATTAATTAATTAAACTAATTAACAGAAAATCCTCATTAAAACTTGAATGTCGGCTTACTATATTTAAATCATTTTACCCACCTTAACATATGCTTGTCCTGTTTGGGGAAGCGCAGCACCCTCATCAATAGAGAAACTTCAGACGGTACGAAACAAATGTCTTTGGAAAATCATACAAGCACCGTGGTTTATACCCAATACTCAGATTCATAGGGAACTACGTATGGATTTAATAAAAAATCACATCGCTTCAGTTTCAAAAAATGTCTATACTACACTTAACATTTCTCACTTAACAAATAAATTCATCATAGGACGAAATGCTATCCAACCTTGTCGTATCCAATCCAAATTCCCAAAACACAAGTTTCGCCCCTCCCCAAGAATATATATATATATATATATATATATATATATATATATATATATATATATATATATATAAAACTGGATATCAAATAGATAGCCTAATATATATCAAATAGCCTATATATATCAAATATATATCAGCCTATATATATCAAATAGATAGCCTAATATTAAACCAAGTAAATTGTAAATAAACTCCTAACCAAGTCCATCCAAAATCAAACACCTAACAAACGGAACAGCGATGTAAAGCTCAAAAAAATCAAGGATGTCCATTCCTAATCATGATAATATTCATATATTCAAGCCCTTGAAACGCCTCACGGCCGAACAAGAAGCAAATAAATGAAAAAAAAAAATCAAGTCGCAAGAGGGAAGGGGGCAATCACAAAAAAGAATGGAAAGACGGAGCGTAGAAACCCATGTTATCAAAATGTTTGTTAGGATTGGTCCGATGTCACAATTCGGACAAGAAAGCATCATGTTTACTTCAGAGCAGTTTCAGTATCCTTCGGCCGCGTCTGCTGTTCATACATGCCTTTTCGTAAAACAATGATCGCCCCAGTACAGATGGCATTGCTAGTTGCGAACCTCGTGATGAACGTAAGCACCTCACATTCAAGACTCATATGTACAGGCACAAAGCACATGAAAGTAGCAATGTTAACAATAATACTATAATTAAACTTTTCACAGAAATATTGTATTGTGTTAAAAAAATTTACAGATGCACAAATAGTACTTCCTAATTCCAATAATTTCTTGTGGCATTTCCTATCTTTATCAGAAGATGAGAGTGCATGAGGAAGTGTCGAAACCATAAAAAAGGAGTCACCAGTAAACGAATAAAAGAAAGGAGTTCTATTAGCAGCATTGACGAGTGTATGAGCGGTACTTTCAGTTATGTTATTAGCAGTAGCATTCACTTTTCCCCTAAGCCTCAGTTCTCCAAAGGGACTTACTACAGTTGTAAAGTATGCCATGGGCATCTGTTGACAAGGGGCATAACATTCTGCATTTGTGAAAAAAGTCAAATTACAAAATTGTAGAATTAAATTAAAAACTCACACTAAATTCTAAACATAGAATACTCTTTTCGCATAAAAGAATGGTATATATATATATATATATATATATATATATATATATATATATATATATATATATATATATATATATATATGTATATATATGTATATATATACATACATATATATATATATATATATATATATATATATATATATATATATATATATATATATATATATATATATACTCTTTTAACGAGTTGAACAGTTATTCTACCAAGAGTCCCACCAATTCCCAACAACGTAAGAGAGAGACGGAATTACAAACTCCGGTAACAACAGTGAGGTTATGTCAGTGTTGTCGACAAAATAACCCACTGGCATTGACCTTACTGGCGCTCGGCCGTGACACAAGCTGGCCCGTGACAAGGCTGTTATCGGAGAAGTCTGTTCGGGAAGTATTCTAGGATTTATTCATAGCTGCCTGTGAAGTAAATCAGCTGTTACGGTGTCATCCAATCAAAAGGCTGAACGCCACCATGGTGACGTCACTGTTGTAACGTGTAAGATCCCGATTGGATGGCACCGTCACAGCTGATGAAATGTCAATGCAGCTATGGAAAAATCGCAGTATAACTCGCGTGTTGGGGAACTCGCTTGTACAAAGACAGTGTGCGACTTCACACACGCATACACGCACTCTAATAAGATGTCACAAGAGAGAGCAGATGCCTACGATAACGATTGTGAGAAGCAAACTCATTATTTGTCAGAGAAGGCCTTGGGTCAGGGTTGGTTTAAAGAACAGAACAAGTTGCACGTGCCAATGGTCTCGCGCATTTTTTTTTTGCATTTTTTTTTTTTTTGTATAGGATTGACTTACAAAGTTCAGTCTACAAGAAACTCTTCATTTGTATGGTTGGCTTATATCTAATTCTTATATACTAACTCTAAACTACAATTGACGAGGGGACTCACCGAGCACCTCTAAAAATTACTGAGGTTTGAAAAAATGTTGAGAAAAGAATGAACTGGATATCGGTTTTTTATTCTAGTTGGGTTTTCATTATATTTTCCTAAATTTATATGTCTTTCATGATTGATGAGTGTTAGATTAGAATAAAAGTTATTGGCAAAAAAGGCTATGTGATTTGCGATGGGTTTTAGGTTAAGTTCGTGGTGTAATTGCTTATTGGAAATGAACCAGGGGGCGTGGGTGATAGTTCTTAGGTATTTGTTCTGAATAACCTGAATTTTGTTGATATTATACTTGGCAGCATTTGTCCAAATTGGACAAGCGTACAGGAGAAGAGGTCTAATGATGGTTTTGTATAAGGTGATACCGTTATTTAGTGAAAGTTTACTGTTATTTATAAGTGATTTTAGCTGTATTATTTTGGCTTTGGCTTGTTGGACTTTTGTATCAATATGTATTTTCCAGTTGAGTGTAGTATCCATGTGAAGACCCAGGTATTTAACTGCATTGTTGTGAGGAGTCCAAGCGATTGTATTGTTGTTCAATTTAAATGGCATGGGGAAGGAATAAGGTCTGAAAGTGAAGACTTTAGCTGTAGATTTCGCGGGGTTGATTTTAATCTTCCATTTCGTTGTCCAGTTTTCTATTTTATTTAAATGAGATTGGATTTCGTTAGCTATGTAATTAATTGAGGAGTGGGACATGTAGATTACGGTATCATCTGCAAACTGGGCTATGTTTGTTAATCTTGATGTAGGCATATCGGCTGTGTACAAGTTATAGAGTAGGGGAGAGAGAGGTGATCCTTGAGGTAAACCGGCAGAGATAGGGCGGGGGTTCGAATTTTGATTATCTATTGAAACTGAGAAAGTTCTATTTGTGAGAAAGCTTTTAATTATTTTGAAAAGGTATATAGGGGTGCCTATAGATAAAATTTTATAAATTAAGCCTTCATGCCATACCCTGTCGAAAGCTTTAGCGATGTCCATGAAAACTGCTATTGAATATTGTTTTTTTTTTTTTTGAAAGGAGGAGTGGAGATTTTCTGAAATACGCAGCAGTTGGTGTGCTGTGGATAGTTTATTAGTGAATCCGAATTGGTAGAAAGGTATGAGGTGAATTTTTTTAATATAGTTGTTTAATCTTGTTAGAATTAATTTCTCGAATATTTTTGCTAAAGTGGGGAGGAGGCTTATGGGTCTGTAGTTATCGGGGATGCTATGATTCTTATTAGGTTTGGGAATCGGGAGGATGATAGAATGTTTCCAGGTAGTAGGGTAGTAGCCAGTTCTTAAAGATGAATTATATATGTTTACAATGAAAGCTATGGCAGGATTGGGTAGGTTTTTGAGAATTATATTATTTATTTTATCGTGGCCGGGAGCTTTTTTATTGGGAAGGGATTTGATAACTTTTAGAGTTTCATGTGGAGAGATATACTTAATTTTTTGTGGTACGTTGAAATTCGGGGAATTCGCAAAGAGTTGGATGTGGGTGTGATCTGGGAGAGGAGGTGTGATGTTTGGTGTGAAAGTTGATGCGAAGTGGTCGGCTAATACTTCCGTTTTATCGGCGGTAGCGTATTTTTTTCCATTTGGAGTAGCTAGTGGTGGGATTATGGTGTTTTTTCCGAGTATACTTTTAGTGAAATTCCAGAGAGAGTTATTTCGTGTATTTAATGAATGAATGATATTATTGTATTTAGTTTGTTTATAGTGTTCTAGAGCTTTTTTACTGATTTTGGTTAGTGTGTTTAGTTCTTTTTTAAGTGAGGGAATTCTAAGTGCCATCCATAACCTTCTAGTTTTATTTTTAGTTTCTATGATTTTGATAATGCTTTTCGGTAGTTTATTTGATGTGTGTTTTCGAAGGGTGTTCGGACGTTCAGGATTAAGTTTGCTAATTGTGTTGATTATTATATTATTTAGTTGCGTTATTGCTTGGTCTATTTCCGGTGGAGAGTTTAGTATTTTAAAATTGGGAATTTGGTTTTGCATTATGTTTTTGAATTTGGACCAATTTAAGTTGTAAGTATTTAATGCCGTAATGGGTGAATGGGGTGGGGGGATTTGATCTGTAGAAATTAAGACTGGAAGGTGATCGGAGTCTAGTTCAAAATGCGGAGTTGAGTGAAAATTGCTACTAATGTTTGTTAATCCTATATATCAGGAAGCTTGATTGGATCATAAGGATAATAGGTTGGTTCTGGAGGTGCGAACAAACTAATTCTGTTTGTTACGATATAGTTTAGAAGTTGGGCACCTGCTGCGTTGGTGACTCTGCACCCCCATTGCACATGTTTAGCATTTAGATCTCCTAAAAGTATGTAAGATGAATAACGCGAAAGTAAGATGTTCAGACCTGCAAAATTTGTTCTTATGTTGGGGGGTTTATAAGCGGCAATGATAGTAAGTTTTGGGTTGCTGTAGGTAAGTGAAACTGCTATTGTTTCAATGCCATTGATGGGTGTTGAGTTTTCTTCGAAGTAGGCGATAGTGTTTTTAATGAGTATGATAACTCCGCCGCCTGAGGCGTTAGCCCTATCCTTCCTTACTGTATTATAGCCTGGTAGTTTAAAAGTGGCTGGAGGTTTTAAATGGGTCTCAGTGATACATGCAATGTCGACATTGTGTGTTTGGAGAAAGAAATGGAGTTCGTTTTTTTTATTGCTGATGCCACATGCGTTCCAGTTCATTAGGATTAATTTATGATTTGAGTTATTTTGAGCCATTGGAGAAACTAAAATTAGAAGTAATTGCTTGTTGTATGTTTTGAATAATAGTTGGGATGACTGAATTTATGATGTTGATTATATGGGTTATTATGTGATTGATAATATTATGAATGAATGGTGTGTTCAGAAGGTTATTTTGGGGGAGACTAGTATGTGGATTATGGTTTGGGACATATGGTGGGATATTATTTGGCGGACGATTAAATGCTGATTCATGGGTGAAATTTGGTATGTTGGCAGTTCTATGGAGTCTAGGGAAATGCCGGACGTTTTGAGGTGGGGGCGGCGGTGGGGGCGCCGGTGAGGGTGGAGTTGATTTGTTGGTTCTCGTATTTGACGAGGGGTTTGGGGGCATTCTAGTTTTATTTTCCGATATATTTTTAAAGTACTGGCATTCATTCGTACGGATATCCGCACGGTGAGTCACATCGCAGTTTCTGCATTTCGGAGGTTGGTTCAGACTGGGGCAGTTTACTGAGTAATGATTCTCGGCACAATGAATACAGGCGATTTGTTTGTAACAATTATTTTTAGAATGTCCAAAGTCTAGACAACGAAGGCACTGAATTATTCCAATTGTTTTCCGTCTTCTTTCAACTTTAACTTTTAAATTGCAGATTTGGCTGGTACGGAGGATTAAGTCAATCGATTGTTCACCGGAAAACTCTGCGGCTACCACTGGGATGGGCTGGTTATCTTTATGTAGTCTGGTGATACTATTTAGGGAAGAGTATTGTTCCTTCAGGTCGTTATATATTTCCTCTTGGGTGATGGAGGGGTGAATGTTTTTGAAAACCACCGAGAACTTTTTATTGGTTGGGTCCTTGTATGTGTGAAATTGTTTTTCGGTTTTAATGAAATACTGAATTGCTTTTCTGTAGTCTTCTATTTTTTGGAAGTTAACTTTGGCTTTGTTATTGTTGAATGTTACGGTGAATTGCGCAGAGATTTGGGCCTTAATTTCCTGATTTAGTTCCATAATGTTTGTAATATTGCTGATGTGGATGGGTGGGATTCTAACATTTTCCGGTACAGGGGGGTCGGTAGCGTTCGTAACATCATCAGGAAGGTCAGCTAGACTGCTGAATCTATTCTCTGTAGGAATAGCATAGCTGGTATTAGTGTTGGTCAGAACTTTTTTGGATTGATTGGGGTTTTGGATGGGGTCACTGTTTCCGCGTTTGCCACTTGTCACTTGGGGGTTTGGAACGGAGTTTACACTAATATTGTCACTGCACCTTGACGATGAGGTTGCACCTTCTGCTGGCACAAAATGACTGACCTGTATTGGCTGGCTATAATTTTGGATATGTGGCTGCATACTTGTTGCTTGCGGTGCTGTGTAATGATACATCTGCACTTGTTGAGTTGGCGTTGGTTGATACGCTGGAGCGTATAGTGCTGTGAAATCGCGGCCGTCGCCTTCCGCGACCTCCATTTGGCCGACGGTTGGATAAACCAATGCTAATGCATCGGCGATGCACTGCCTGAGGCCAGCGTTGTTGAAAGTTGATGTAGCGTTAATCACTTTTTAGATCACTGCACTTGGTTTAATTTGCGCACTGTGTAGACTAAACTTTCGGCTAATACACCTTACACTATGAATGGTTACTACTACCGAGAGCAGTTGCGCTCAGAGGTCCGCACAGGTCGACTGCTCGGAGGTCTCGCGCATGTCGAGGCATCGCACATCAGTAACTCTTCGTGACTGTTACGGAAACTTAAATCAGAACAGAGAAATGAAAATAAACTAGTGGCGCCAAAACAACACGTACTTTCTCGCCCGTATTTTTACGCTAAATTACGACAAAAGTTTTCACATTTTCAAAAAATTGTACACATGACTTTATTTCAACATCTATCTGTAAGAAACAGATTTCATTGCGGGAAAATATATTTATCTTTAATATTTTAGTTGTAGAAAGACTGGAAAAATGTTGAACTTTTACAATTTTCGAAAAATCAGGGTTTTCAACGAACATCAGACCTGCACCATTCTCTTAAACGTTCTTCACACTATACAACAAAATTTAATCAAAAATAATGGAGCAATTTTTGTTTAAATTTTGATAATGTCTCAGGGACTTTATGTAAAGTATCATCCAAAATTAAAATATCGGTTTCAAATTCTGGGGACCGTGACCTCACTCGGATCGATTGTTGAATATCAATTTTGGAGAAAATGTGCTGAAAGGTTTAGCCGCTAGCGTTGTTCACGAACGGACAGACGTTTTGCCGTTATTCGATTTTTAGGCATCAACAACCTACAAAACGTGGGTTCTGACTACAGCAACGTGTGAGAGAATTTTTTCTAAATATAGCAACTAGATTTATCCATTTTTTCGTAACCAGGGCTCTATAATACGAGTTTTTCAGCCCAAATTCGCCATTTTTGTTTTTGCGCAGCATTACAAAAACGGCCAATATTTATCTCGCTATGGAATGCACATACAGTTATGTAATGCTGCGCAAAAATAAAAACGGCGAACACACACGCGCGCGCGCGCGCTTCAATAACTCAAAAAGTTCTGCATTGATTGAGCCTCCCTATAAACTAAAACGATTTTGCGAGCCTGTGCTGTTCTTTTAGCATCAGTTCCAAGCGAACAACCGTGTGAAAAGGCGGAAATGGAGTCGTTTACTACTGATGAGGATGGTGGTATGTACTTGCTATTGGGGGAACGCCGCGGCAATGCCAAAGTTGCTATCTGTGTGCTAGAACACTGATAGACGCATCAGCATCATTTCACGCCAGCACAAAGGTTACAGGATGGCGACTATTCTCGGCGAGCGGTGGGTGTACGGTAAGTGGCTGCAGTACCGCGATGCAAAGATGCACCGCAACACTACACGCGTGTTGTGGACCGAGGAAGTCACATTTACCTGAGGCGGAGTATTCACTGCGCAGAACGCATTAGTGCCGACCTGGATGGATGAGTAGTAATAATAGATGAGAGAGTAGGATTCATTATATTAAATGGCGGCCCAACGGTGGGGCAAATAGAATAGATAGTAAGAAGAAAGGGATTCATTACAATAGTGATCGGAGACAAGCGTGAAACATTATATTCATCATATCTCTATTTATTTCGACTTGTAGAGTTCCTTATGGTCGATGTGTTGGGTGAGAAATTTGCTTGATCGATTTCGCATTGAATCCGGAAATATTCACGTTTCGGGAAAGTGTTTGCGTTTAGGTATAACAATTTTTTTTAAAATTGAGCAAATAAAATATCATAATTCTTCAAAATTACTTGTTTCAGGCGGTTTTTGGCAAGTAATATTTAAATAGGCATCAACCGCTCTTTTAGGACAGTTTAGACACTATTAGATACTTTCAGTAGATGTATTTCTTCATGATTCGTAAACATTTGCAATTATTTTCCCCATTCTCCTAAATGAACTAAATAGGCATTTGTTCCAAAATCCGATTTTTAATCGTGACATACGCCCTCCTCTCGACTCACACACCGGGAGAGCAGCCTCAGAGCATCAACTGATGGTCAGAGGTTGCTCCATCTCTTCTGCATTTCCCTGCTGGAGTGTGTCAATAGATCCATCCGTGTGTGGGAAGTTGCTAATACTCCACCTAATTCTGGAGTTGCCATTTTTTTCTTCAAGGCTTATGTCATTTTTTGACATCTATTTGTAATTTGGGAGCCAGTCCATTACGAGAGTGTTGTTAGATTGTATGCCATAGAACAGATCGTGAATGCTGTCTATCACTGTTACGCCCAATCCACCATCGCAGATGTTATAAATTGCTTTAATAGATGTGAAAAATACAACAATTTTGCTGCTGCTAAGATCCTTTTCAAGTTGAAAAACTGTCAATATGGAGCACAGTTCTGCAGTAGCGAAGCTATTATGAATTTTGTGGATATTTTACAGTGATCTTTATATTTGTTTGTAAGCTCAGTTAATCTTCCAGTCTTTATCTGATATTTTATCTTTAGGGATAGAAGTTAACGATAGATCTACATACTTCTGAGTCTGGTATTATCCATGGTAGAAAACTTGGTTTTATTTTCTCTTCATAAACATTTTGCCTGAATAGGTTTTTGAAGAAAAAAATACTTAAAAGGCGGTCGTGCAGTAAATAAATAATTATTAATTACAGAATAAAAATGAACGCTCAATGAATACAGTATTGAATAATTATTTCCTTATATTGTTACATATTACGTTACCTCTCATTGTGACCTCATTTTCATTAGGATACTCATTTGCAGGTTATTGAACAACGAAAAGAATTACTTCGTGCGAAAGCAGAGTGTTCACTAATGAAGGAGAGTTTCAAGACGCAAAAGAAGACTCTAGAATCCCAAAATGATGCCTCTGAAAGCGAAGCACAAGTTGAACCAAACAAAAAGGAATTCAGTATACTGGTGGACGCTTTGTTGCAAGAAATTGGAAGTTCTCTTTCGTATGAGAGTGTTCTAGATGAACTGCTGACAGTTTTTCTAGCCGTAAGTTACGTACCAAGGAGTCTAAAACAAGAAAATTTGAATATCTACAAAATTAAATTCAAAAAATAATTATATTTCCTTTCCAAATTCTCCTGAAAAAAATTACATTTCCATGGGAATACTCAATACATTGAGGTAAACCATGTAATGAAACTACATTATTGACTTGCACAGGTGAAATGATACCAAACTTTGTTATGTATTACGATGGGTTTTGTTTGGGGCTGAGAATGTTTTCATTTGCGTGTCGAGGACTCAAAATGACAAGCACTTATGTATTTCGCGGAAGACAGATCACGAGGGACTTGCTTGTAGAATTGATAGAAGTGGGGCGAATTTTGCAACGAGTCAAAAACTTTCGCGAATAGTCACGTTAAGGCGAGTTATACGTTTTATAGTCTTAAGCAACTAGAGGAAAAAGATGTCATGTTGAAGAACATTAATATTTCTCGAGAGAAATAGCTATTGAGAATAGAGTTGGAGGGAAAGAAAATGGTCGTCGAACACCGTCGTCCAACTAGACTTCAAGTTCAGTCAAGTACATTTTACCTGAAGAAAAAGGGCTTAAAAACTTTTTCTTTGGGTATGTTGTCTGTTGGGGAGCTGCCAACGTTTCTACAACTCCTACTTTTATGGCTCCCTTTTAGTGTCTGTCTTCCCTCTCTCTTTTTCGTACGTGACCTGACACGCCACGTCAAAAAATCGAAGTGCAAGAACTAGTTAAAACCCCCACGTTTTCGACCTCCCTGACCCTGCTCTAAATCGAGGAGACCCGAAAAAAACATTTTTCTAACTTATTACGGGTTTTTGCCTATAGCTCTTTAACCTTAAGTCTTGTAAAAAAATAATTCAAATTAATTTTAGAGAATAAAATTTTCTACAATTTTTACATATAACATTTCTTTGAAACATTTTAAGAAACCTATTTTTTTTCAAGAAACTACTTTTTTTTTCATTTGTCAAAAATGTATGCAAAAATACTCATGTTTGTGATGTTGTAATTAACTTATAATACTTATAATTATTATTACATGTAATACAGTGGGACGTCGATTATCCGAACGCCAGTCATCCGAAATTTCAAATATTCGTACTCATATTTTTTCAGAATAATAATTTTTTAATTAGGTACCATATACTATACGTATTCATTTTCTTTTTAATACGTATTCATTTTTATTTCATTTCTTGTATCGAATATTGAGAATGATCGAGATATGAATGACTGTGACTGTGATGAATAAAATATTAACGAGATACTGTACTATATACAATCATCTGTCTTCAGTGGGCTTAGACAAATCCTTTCCAAATCCATTTTAATGTACACTTGCCATTTTATGTTCGGTTATCCCAACTATATCGGGTCCCAATTAGTACGGATAATCGACACTCCACTGTACTTTTCTTTACCTGATGATATATATTAGGAAACTGATGATAATGATTAAGCCATCGACAGCTGCTCTTACACTAAACTATTTTGTTGGCAAGGTGACAACGCCTTGAATTATTTCATTTCTGGTTTGATATTGAGTCATTTCACGTCAAATCGCACAAAATTTGACCTTCATATTTTTAAATTATTTTCTATTTATTTTATGGATCAATTAAGTTAACACGTGTATTTTTATTTTTTCTAAATTTATTGTTTTCGGAAATATTGCATATTGAAATTTGCTAAAAATGCTAATTTAAAAATATCACATATTTGAATATACTAATTATAGCAACTCCGTCCAAATTCCATTCTAAACTTAAAAACATGTTTAATTTTTGGGATTTGACAAATTTTTTAATTTTTGAAATTTTAACTTTTTCGAAAAAAATTAAATTTTGAAAATTGATTATATTTGTAAGCTCGATTAGCTAAACCTTTTTTGAAATATTCATGAACGCCCTAGAGTATTGTTGATAACTCTAGAAAAAGCAAGGCAGGATCTCAATAACTTTCAAAAATATTATTTTTTTACTAACCAATCTGTAGTATATTGCTGCAACATTCGCGTTTCTTCCTTTTTTGGCCGTACGTTTCTTTGAATGAAGCAGTAATTTAAGAATTTCTTGAGGTGGTGCAACTTTATGATTGAATTTGGTTATGAAATGACGGATATCGACTGTTATTAAATGATGTTTCGACAGATATTTTGAAATTTTCTGGTCCCTCACAACTCACTTCAAATACATGTAATCGCTTACCTTAGAAATCCTGAGCTTTCGTCACAATGCAGAGTTTTCATGTCTTACCGGATTTACTTTCAAGTCTGGACAAAGTTCCATTTTCTTCAGCCAACATTTTAGCAAAAAAAAAAAAAAAGTGACACATGGTTTTTTTTATTTCCCTGAAAATTCATTTGTGTAGTTAAGCCTATATTAAATTTCAGAATTTACGCGTAATTAATACAAAAAGTACTTAATATACTTTTAATACTTCACATTGGGTATTTAATTCTTCCGTAATAAATTTATAAAAAAATATTTTTTATCATGAGTTCGGTTGTTGCGAGTTGTTGTTTAATTCTATTGCACGTCCAACTTAAAACTTGTCAAAATTTGAATTTTCAACATCTTGTCATCTGTGGAGTAGAGGAATCGATAAGTTTGTTAATAATGTCTTTATTGTCTGATATTTTAATGGACGATCGAAGGATCTTCAGTGTGAAATAGTTTATCTGTGATAGCATAGCGTAGCACAGCATAGTTTTCTTTTCTTGACCTGGTTTTTTCCTCTTGCAATTAAATTCTTGTTTATATTCTCTACATTCATTTCGCAGACATTTGAAGAACTATCTGAAGAGCTTAAATTGTCATTTCCCTGATTTTCATTTTTTTCACTATATCCACTGCACATTCCGCTACTTTCGTTAAGTGCCGCGGAAGACACTGATCTCGACGCTGTCCACTTACAAAAACCCAATTCCCTTTTTTGACATATCACAAATTTGCCAATCTAATAACTTCTCTAAATCACGCTTCAGTAGTAAATCGTGATTTACGCATCTTTGAGATTTTCTTTTCCTAAAATCGTGATGAGAAAGATTAAATGAATTGAAATATCTGCTGTATCGCATACGGTGATCGCCACTAATGTTAAACAGTGTACACACGATTCACAAAACGAACTCCAGCACTCTTCTCTTTATAAGATGCGTATTGCGATTGATGTTCAAAGAACTTTACTCATGTCCCTTCACAAGTGGTCTGTTGTATTTCACGAGAAAGGTCAGGAGGGCATCCCTCTCCCTAGGACGCAAAGGGACTCAGCTCTAAAATTCGTTTCGTTAACGCGAGGGGAAGCAATAGTAGAATTCGTTTCGCTGTCACCCATCCATTCTGAGAGCAGAGTGAACATCTGAAATACTAATAACTCTTGAAAACCTAATCAGGCAGATGGTCGTTCTTTTTATAAATCTTCAGCACTTGGGTCATAGACTGACCCAGAGCGCGCCCACATACATGATTTTTTTAGAACTGTATATGTAGAGTGCCCACTTTGTTTCTTCTTGTATTTTATAGAAAATTGAAGAAATACGCCTACATTTTTTAAAAATTTTTATCTCATCGAGTTTATACAGAAATTTTCATTTTTTGAAAAAAATTACATTTTTAAATGAATTTTTTTTCCTAGGGCTTTTATCCAGCCGTCAGCCGGTTGCCCTTTACGTCCCGAAGGGACGCATATTCGACCATACACTAGACCAACACTTGCGGGCTCCTCTGATCTGGGGCCAGCACAACGCGAGGCCCTCCGCGACAACACATACACGAAAGACAAGGGACAAACAGCCATACCCAAGGTGGGACTCGAACCCGCGACATGAAATATTTATTTTTTGAAAAATTGATTTAAAGACATATTTCAAAGTGCTAATGAAACAAATCGGGAATGTTAATACTTAGTACATTCGGAGCAACAGTTCATATTTTATGAAGAATGCGAAAATTCCAAAATTTAATATATTCATAACTACAGAAATAATCAATTTTCATGCAAATAAAAAAAACACGTGTCTGTTTTTTATGTCCAGATTTAAGAGAAAAATATCGTACAATTTTCAAAATATCGTGTCAACTCTTGTGCGACTGGACGTGGAATGGCTCCATTATGTTTGTATTGTTATCTCTGTGTACTCGTAAGCAACCTTCTCTGTAAATTCTATAATATTTTATTTTAAAAAGTATAATAGTTACCCGATTGTTTTGTAATTTTAATTTGTTCTGCAGGGTTTCGATACAACCGCCGTCACTCTACAGTTCGCATTTTACTTTTTAGCCAAAAATCCTCTTGTTCAGGTAAGTTACTTTTTTGATTTGACAATATGTTCAATCTGAAATTACAATGTTGAGTAATAGTATAAAGTTGAGTAATAATTAAACCAGTTAGGGCATCGAAATACCATGTTTTATGTTCGTGAAGAGCTCAAATCTTTATACTTGACGACTTTCTGAAAACCGCATTCCTCGTTCTTTCAATACAGAATTTAGAAATGAAAAAAGAAAATCAAGACTTTCAGCACACAGCTTGATTAGTTTTCGCGTAATTTTGCGTGAAATATAGGCAATTTTTAATTTTGTGTACACAATTTTTTTCTCAAAAACTGCAATAAATTTTTTGATTAAATTTAGTCCTCAGATAGCGTAAAGAACACTAAGCAATCTACATACATGTCTCATTTTGGTTGAAATTCCTGAGTTTTTAAAAATGCAAAAATTCAAAAAATTTTCGGCGTCTTCCGTCAACTATAATTATAAAGATAAATTTTTCTTAATGAAATGTGTTCATCAAAAACAGTAAGGACGCCTTCAATTTTTCGGAACTGTGAATATTTTTTACAAAATTTGGCATCTAACATAGGCAATTAAAAAATAAAAGAATGGTTTTCTCAGAAACGGCTAGAAGTTTTTTCTTTAATTTTTTGTCGTTTGTAGCACAGAAAGATTAAAATAGTGGTGCAGATTTCATTTTCGGCGCACTCTACGTATTTTCGAAAATTTGAAAAAATTCAAAAGGATGAATTCGAATTACACACGCTTCGGTGGAGTGTCAAATTATCATCAGACCGTTGCGTCAATATAATAACCTTAATGGAAATTAGCCCAAACAGGTTTCCTCTCTTAAAAAAACATTTAAATGAAATATGAAAGTAAAACTGCAAAAAGTACCATAATTTTGTAGGAACATTTATTATAATTTGACATTACTGCCGTACCCTGTATCGTTGCAAGACAGCGATGAATATTTGAGAAGTTCATTGTTGTGACATGATGAGAGAGATAAAATGAGGCGGCTTTTTTTTACTTAACGTTACTATTAAAATGTTATATATTTTCAATAAAATGGTTTATTCAATTTTAGTAAAGTCTGGAAGAAAACATATACAGATATGCATATCGTAATAATGATCATAATACGTTTCATAGTTTCAAACATTCATAATGCCATTTATTGGATGACTTTTAATTCTGGATGTTCAATTTATTTGTGTAATTATTCTTGGTTGTCTATATGACGTTCTGGTAATAATGTGAGCAGTTACAAATAATGTAAGAAGGTGTGTGCTGTTGAGGACCTCGTGTTTACTCAAAATTTTAACGAAAACAATTTTGGCAACCTTCAAATTTGTATACAGCACCTGAAGAACCATGAAGGAACAAAAAGTCAAAACTACACCCCAGTATGTTTCAGCAAACTACATAATGACTGGAATACCTGGGATTAGGGAATAAATTTGGAATGCAAATTGTGTATTTTGGTACCTCCCTATCATCTTTCAAGGCACAGTTCTATAACTTAAATTTAGCCGATTAATTAATGAATGTTGATTATCTTTTCTAATACTTTTACTGTGATCAAACTGTGTTTTTTGTTTATTGTTTTTGGTATATTTCAGTATTCTGAAATGACTTCTTGTTTTGTGTGTTTCTTTAGTATCTTGTAGTTTTGATACTTTGTATTTTTATGGCTCATACCGTGTTCGTTCTATTATTGTCCTACATTTTATGCCATCAACTTTTCTGTATATTTTTTTTTGTATGAAAGTTACAATCCGTTTAAGAAGAAATAAATAATTGTAACTTGTCAATGAATTGTTTTCTTGAAAATAAAAGTTGTGTTATTAACATGGTTATCGAAAAAATTTTTATATTAAAGAATAGAAATTTATTGAAATATTATTTCTGTCATCATTTCACGAACCATAGGAAATATTTCAGGGAGTGAAAAAGGTGTGAATTTCATTTTTTTTTAAAAAAAAAGTAATTGCATTATTTTTTTAAAAATCGAAACGTAAAAATTTAAAATCAGTGAATATTTGAATATAGAACGGAACGATGACAGTAGATCCAATAAAATCGTTCAATCTGGCAACTTTTTTAAACTCCTCTGGCACTCATAATTTGTTCTCAGCCTGGCACTTTCAATTTGTTCACGTTTAATATAAGATCATATTTTTTTCTTTCTTAAGTTCTTGTATGATTTTAAAGAAAGTCAAATAAACCACGTATTTTTCAGGAAAAGGCGTTGAGAGAGCTTCGGGAAATATTTGGCGCTGCTGGTTCTACAGAAGTGACTCTGAATGCATTGCGACGCATGGAATACGTAGAGATGATTGTAAAGGAGACACTTCGCTTGCACCCACCTGTCTTCTTCTACTATAAAGAAGTAGGCGTGGACACTCCTCTTGTTTCTTGTAAGTAAATGAGTGAAGGGAAGAACTTCATTATTATTATCAAATTTTTACAAGTTCGTTTTGGAGTCGTTTTGCAACTCGAAAATTTATCAAATATGAACAAGGCACTTAATGTATTTTCTAACACAATTTCGCCAAAAATACGTTGATAAACGCAAAGAAAACTATTAAATATACAAATACTTAGAAAGAAGATAAGGATTGTAAATTTTGAAATACCTGTTATTTACGAAACGTCTTAATATCACAGCATCTTGGGATGATTTCACGCTACAAGAGGAAATTGTACTAGGATAATGAATTCAGATTCGTTTAATTCTAAAATACCTATTTAACAATCAAGAAATATTAATATAACACGTACGTATACAAAGACAAAAAAGATTGACAATATTATATTGCTAATATATTCCCTTTCTCGGCAGACATTTTACAACAGATTAATAAAACAAGGTGTTACAGCAGCACATTCTTTCTCGTATACTGGGAACGGATATGTAATATAATATTGCAATTTCCGCCCTACTACCAGGTCATTCATCGCTTGGAGAAAGTCCTAACCAATTTAAACAAAGCGCCTGCCGTGAAAATCTGCAATTATTTCGATATCCAGGAATAGTAATTTTTTCTTACTTCTATAAAAGAAACAATGAATTATTCTCAACTGTTACAGTTTTTGTAACGCATGATACAGTCAAGCAAAGACAATTTCACCCTAGCTTTCCGAAATCGCAAAAGCTCAAAATTTTTTCGGAGTCTTCTTGCATTTAAAATATTAAAGATAGATACTTTTCTTTAATGTTATCTGACCATTTAAGATGAATTTTGACCCAAAGTCACGTTTCGAAAATTAGTGTACTTTGCACGTGATTGAGCGTGAAAGTACGGGCGAGAAAGTACGTGCTGTTTTATCTCCACCAGTTTAAACATGAACTTCAATGAATTTATTATTTGTAGGTGATCTCGTAGTTCCCGCAGGAGCGCTTGTGTCGATATCTCCGAGGACTATGCACATAAATCCCAAGTTGTACCCTGATCCGCACGTGTTTGACCCAGAACGTTTCTCTCCGGAGAACTCTGCCAAACGACACCCTTGCGCCTTCATTCCATTTGGTGCTGGAATGCGTGCTTGCATGGGTAAGTAAGTCCATTGAAACCAAGATTTTATGAAGACAGGTGAAAAGCTTTGACGAAAATGTTAAAATAAAAAGTGTTAATGTATTTAAGAGTACTTATTTAGTAATTAAATAAAAAGTGGTTGTTGCAAACAGAACAGTGGTACGGTTAGAAGTTAAAATTTAAATATTTACCTGTATGTAATCATATGTAAAATCGAATTACCCACACAGAGAAGTTAAAAAAAAAGTTGCGTCTTTCTTGACTCAACGCATCTCAACCAGTTTTGGAACGTTGAGTATCTGACTTGGAGTATTGGCCCGTTATTTTCATTGTTAAGTCTCGCCACGTCAGTGAGTACCTTTTATCCCTTCGGCCACGGACTCGGTAGTAATACGATTTCACAATTGAGGGCTAGATTAAGCACAAGGGGCCGGAACGGAACTCTAGCAGTGAGTGTCCACTCGCAACTTCTGTAAATGCCAAGAAAGTTCAAGAAAGCACGTGAAAAACAACAGAAACTAGTGGCACTAAAACTACGGACTTTCTCACCCGTATTTTCACGCAAAATTACGCGAAAAGTAGTCAAATTTTCGAAAAAATATACCTGACTTAATTTCAAAATCTATCGTTAACGATCAGATTTCATCAAGGAAAAAATTATATTTATATTAGTTTAGTTTTAGGAATACTCTGAAAATATGTGAACTTTTTAAAATTTTGAAATATTAAGTTTTTCAACAAACATGAGACTTGAACCATATTTTAAACATTCTTTACACTGTTCTACAATAAAATTTAGTTCGAAATGATCGAGCCATATTTTTGAAAATTTGGGATGTGTCTCGGGGACTTCATGTTAAGTAACCCCCCTAAATTAAAATATGGGTTTCAAATTCTAGAGGTCCGACATCAGCCAGATTGATTGAGGAAATTTGGAGAAAATCGGCTGAACGGTTTAGCCACGTTCACAGACGGACAGACAGACGTTTTGCCGTCATTCAACTTTTCGATATCAAGGACCTACAAAACATGAATTCTGGCTATATCATGAGTTAGAGAATGTTTTACTTATTTTAATAACTGGATTTATCCACTTTTTCGTTACCAGCGGCCTGTAATACGACTTTTTCTGCCGGAAATTCCTCGTTTTTCCTCACTGTATTTCATAACTTCCTCTCTACTCCGTAGCGAGAAAGTAAAAAGAAGAAAAATCGGTGGAAATGGCAGTCAAATGACACATTATTTCTCGTTCTCCTATGCAAGAAAGGCTACATGAGATTTCGGCCCACAAAAAGCCCCTAGTAACCAGATTGGGAACGAGAAACAAGTAACGCGAGTCTATGATATTCAATAACTCGAGCTGCAAGCAAATGTAATGAAAGATTATTCATTCTTATATTCTCACCTCCCTTCATATACGAAGGTCGTTTGATAAGTCTGGTAAATTTCTATGAAAGAGCGCGCATTGTTGTTAAACATGTGCATTGTTAGAAAAACGATTCTTTGTAGACAGCTGTTTGACTTTTTAAACAAATACGACGCGTAATTAATTATTGGCAACCAACTGAATGCGTGAGTTTGACGTGCGGCGTAGAAGATGGCGAAAAACGAGTTTCGTGCTGTGATTAAACATTTTTATTTGAAGGATTGGACAGCATCGCAGATCAAAAATGAGTTAGATGAAGTACATGTAAAGTCAGCGCCAGCATTGAAGACTATTTACGTCTGGATTAATGAGTTCAAACGTGGTCGCAGAAGCACAGAAGGTGAAGGGCTGGCCAGTTGAGGTCACGGAAAAAGTTCACGATCTGGTAATGGAAGATCGCAGAGTGAAATTGCGTGAGATTGCTGATTGTGTTGACATCTCAACTGAAAGAGTGCACTTCATCTTGCACGATAAACTGAGCATGAAAAAAATGTGCGCGAGATGGGAGACGCGATTGCTCAATTTGGATCAAAAACTGACTCGAAAGAACATTTCGAGGCAAATTCTGACAATGTTAAGGCAAAATCAGCAGGACTTTTGGCGCAGATTCGTCACCGTGGATGAAACATGGATACACCACTACACTCCCGAAACCAAAAAAAGATTCAAACCAGTGAATAAAGACTGGTGAGAGTACACCGAAGAAGGCGAAGACAATTTTGTCTGCAGGAAAGGTGATGGCAACGGTTTTTTGGGATTGTCAGGGTGTAATCCTTTTAGATTATTTGGAAAATGGCAGAACCATAACTGGATGCTATTACGCTTCATTATTGGATAGTTTAAAACAGAAATTGATCGAAAAACGGCCAAGGTTGTCGCACAAGAAAGTGCTGTTCCACCAAGACAATGCTCCATCCCACACAGCAGCAGTCACAATGGCGAAAATGCATCAGTTAGGACTCGAACTGGTTCCTCATCCACCATATTCGCCGGATTTATCCCCGAGTGATTTCTTTCTATTCCCCAATTTGAAAATTTGACTTGGTGGGCAAAAATTTTCCACAAATGAGGAAGTGATTGCTGCTGTAAACGAGTATTTTGCAGAGTTTGACAAATCCTATTTTTCCGGTGGAATGAAAAAATTGAACACGCTGGGCAAAGTGTATAGACCGAGGAGATTACGTTGAAAAATAAGGTAAGTTTTTTTCTTAAAAAAATGTTTTTCTTCCATTTTTACCAAACTTATCAAACAGCCCTAGTATATGCAATAGCTCGTGGTCTGTCTTCCTAAATATTAGCAAAAGAAATCATTCTTTACTGTTTGTTGGTATTCGCTGAATCTATCAACAAGGTTATCCGGTCAGCCAAGAGCACTAACAAGAGCTTGCTCGAGTGTGTTACATTTGATCCATTAACAACAACAACAATAATAATAATAATAATAATAATAATAATAATAATAATAATAATAATGAAACTATCCCATATAGAAATTATCCCATCGCGTTCCATCCTTTCTGCCTAGTAGCTAAATAAGCTGTTGGTCCTCGTAGCCAAATAGGCTGCAAGTCGCCGATTAGGCAACAAATTTCCCTAGTAACCGAACAGGCCGCAAATTCCCGTATTTTGAAACCTTTGAGCCGTCTTAGCTGAAACTTTGACAACGGCAAGAACAAGAAACGCCATCTCACGCAGGTTACATTAGCTTGAGATCTCTATCATCATCAGTAGCACGGATTAGGCTAATCTAGCCTGTTCAGGCACAATTGTCTAGAGAAAACCACATCTTCTTTGGTCTTCCTACTTCTCTTTTTCCTTTTGAGAGATAGTAATAGGCCTCCTTGGGCAATCTCTCATTCTTCGTTCTTTGGTCCATCTAGTTTTTGCTATACGTATTTATCTTTTCTTGTTAGCTGGCAATTCCCAATTCTTCTCTTATATTCTCATTTCTAATATGATCCATTTATGTGCATCCCTTCGCATACATCAGAAATCTCATTCCTGCTGCGTTAATTTTCTTGTTTTCTCTTGATGTTGTTACCCATGTTTCGCCTCCATACAGGAGAGTAGGTATGGCCATTGTTTTATTAAGCTCGAGTTTGTTTTCTTTTTGTGCTTTCTTTGTCAATGTTTGTTTGATAGAGCCCCCAAATAGCCTGAAATGTAGATATTTTTGTTGCACATCAATGTCATTAAGATAATTTTGGAAGTTTGTTCGATAGTGATGTTGTTTATTACTATTTTTGTTCGTATGGGATGTTTACCTCTGAAAGCCATAGTCTTACTCATGTTGATACATATTTTACAATTATATTCCATTGCCCTCTTTTGTAATTGTAATCTGGAGATCGTCTTCACAATTAGTGACCAAAACTATATCTGCAAACAAGAGAGTGTTGATTTCAGTACGATTTCCTATTGAAATTCATCGCTGAAATCTCTATAGAAATACTGTTTGGGCCCATAGCAAAGCAAAGAATTATGCAAACAGCTTATTTTATATGCTTGGGAAGATAAAATCCGTTGATTCGGTTGAACGCTAAAGCGCCCACTCAGGGCCCTCGTCACTGTATCTTGCGCACACGTGTACTTTCGAGCAACCGTGACATCATGGCCTTTCACGGAAATCTGCGGGCCTCAACGGACCCAACCGATTTCTAAATCCCACAAGCTTCGATCTGCTTCAAGAACTATGAATATTCATCTGTGATAGGCTAATTCGCCAAACCCCCTCTCCGCGCCGTGCGAAAAGCTTCTCGTGGTGCGGGTGACGCTGCCGATAGAGACCCTTGATCTGCAGCACTGTTCGATGCGGTCGCGATCATGCGACATCTTGAGGCAAGACTGAGAATGACTCAAAACGTCGTGCCGAATTCCATCTTGGAGATACTACCCTCAGCCGCCACGTTAGAAAAACCAATGTCGAGAGCACACGTCTTGTGCTTGCCTCATATTCCGCGAGGATGCCAAATTTCCCTCACAAAATTCTCTTTAGCGAAGCATTCACCTTCAATTTGTGTAAAGTTCACACTGAACATTAATGTAATTACTCTAACATTAAGTGTTAATTTGTGTATCGCGAGCAATTGAACTGTGTAAAGCGTGCAGCGTATCACATCTGTTGAAGTGTTCAAGTGTAAGTGGACCAAAAACTGTATTTGTGTGAATTGTACCAATCTTTACACCTTGCTGGGAATAAACCTGTATTTGTGAAATTTATATGTTTCTGTTTGAAACCGAAAACATTTCCTGAACCTGTATCCGTCAAAACTCCACGAGCTGTCAAGGGTTCGAGACTGTTCCGCAAATCAATCAAAATATTGTCCATTCAATCCAAAATGCATGGCAGCCTCGAACAAATATTATTAATTCCATGTCAGTGATCTCTGAGTGCACTTATATCGGGGAGTGCAGGTAAGGTCGCATTCATACATTGTTTATCTTGATGTGAAGGTGAGATAATGACACATCGAGGCCGTAGGCACTTGAGATTATGTTGAATTGCCTGAAGAAACAAATATTTTTCCCTTGTATCATTATCTCAACATGTTAAGTCTTTACTCAAAGAAAATTCGAATAATTACTTTTTTAATTTCATTGATAATTTGATAAAAGTTCACTCTTTGGTTTTCTCTCATTTTGAGTGTTTTAATTAATAAAATACTTTAGTTAAAAACCCTCATTTTCTCTCTGAAGCACTCATGCTTTTCGTACGGGACGAGATTCATTCTACCGATGCAAATGATTGATTGATAGTAATTCCGCGCGCGTCAACTACGGAGGTCATTATTCCCGTTAGTGTACTGCATGTTTTTCAACGGGAGGTGGCGGTGATCGTCCCCCACTGAATGGCGAGATCCGGTGTCGACCTACCGGCGACTAGCGGGATTTTCCCCTACAAGGTAACTTCCACCAGCGGGGCACCGGGGCAACCGGGACTAGTTCTAAGTCCCCGATTGGTCTCCCGGCATGTTAGTGTATGTGTGAGTGTGTAAGGGGTGAGGACAGAACAACGAAGAGGAAGGAAAGATAGCGCGCGGTCTGTGCCCCGTTTGTCTCCCTGCTTCTTCCTCGTCACGAAAGGTTATTTGTTTTGGGTAAACTTATATCAGCAATATAAAAGCAACAAAGGACAGAGTTTGGCGGGTGTATCACAACTTATCGCTTAGAATAAAAAGTTCGATTTTTGGTCTTTTTGCAGGAAGAAAATTTGCAATGTTGTTTTTGAAGACAGTAATCAGTAAAGTTATTTGGAATTATCGTATACAACCAGATGAATCGTATGAACCTCACTTTCTTTGGGGAATCAGCATGGTTACGAGCAATGGAATGAGGATTAAACTCTTGAAGAGGAAAACATGAAGAGGATAATAAATTGAACGGCTCAATAGAACGCGAGGCTATCCCAAACTTACATAGTCTTGAAATAATGAGTGTTTTACCTGAAGTTTCCTCATATAACTCAATACAACTTTTAAACATTGTGCATTTGCGTGTAAGTCAATACTGGATTTATATAGCATATTACACTAAAAGATTAATATTTGAAAATCTGTATAATACTACTATCTCCTTTTTACAAAATTGTGGGATAGCTCATTGTTCTACTTCTCTCTACCGTACTGTACTTTAACCCTTAATTACAGAAATAAATTTAAAAATTGATCCCCAAACCTTTTCTTGCAACAATCCCTTTAATAGTATCTGCCCTTCCAATTTCCTCTGATATATTGTGCTTACAACGTAATCAAAACATGCAAAGTTGTACATGACAATAATGTAAGGATAACAGTTTAGTAAAGACTATAGAAACCAATTTGCAAAAACATTATTTGTTCTATTTATATTTTATTATTTTTGTAGTATTTTAACTTTCAAAATATAAACAATATTTCAGAAACAAAATAACAGATGGCTTCTTCACTAAAACATGATTTTCACCCACGTTTTCGATGAAAGTGTCTGTTTGTGAGAGATTAACACAGGAGTAGATAATTAATAAAAAGTGATATTTTACGAGTAAACGAATTAGGCGTGGAATTATTCATAATTTTGTAGAGATTTTTTGTAGTTTTTTTTATTAGGTGTAGGGTACAAAATTGGTGACATATTTTATCATAAGTCATATCACAGCTCATCGAGTGTTGTTTAGTGTATTTCAAGAATTAAGATATTACATGAATCGACTGGATAACTAAATTCACTGGAGGTACAAAAAAGAGAAATATTATTCAAAATTGCTACCGGATAATGTGAAACTTTCATTCAACTCTGAGTTGTCTCTGTTTACTGGAGTAACATATAGTTAAGTAAAGTATGAATAACAGTTTAATGCAGAAAAATTTTTCAAATGTGTTTCGATTTTATGGTAATAAAACTTTCAAAACACAATTATAACAATGCTACTTACGAGAATATTTATTAAAAACACAATTATTAAAGTTGTAATAAGTTGATTTTTCCATGTCATTGTATTCCGTGGACTTATTATTTGAAATGGAAAATGGACAAGCTGAATTAACGATTCTGATATAAATCGATAATAACTGATTTGTCAACTTAGAATGGATTGATCATACGTGTGTACTCATTAAATTATTTTCCTGAATAATTTTGCTTGTAAAGTACCATATATAGTTATGGTAGCATATTCTTTGTACTCTTCACCATCTAATCTTTGCATATTGTCTAAAATATGTGAAATTCCTTCATTTGTAATTTGCGCTGCCCATTTGTATTTTCTTTCTTCACGAAATTCTTTAAATTACTTCCACACACTCTCTCGATTTCTTTTGCTGTTTTTCGGCACTGAATCTTTGACAATAGATTTTATTTCAAAGTTTTAAACATTAACAAAACGACTCATAAACTTAATATAATATTGATGCTCACAAGCTCTTACGGATTTAAAACTATTGCTATCATTACCTTCAAAAGGTAATTAAAGTGATAACAGTGGAGTGCAAAAGAAGAAGATGAAGTGGTTGGATTCCTTCAACGTGCCTGCTCCGGCTGGAGCTCTTCATGCTGGATGAGTTCGTAGAAGGTTTTTGCATGTCTTGATGCTACCATGCCTCCTCACACAAGGCAAAGATTAGGTAACAAATTTTTATTTCGAAAGGTTTTTTTATGCCATGTTCGAATAAAATTTATTCACAAACATTTATGATAATGTTCTGTCTAAAATAAGAATACCCTAAAGCATATTTATACTTTGTGTTATATTCCGATTTCCTTTATTTGTGTAAATGTATTTCATTCTTGATCTGTTATTTATTTATTTATTTATTTATTTATCGTCGCGTCGACATCAAGGTCATTAGCGAAAAGGTTTTTTGTTTAAAAAATGGGACAGAAATGGAAGAGGAATAAGAGAAAATAGAAAGATAAGTAATAGATAGAGAAAAAAAGAGTAGGGAATAACAATTTTAGAGCGTGGTTCGTTTTAAGTATGTCAATAACCTAGTTGTTGGTTGTTTGTGGTGTCATTCTAATATTTGGTTTTATCATGTCATTTATGTCTTGTTTACTTTAGTAGTTTGTCATGTGATTGTAAAGTTGTCGAAGACGTTCTGTACCCTCCGTGTTATGTTGGGGTGGGGGAAGTTGGAGGATATCAAGTGGGTGGTTTTTATTTCTATGTGTTGGTGGATTTGAAATGATGGGCAAGTAATACGTCAAGAGGAAGTTGTAAGTTGGGTCAGAGAGAAAATTTTTAATATTGTTTTGTGTGAAGTCGTGAATGTATGTCGCTATGTGGGGAATGAAATGAAGTGACCATGTGCCACTGAAGCGGATGTCTGGGCTCGGTCTGAAGATAAGTCGGATTATTATATTTTCAAGTCTAGTCAATAGAAGGTAGTTGTCGTATGAAGTACATGACCGTGTCGGGTGAGCATGTGATGATGGGGTGAATGCAGATGTAATATATTATTAATTTTCTCTTGATGGATAATGATCGATGGGTGAAAAGAGGGGTAGTGCGTCGACCCTGCGGTAAATGCAGTGATGCAATGTGCAAAGGAGCTCACGAAAACCCGCGATTTGCTCTTTAAGACTACACCCTCTCAGTCCTGGAGACAATGTATTCACCCATAGCCATGTTCTGAGTAAATCTGTACGGCACAAGGTACTATTTTTAATTAATGAAATAAAAGATTTGAGAAAATATTTGAATTATTAACCGTAGAGAAAGCAAGGGAAGATTGAAGAGTGAACATGTTCTGAATTAATAAATGCGTGTGCTGTCAGAAACAAAACGTTTACTCTTTGAAAGACTGAAAACCTTTACCGCACGGTCGACGCAACGGAAGGGAATGGCTTCGCCGCATATCACCCGGAATTTCTCGTTCAGATTACGGAAACCAGCAGTCGGCGTGCGTCTTTAAAACTCTTAATTTCTCGAAAATTTTGTTATGTAACATATGGCGATATGCATATTTATGAACTCATCTCTTCAAGCTTGTTATGATGAACTAAAAAAATCTATAGGGTTCCATTTAAAAAATCGAAGTTGGGTCAATATCTCTGCGATAAAAAATTCAATAGAATAATATTATGCATGACCATATGTGCTCCGTGCGTATAGTAGTTTTAGTGAAAACCGCATCTCAGTATCTGCAACGGTTCAGGAGAAAATTGAAGGGAACATCTTAGGGAAGCCACACGGTATATTAATGTCTTAAGTAAGCTTGTTTTAACAGAGGGGAAGATAGACATAACACTTCTCAGAAACTATAATTAATTCATGACGTTTGAATTCTGATAGAAAATACAATAGAATTTCAAATAAAAAATCATTAAAGTTATAGTGTTCAATGAAAAGACGGTTATTTAATTCGGGGGAGTGACGATAGGCAGTTTTGTTGACAAGAATATTTAAACATACCTATCAATTAATACAAGCACAAATTAATCCAAATACAATGTGTAATTGAATTAAATAATGATAGGAGCACCTTACCAAAATTATCCCGTGAACTATAATCACAGCCACTCAGGAAATACGGGCGTTAATTCATATTATTCCCAGGGGTCTCTTTCGCATCATATTAACTTCAGCCACTGAGCTTCAGATACCAGTTTGCGAAACAACATTAGCAGGAATTTTAAATACAGCCAGATACCTAAATTATCATCTCATTACAAGACATTGAAACAGATTTATGAAGCATTTGTTTTAAATATTGAATCTTGTACACCGTGTTAGTTTTGGGTGATTACTGTTGAAAACTTAGTACCACTTTCAACTAGAGCTCTGCATTCGGGGGAAAACAACCGCTTGATTCTCGCGAGGCTTCGCGCCAATGCTCGGCGGAAGGGGGACCTTGTTCGGGTGGAAGGAGATAGCTGTCTAACGGACATTTTGACCCGCCGTCTTGCGGCTCCCGGTGATCTGCAGAACAGTCGAGCCTCGCTGAGCGCTCGACCGCCGTGGGACGCTCGGCAGCTCCGCCGCTCAATGCATGTACGGGATTTAAAGTCGCCACGCATGGTGATCGCAAAACTCTTTCAATTAATTGTAATAAATTAATAATAATCGGAAGAAATACCAATTTAATTGAAACAAAACAATACAATTTTTGAAAGAATTAAAGGCAAACAAAATCTGAAAAGAAATTGAAAATCAACTTTTTTACAATCAATACTATTTAATATATACTATTTACTATCAACACAATGGAATAAAAAAACAAAGTAATTGTCATCAATCCTTTTTACATTGCAAGTTATTAAACAATGTTCGAAAAGGTTTATTTATTGGAATCTCTAATAATGTAAAAATTGGACCTGTAGCATATTTTCAAATAAGCCAAGAAAATACTATATAAGGCAGAAAGTTTACATTCCGAAATTATAGATAAAAGCACAAAAATATTGGATAAAGGAAAAAAATCGTTTCGTACAAATCACATAAATTTCTTACAAATCCTAATACAAGGCCTATTTATTGCACGCAATGAACATTTGTTTATAATTTCATGAGTATGTAATAAAAACGCATATGCTAAATAATTTGAGGTGGGTAATATTTTTCCTGCGTGAAAACGTCTAGTCGCCATAAGAAGGAAAAAGTAAAGAAAAGTACAAATTTGGAAGGGAAATCTTCTAATATATTCAATTGCACTGGTATCCAAATCTAGCAGAATATTTGTATGAACACTATATAAAATGAGGAAAAATCAACGATTTTATAACATACTTGGGCAATAATTCCTAATATTCTAATTTAGTATAAGCCTAAAAATTACACAAACAAATGTACTAATTGCCATTAATGTTCGTAATTCGCATACGAAAAAGATCTAACCTGTAATTCTTTGAATTAACAGAATCTTTCTTCCCTTCCATTATTTTCCTGGACGAACATCTAGGTCGGCGACATATCAATGGCGGAATTCGAGGTTATCGACTTGCCCCATAGGAAGTTCGTGATACGTTTGCATCGCAAATCTTGCTCGCCCATGACCCATTGGTCACGTACAATCTGCTGCTTTTATTCTTTGTGTAAAGAAAATAGAAAAAAGTGAGCTCTGGATCTCTATAAATATAGAATATGAATGACAAACTCAAATAATATCCTCTGAGTAGAACTAGACAAAAAATAGAGATTTGACACCCATCGACTGAGATTAGCAAAAGTCAAAATGACTTAACACACATTTTTAACTATCATTAGGAGAAAATAGAAATAAAAGTCAAGAAAAAAGCTTAGAAAATTAAATATGCCTTAAAATACATTTACGGTGAAATGAAGCAAAATAAACATTTATCAGAATTGTTAATTTTTCATAATTCTTGCATTTATTTATTTATTTATTTTTTACGTCAAAAACAGTTAAAAACTGCGTATGACGTGCAATGGGGAAAAGTGAATTGTGTGCACATTTTCAAAATTCTGTGATCCCTACACTAAGTCATATACTACTTAAATTTTGAATTTTGAAAGGGAGAAAAAAAACAAAAAAAGAACTCCCATGTAATAAAATCTATTTTCAAGAATAAATAAGCAATGAATTTTGAATTTTGAAAGGGAGAAAAAAGCAAACAAAAAAAACTCCCATGTAATAAAATCTATTTTCAAGGATAAATAAGCAATAAATTTTGGCTCTTATTACTTCCTGCCATGACAACATGAAAACGATAATTTGAATAATTGTATTTCCCACTGAATTCTAGAAGACGTGCACAGAAAATGAAGTTACATTTATGTCCAGAAGCAAAACAAGGGGCCATCTCAGCATTTGCTCAATGGATCAGGGAAACTGGACGAAAAACCTGATCGAGATGGGGGTCATTGACCCGGAAGCTGTGTTACAATAGTTGTTACAGGTTGTTTATACTCATTTATACAGTCCAAATGGTAATTAATGCATTATGTATCATTGTTAAAATTAATGTTACTTTTCTTGTGATGCTCAGTATAGCCTCTAATTGTATAGAAACAGTTATGCAGCAGAAACGATTTCACTTGGGATTTAAACTTTTCTATTGAATTTAATCGTTTAATGTCATCTGGCAAAGTGTTGTAAAATAATGTACATGTATTGTATGTGAATTTTTTGTAATGAGCTGTTGATACTGTCACCTGATGAATATGATTTCTACGTCGAGTGTTATAGTAATAGACTTCGGCATTTTCTGAAAAAATATTCCCGCCCTTGAGCAAGTCATTTTTTACAAAAACCACTGATTCGTAAATAAAAAGACACGGTAATGGTAGAATTCCTAGATTAATGAAGAGAGGCTTACATGAATCACGTGGGTGGGATTTGGTTATTATTCGTACAGTTCGTTTTTGTAATCTAAAAGTCTGGGAGCTATAAGATGTATTTCCCCAGAATATTATGCCATATCTCAGGCGGGAATGAACATTCGCGAAGTATACACAACGAGCAGTATGAAGGCTGACTGAATTTGCAAGAATTCTGAACGCGTAGCATAATGAACTTAATTTTGTGTTCAATTCATTTAAATGGACGTTCCATTTAAGGTTTGACTGAATTGAGAGACCTAAAAATTTTGTTGCCTTGACATCAGTCAATGGTACACTGTTCATTTTCAATGGAGCACAGAATTGTTTATTTGAAATGGAAAACTGCATTAAAACCGTTTTCTTTTCGTTTACTATTAATTTGTTATTTCGGAACCAATTTGAAACATCTGATATTGTACTATTTACGGTTTCTTTATTGCAAAGGATGTTCGTATCATCCGCAAAGAGAACCGTTCTTCCGTGTCGAATCGTCGAGGGCATATCGTTTACGTAAAGTAGGAACAGAATAGGGCCTAAAATCGATCCTTGAGGAACTCCACATGCAACGGGCAAAGAGTCGGAAAGGTGCGTACGTAAAGTTCCATCGTTCCAGTAAGGTATTTCAACTTTCTGAGATCGTTGTTTAAGGTACGAACATAACCAATCTAGAGCAATACCACGGATTCCATATGAAGGTAATTTTGAAAGTAAAATGTCATGATCAATGATGTCAAAAGCTTTTGAGAGATCTAAAAATAATCCAATAGGTGCCTCGTTTTGATCTAATGATGAGGCGACATCTTTAAGAAAAGAAAATATAGCTGTTTCCGTTGATTTTGATTTTCTAAATCCATGTTGGCAATCTGAAAGCGCGTCGTGTTTACTGAGAAACGTTTCCATTCGTACGTAAAAAAGTCTCTCTAATATTTTTGAAAAAACTGATAGAAGAGAAATGGGCCGATAATTTTGAATTTCATTTTTGTTGCCTTTTTTGAAGAGCGGCTTAATTTTAGCTGTTTTGAAAATATCTGGAAACGTTCCAGTGCATAAAGATGCATTAAATATGTGAGTTAACGGGTGTATAATGGCATACGCACAAGTCTTTAACAAAGAATCTGGGAATTCATCTAAACCGGACGAATATTTATTTTTTAGTTTACCGATTATTTTGAGAACTTCATAGGAAGATGTTTTGGAAACGAACATTGTGTCTAAAATTTTGGGTGAACTGTCTGTTTTTGAATTTTGTGGCTGAAGACCCTGAGTGAGATCGGCAGCAATTCTCGAAAGGTATTGGTTAAAGAGACTAGCCACTGTTGCCGGATCGTTTACATTTATATCGTTATATTTTAAAACAACATTCTCTATGGGTTTTCTAGTTGATTTGGTAGTATTTTTTATTATATTCTACATTGCTTTTGTTTTATTGTTTGAGTTCAAAATATCCTGATCGTTTTTCATGATTTTAGCCTGCCTTATGACTTTTCGTAACAATGTTTTGTATTTTTTAAAGTAGATAAGGAAATCTTGAGATACGTCATGACGTTTAGAAATGAAAGAAAGAATTCGCTTGTTTTTACAAGATGTCCTAATTCCTTGTGTTATCCAAGAATTGCTTTTCCGTGAAATATTTAATTTTCGTTTTTGAAGAGGAAAGCAAGTGTTAAAATGAATTGAAAGAGTTGAAAAAAAAAAGAATTATATTTGTCGTTTGTATCAACAGTATTATAAACCGCTTCCAATGCCTCCTGCATCATCAATGAATAATTTAATTTTACTTTTAGTAAACAATCTAGTCATACGTGTATTATTTATTGTGTCAGTGATCGCATTTCTTATAATGGTAAGAATTTGTGCATCGTGGTCACTGTATCCTAAATCTTTGGTTTCAACTTCATATCGAGTAGTAGTTTTGTTAATTATAATTTGATCAATTGCCTTCATCGAATGTTGGGTGATCCGTGTAGGTATATTAATTGTAATGTCTAAATTGAAGGAATTAATTAAATTGAGGAACTTTTCTTTCTCGCAAGATTCGACCAGAAAATCAATGTTAAAATCTCCGCATACAACAATGGATTCAAAAGAGCGATTGCTGACTTTGTTAAGTGTTATCTTCAGGTTTTCTAAGAACAAAATATAATCTGCAGTTCTCTTTTTTTGGAGGTCTGTAAATGCAAAGTATTATCACTTTTAGTGAAGTAAGATGTACAACAGAAATTTCGAAAATATTTTCAATGGAATTCACATTTAATTCCGCCAAGGGGATAGAATCAATATTACTTCTAACGTAAATACAAGAACCCCCATACGTAGGACCTTTATGAGATTCTCTCTCTCTGCAATAAAAGCCTGCGAGGTAAAAGTTTGGAATTTGGAAAATGCTTAGTTCATTAGGAGATAACCAATGTTCTGTAAAGCAAAGAACATCCATTTGATTTAGATCGCTCTGTAGAGCTGCCTCGATAAACTCAGTTTTATTTGAAAGGGATTGAACATTTATACCCAAAGCATTTACAAATGTTCATTATAATAAAACAGGAATTCCCTAAATATCCGATGTCTAGTCATTACAAAGAAAGGAATTCATCTCGAACACGAGAATTATCTTTCTTTGAATTCACAGGTAGAACTTCAGTAGATCCACTTCCGGTTCTTCAGAGCGTCGGGGAGTGGAATCTTGGACTTATTATACTTTTTTTTTAATTATCTACACTTTTATGAATTTAGTTTTGTAAAAGGAAATTTAATGGCCATTTATTTCAAAACCCAATCAATATTCCTTCCTTTTCCTGAAACGTAGTATCCGATATTTACTCCGACATGACGGCGGAGTCTTGCGAGGCGCAGTTCGCCGGAACGGGGTCCGCCTCTTATCGACAACCGAGTCTCGGCCAGTCACCGGCGTCCGGGAGTCCCCAACCGGCTGCGAAGGACGGTCCAGCGCGTGGTCTCGAGAGAAAGAGAGGTGAGCGAGCGTTGGCCGGTAAAAATCACGGAGAATGCAGACCTCAAACTTTCAACACTTCTCACTCTCCATGTAACATGGCGGCCAGCGTCTGGTCAGGCTGGTCAAACGAAGTGCTTGTGCTGTGGTCACGTGGTTAGTGGCGTAAACTGGTGATGCGCACAACCAGCTAAAATCGGGGCACCGGAGGAACCCACCCAAGTATTTCCACCATGATTATTATTCTTTACAAGCCAAGAGCAGGGTTGCCAAATGTACAAATAGGAGAGTGAACATGTAAAGCAGTATAAACGTGGTATGTAAAATACACTTGTTGACACTTGTGCAATAATCACTGTCCTGTTCAGTCTAGAATCTCAGTACCTTCCTTGTTAGTGTAGATATATCTTTGAATAAACTAATATAACCCATTAGTGGTTTCTTTTTAGAGTTATGTAATATTTTTGTGCGGTACGGTACGAGATACTGCCGATACCAATTGCGTAAGTTTTTTTTCCCGCCTAGAGATACAAAAACTACGAGATAACATGTAATTATAGAGATCATGATCACGATTCTGAAACCTGGCAAAATAAACACACATCTAAAAATACTATACGTGTATATTTACTAAATAGAATAGTTTCTGCGGGAATCATGGAACATTGTTTACAATAACGTAAATACAATCGATTAGTGTAATTCTTGTCTTCGACGATTTCATTTCAGTTTGCCGCGACAAGTGCCTTTTTCCTTAAAAATAAAATTAAATATTTCACAAATAGGATATTATTGGATAACAGGAAGAATAAGGTAATGTAAAAACACATTCTTTCTTTCAGTTCTAAGTACCGTAACGTATCTCATAATTTCCGCCTCTACTTCCAAAAACACAAATCATTATTAAGGAAAGCCATAAGGCTTAATGCGACGAAAACGACCTGAAGCCCCTGAATTCGTCTTTCAAAATAAGATACAGGAACATCCGATAATGCGTTGGGTGGCGATTAGATAAGAATTGTTCTGTGACCCTTCAATTCCAGAAAATTCGCAGAATTAGCCTCGCAGAAGGTCCATTATAATTATTCTGAAGCGAAAAAAAAAATTAGAGGCGAGCATAGTGTCCTTTTAGAACAGTAGGCATATATCACAAAGCAGGATATGCTCAACGATATACAAACAACTTACTGGAATAATGGGACAATCACTTTTCCGATTCATTGCTAATTGAACATGAGATCCCACAGGTTTTGATTTTAGATCATATTCCCCGGCTTCCTACTATACGTAAAGGATATGTCCTCGTCGATTCGAAACAGAAATGGTTCTCTTTAATGATATGAAATTCCTTGCAAGAAAGAAACGGTTTGCTTGATTGATTTTTTCGTGTTTTCGGGCGCGTCAACTACATTGGTCATTAGTCCCGTAAGTGTAGTGTATGCTTTTTCTCGGGAGATGGTGATCTTCCCCCTGGATGGGTTTAGGGGGAAACCCCACTAGCTGACGGTAGGTCAGCGCCGGATCTCGCCATCCAGCAGGGGAAGATCACCGCCATCTCCCGCGAAAAAAACATGCACTACACTAACGGGACTAATGACCTAAGCAGTTGGCGCGCCCGGAAACACGTAAAAATCAATCAATCAATCCAAACCATTAATAGTCTTTGAAAATCATATTAGAGTTTGCGTCATTAAAAATGAAAACTTCAGACTTAATAACTTCGCCCACGCACTCACCTTCGTTATCCAAACAACAATCATAAATAAGTTTTAGTTGACAATAAGCCTAATGATCTATTATGCAGGCCATTTATTTGAGTCGAAATGTAGATATTGAAGACATGAAGTCCCTTTAATTAATTAATTTACTTTAAAATTATGCCAGTATTATTTTCAATTCCACTATAATAATACTAATGAATCAGTCAATCGATCCGGGAATATTAATTTTGGTAAAATTCCTAAGAATTGTTTAGACAATTGTGTTAATCACGGACGGGCAAGCAGAGGGACGGATGGACATATAAAAAATTCCGCGTCAGGGGACTCCAAAACATGAATTGTTGAAATCTTGAAATCGATTTTCTGTGGAATTACACGACTTTCTCTATACTACATGTATTTTCACTATACTCCGTATAGTACGTACGAACAGACGTACGTAATAGTACTTATTTATTCCGTATACGTACTACATATACGAGAAAGTAAAAACACTGTATCAGTGTTCCCTCTTATGTGTATATCCTTTAAAATCTTGAAAACGATTTTCCGCAGCGATACATAACTTTCTCTAAACTAGGTATTACTCGGTATATACGTACGTAAAGGACAAAGTAAAAGTAATGGTGCTACAGAATGGTATAGATTTTCTAGTATTAGTTTTCTAATTTCTTTGTTCTGGGCTTGCTTTTCTGTTTTATTCTGTCCTCATGCCAGCTGTCATTTCTCACCACCCGAAGTACATTTTTTAAAACAAAATTTTTGATTTTTCGGTTTCCTAATGGTAGAACCAAAACATTAAGAAAACTAAAGATTAACCTCATCTTACATGGGAATTTGTGTTGAAAAATTTGCAGTTGTTTTTACGAAAATTACGTTTTAGCGTTACAGTAAATGCAAAATTTGAGTTCTATTTCACAGAAACTTTTTACGTTTCCGACAAACTTCATTAGAAGTCATTCAAAGCACTTCAACGCACAAAAGTAGTAATGTATGCAAATCGCGGTAGATGTACAACGGCGTGAGAGATATTAAAAAAAAATACATTTGTATATTTTTTTAAAAAAGCGAAAGAATAGAGCAAAGTTAATTTCATGTCATCTTAAACAGTAAAATTTGTACTATCCGTTTGAAAAGATAAAAGAAAAAAATTGCAGCCGTTTTCGAATCAATGGCGTTTAAACAATTCTGAAAACGTGGAATTTTGAGATGATTTTCACAGTCAACTTTTGAGTATTCAAGAAATTTAAAAAAGCATTATTTGAATCAAATGTATTAAGAAACATAATAATGTGAACAAATCGCCCCTAATGTAAATAAGAACGACGTGAGAGGCCAGTGAAAAAAAATACATTTTTTTTTGAAGGAACAAAAGTATAGAGCAAAATGGTGTTAACGCTATGCCCAAGAGTACATTTCGCACTACCACTACTAAAAATTTAAAGAAAACATTTGGAGCCGTTTTTGAGAAAATCTTGTTTTTATTATTTTTTAATTGCACGCAAGAGTGCGCAAACACTATTAAAATTTTCAAAAACATGTACCTGACCTTATTGACAGAACTAAATATGGAGAACAAATTTCATTTGAAAGAAAATCTCTACCTTCAATTTTGTAGTTGTAGAAACACGCCGAAAAATCGAACTTTTGCAATTTTCGAAAATTCAGAGTTAATAGTTGAAAATTGGACGAATGCCATCTTTATGAGTGCATTTCACTATATTCTTACAAGAGATTTAAAGAAAAAATCTGGAACCATTTTGATAAAATTTTGAAAATGTCTTTGGGAATTAATGTAAAGTACCCCCAAAGTTTAAAAAATGTGTTTTAAAATCGCAGCGCTTCGAGTCGAGGTAGATCGACTGGGGAATATTTTGGTAAAAATCATCAATACGTCTAGTTTAGTTGTGTTCATAGATGGTGCGACTGACGGTCAGGGGAACGGACAGAAAGATTGAGGAAGGTTTAAAAACAAAGTTTTGCGGTTACGTGTATTTCCGTTGAAATCTCAAAATCTATTTTCTCCAGCATTATGTAACGTTCCCTAAACTACGTATATTACCCTTATATACGTACGTGTACGAGAAATTAAAAACTATTTTTTCCTTGAGTTTTTAAAAACCAGGCTAGTAGATATTTTCACAGCTGACTGGACTGTTATCGCATTCCGGGCTGAGCCTGCGACCAATACACATCGTACTCCGCACAGCTCAGGACATTTTAACTCTATATAGTGCAGCATCAGTGAATTTAACTTTGTGTACCGAACAGTTAAATGTCACATGTGCAGTAAACCGATCCGTATCCGTGTTATTGATTTTCCAGTATTACTCGTAATAGCAGTTTTCAACTACCAAGCCCTGACCTAGGTCAAAACAAAGCGGGAGCCGTGGTACTCCTCTACAAACAGCAGAAATGGAAGTCACCTACAGTAACGACCAACGCGAGGATCAGCACGTCCTCACAGATTCAACAGGCAGCTTCATCATTCACATCAATGGACCCAGTCAGAAGCTGTTGATATCAAAACGGAACTCCACCAACACGTGGCTCCAGTAAGGTCAGTCACACTGCCGCGGCCAGCGGCCAAGCAAGCCACGACCCCGCCGATATCGGAAAGTGATAAGACCAGCAACAGTGTAAAAAGAGGCCACAGTGATAGCACCCCTCCCCGCGGGCAGCCCATCAAAAAAGCAATCCAGCAGCAGTGAATATAGTGTATCTGTTAGTAGTATATACGCTCCTCTTCAACTCCCCAATAGTGATCAAGGTAAAAAATACAACTACCTAGGCGACGACGTAACACAAGAAGTCGAGAAAGTGAAAATACTCCCAATATTCGTGAAAGATATTTCAAATATTTCTCATTTCAACAAAGAGATTAAAAAGCAAATAACTGCTCAATTTTCATCAGAAATGGTCAACAAGAAAATTAAACCATCTTTCAAGTACCGAGCGGACTATAGAAAGGTCATTAAATATTTAAGCAAAGAACAATAATAATTCCATACCTACAAGGACACCACAAGAAAGATATTTTCAGTAGTTTTCAAAAACATTCATCTGTTAGTAACTCAGCGAGAGGATTACGAAGATTTTTTATCAAAATATCCTTAACTGTCCAGTGTCATATGATTATACAAAGACAATATTCTACCCGTTCGATTCCTTCCTAAAAAAAATGTTCGGTTGATCCCGGGTTATTCTCGACCTTCGCTGTCACGGACTCCTTAATACTACTGTATGTATCGTTCACTTCTGATTCTTGTGACGTGAACGATACTCAATGATTCATCAGTTACACGTTTAAACACTAGTCTTAGAAAATTTTCTTTCGGTAGAAATGCAGTTTGTGATCTGTTTTGTTCACGCGTGCAGAACTGTGACGCTTCGCTACGCGTGTCCAAGACGACGAGGCTCGGGCCTTCGGCCCTCGCGATAACATAATTGATTGATTGATTGATTTTTTCATGTTTGCGGGCGCGTCAACTGCTTTGGTCATTAGTCCCGTTAGTGTAGTGCATGTTTTTTCTCGGGAGATGGCGGTGATCTCCCCCCGCTGGATGGCGAGATCCGGCGCCGACTTACCGTCGGCTAGTGGGTTTCCCCCTAACCAGGACTCTCCCACCAACGGGGCACCACCCCAGCTTGGACAAGCTCTAAACCCCCAACCGGTCTCCCGGAATATGTGGTAGTGTAATGCATGTCAGTGTAAGTGTGTGTGTAAGAGGAGAGGATGGGACAAGGAAGAGGAAGGACAGATCGCGCGCGGTCCGTGGCCCGTTGGTCCGCGTCCGTGGTCCGTGGCCCCCTAGCTGAAAAGCTAGTGTCGAAAATCCTGGCGCCGTCAGGACTCGAACCTAGGACCACCCGATCAGAGGCGCTGCAGTGACATCAGTTGATGCACTGAGCTACCGCTCCCGGTGATAATATAAAACATCCTTGAGTCTGTCCAACGCATTTTATGGGAATAATCTTCCAACTTTTTTGGGGTGTATATGTTCTTTATGTTCTCAACATATATGCGAATACATTAATTTTAAATAAGGGAATTTATTTTAAACGGAACGCTCACTTTTAAGAGAATTTCTTTTAAAAATATTCTCAAAACAATATAAACGATTCCTTTGTGGTGAACGCTAACATTCCTGCGCACCGATTGGAAAAGAATCAGATCACGTCAAGGCACAGCAATCGAGGAAGCCTAGGCTAAGGTGCACCGTAAACCCGAGATCAGCCGATGTTCAAGCAATTGAGAAGAGTAGGTTCTCTCATGAGAAGTCTACTCCAATGTGTAGTAATAATTTAATTAGGTTAAGCTTATATTAAGCTAGTGGGAAGTCAAAAATACAAATAAAAGATTGTATGCTAATCTACGTACAACCCAAAAAAGCAATACATGAAGAAAAAAAAAAGGGGGGGGGGCTGTTATGTGACCCATTGCCGGCGTGACGTTCGTTATCTCAAGGACAACGGCTGCTCGATGCGTAAAACGTAGGCGTATCTTACAGTAGTTATCGCGTAGCGCCTAGTACACAGTCGTCGTGGTGATATAAAAATATTTAATCCATCTCGCTAAGGTAGGGGTGCGCGTAATAAAGTTAATCACTCGCAAAAGGAGACGCTAGCAGCAGAAATCATCGCCAAATTACTATTACTGCTAAGTATTCAATATCGCAACGAACGCTGTTACATTGAAAATAATCAATTTTTTGCTAACAGTTTGCAAATCAGTAATAAAACTATGTATTTATTTTACTACTTAAACATCGATTAAATTCTTAAGATTATACCGTTTTCAGATAATTAAGTTGCCAATAAGCATTATTCTGTTATAAAGTGTCGTTCTCCTCAAACCGTGTTGCTTTGAATCTCGCATGTCAACTTTCATCCTGATATCTTCAGAGGAAAATTGAAAAATTTGTTGACTGTAAAATTCGGTTTAATCAAGTTTTCTGGAATATATAAATTCATGGGGGAGAAATTACATGAGCAAATCTTTATTCTACATTGGTCATTAAACGTGTTGAAAACCAGTGGAAGATTTCAAGGAGATTATTGTGTAGCCTTGCAGCGTGCGACATCCATCGATCTGATTTTGTCACACAAGCTCGGTCCTTCAGGTACGTATGCCCTCGCGAGAGCACGATGCGTTAAAGAAGCAGGAGGAAAATCTGGACTGTAGGCAGTGCCGGTGCTACCCGTGGGCATAACGGGCAATTGCCCGTGGCCCGATGATAGGGTCTGATAGGAAAAAATAGTAAAAAATTGAAGAAAAAAAATAGAACTCGAGAAAATCGTTATCGTAATTTTATAAGTCGCGGTACAACTGTCTGATATTTCATAGCATTGTCCGTAATTTTTTTTACCTTTAAATAGTTAATTATTGTCATTACTTATAAGGTAGGACCCTAAAATGAATCAAATGACGCTAACATTAACATAGGTTCTACTGAAATTCATATTTATATTTATATTTTATGTATTTAACAAGTGATTTTATTTAACGCTAAGTACAAACTTTTTTTTAGTGTTTTAAACTCACCGTGAACATTGTATTATTTGATCACTTCTACTTAAAACTATTATTTAAAATATATTTCAAAAAATGTTTTTGTAGCTTAAACGTAATTTTTGATACTAGTTGAAATAAAATAACTTCTATAGTGCCTTGATGCAACTTTCACGTTTTCAATTTTTTGAGGGAGAGGCTAGGTTTCATCATTGCCTCGTGCTCATAATTGTCTAGCTTCGGCACTGACTATAGAAGTACTACATAATTCCAGTAATAAGTAGTAACAACCAGAGTATCGGCAAGGTTGTAAAATGTCCCATTGTATTCCATTTCTACTAAAAATCACAAGGAACTATATAAATCTAATGAAAGTTTGATCGATTGGTGTTTCTAGGAGCGTCACCTGTTTTGGTCATAAATAAACCTCGGATTTTAGGACAAATGTCAATATAGTTTCTTCAAAAGGTTGAGGAAAATAATTGCATAATAGATATAGGGATAATTTATTGCTGTGGATGATCTCCTCAGAGCTTTAAAACAGATCTCCTCAAAGCTTCTAATAAAGCCTAAAACGTCCTAAGAAGGCGGTTAATGAATAATTTAATATTTTTTTGCATAAAACAAGTAATTTTCAAAAATTATCATATTTTAATTACTAATTTTTACTTTCTCGCCCTTACTTCGTTAGAAGAGAATCAGGGTAGCCAGCGAACCTGGAATCCTTGAAAACCGGGAAAAAACGGGAATTTGAAACAGCTGGGAGAATCGGGAAAAAACTGGGAATTTGATTTGAAAACCGAGAATTTTCGTTATTTTCAGATTTTTTCCAACATTTAGCACAAATTCACACTCGACATCGTGTTCAGTAAAGTGCAGAATTCAACTCAGTACATGATAATGGCGAGTATTTAAATCGAAGTAGTATATATGAGAAGTGTCACTTGTTTGCTTGACGATCGCGAAGTTCTTGACTCACACATAACACTACTTCAAACACTGCCCCTTGTATATGTGCAACATTGGTGGAGTACCTAGTACCTCGCAGCACCTGTATGGTTGCCTGTGGGTTGCACGTGCATGGACATATTTGCGGAACAAACGTCTCACTGGGAACTCAATCGCCGAGTTTCGATTGGTGTGGCACCTGTTTTTTTGATGACATAGGCGGTACCACATTGCTATTCTTCCGATCGAAACCGCCATGTTATCACGTCTATGATATTCAAAGGGAATTTTAACTTCTTTTCTAGAAGAGCGCAGTGAAAGCTATATTTGCTTATAGCTTACCTACACGGAGATTAATAGCGTTTTCCATTCGTCGCACTGAAACACACCCTAGTGCAGTGCAAAAGCGTCATCGCTCCGCAACAGTGCGAATGAAACGGATTCCGGAACTGAGTCAGTGCGTATGCGCTACGCAGTGAGATTATAGATAGCTGTTCTTGGTCTGTCACACTGATGGAACTCGAAAAATAATAATTTTGAATTCTGATCATTCTTATAATTTTTATGTCTTTTGGTAATTCTTACTTCTTAATTCATAAATTATTAACGTGTGATTTCTTTATTTAAAAACTACGAAAACTTCAAATGCGTATATGTCGAAATTTCATTTTCCGTCATTGGCCATTGATCGATATAGTACACAAGATTTTGAACCGAAACGCTTCTGCAGAATTGTTTGGTTATTGAAAACCATAAAAATATTAACATGAGCATTTCCAATGGTGTATGTATGGGCGTGCGAGAAACATTTCTTGTCACATAAACTTGAATGAGGTCACTATTTTTATTTTCACATTATTAGCGTTTCGAAATTGAGACATATCTACACTTTGGTTTCTAAATAGCACTGGATTTGTTAACAAAAAGTTATTCAAGGTTAAATTTTAGGAAAACACAATTTGATTTTCCGAACTTCGCGAGTTACAAAAATTATTTTAAGACATTTCTTGCAAAACATAATATACTTCATCATTCGAAGAATCCCTGCGTGACAGAAGATCCTCAGTTGCCTTCACAATTTCATCAGCAAGGATCAGCAAATCAGCAAGGATAACTTCCGTACCTAACCTTACAATGACCCGGTGCATTGGACTGCACTGGCGGGATCTTCAGTGCAGTTTAGGGCGCCGCGAGTGTGCCCTGGTTCAGTGTGATCGTGCGAATGGAACATGCGCTTCTTTGTACTGGTGCGCCCTAGCGGTCGAATGGAATACGAAAGCTGCCCTGAGTGCGCACTAGGTGCGCACTAGTGCGGCGAATTGAAAACGCTGTAAGACTGACAGTGCCCGAATTGACAAGGAGCACGAAGATAATGCACATGCGGTGATTTTGACGGGGTTGCGCACCAGGAAATACGAGAAAATCCTATTCCCATCGCTGCATTGTTCTCCAAGGCAGCGCAGATAGTAATATGAAATTAAAGTTAAAATGTTGCTACAAATTTATGGTTCTCAATTTTTCAATTTTTCTTTTATGTAATGTTTTAGAAATAATGCTTGCATAATTCAAACCCAACCAATTCAAACGAAGCGCCTGTGGTGCATGCCAGCGTTCATTTTGATAGCCAGGAACAGTAGTCATTTCCAACTTTTAAAAATGAAACATACCATAATTAGCGATCAAAATTTCTTGAAGTAAAGAAGTAATTTGTTAGTTTGAAGTTAATTTTATGACATTCCATCAATCTTTCTTTTAAAAGAATAGCAATAGTTTCCAAAAGCCTCTCATTATGTCCAGGAAGTCCAGGAAATTCGAAACGCGCGACTTTGTTTGATGCCAAAATACACGAAAAATACTCGTATTTTCGAAAAATTCTTGTGATCTTATTGTAAGATGTGTTTTTGATGAACACATTTCATTAAGAAAAAAAATTGTATCTTCACAGTTGAAGTTATAAGAAGTCCCAGAAAAAAATTAAATTTTTTTCATTTTTCGAAAATCAAGCATATCAACCAAGATGAGACCTGCATCATTCTCTTGAGCGCCCTTTACGCTATTAAAGGTCAAAATTTAATCGTTTTTAAGAAAATTTACCGTTTTTAAGAAAAATTGTTTAAAAATGTCAATGTTTGACACAACATTTCTCATAAAATACTCATATTTTCGAAAAATAGAATATGACGTTACATAAAGATGTTTTTGATGAAAACATTTCACCAAGAAATCTAGTGGTGCTAAAACAGCACGTACTTTCTCGCAATTAGTAATGGAAAATAAATAGTTTAAATGACCGCTACTTCGTTGTCACATTTAACACAAAAGACGCAATTTAAAATGAAATAACACAAATATGATATAAATATTATAATAATAATAATAATAATAATAATAATAATAATAAAATGAAATAATATAGAAATCCTAACTTATGTATCATCCAACTGCAAGTTGCAACTGCAACTGCAACTGCAACTGCAAGTTGGGAGCGGGCGACTGAAGGCTAGCAATCAATATTTAATATTTATTTCGAATAGGTTTTAAATAATTAAAATATATTAATTTGTAAACGTATAACAAAACTTCCAATTTAAAAAACGAAATATAAAATAACATACACATTCTAACTTACGTATCATCTAACTCCCTCAGAACATATCTACAATTACGATCACGAGACGCAGGATTTTCAGAGCAGTCGCTTAAGTTTGACACCTATTTACTCAAAAATACTAATATTTTCGAACATGGCCTTATTTGAAGATCTGTTTGTGATGTACAAATTTCGTTAAGAAAAAAATTGTATCTTCATAATTGTAGTTGTAGGACGACGCCGAAAACATTTTGAATTTTTTCAATTTTTCAAAAATCAGGGTTTTTAACCAACAGGAGACCTGCGCCATTCCCTTAAAAGTCCTTTAGACTATCCAACAACAAAATTTGATCAAAATTGATGGCGCTCTTTTTTAAAATTGTAAAAATGTTCGAGGGGCTTCATGTACAGTACCCTCCAAAATTAAAATATCGGTTTCAAACTCAAGGGGCCGCGACATCAGCAAGATCGAATGGGGAATATTAAATATGGAGAAAATCGGCTGAACGGTTTAGCCGCTAGCGTTATTCACAGATAGATTGCCGTCAATCGATTTTTCGGTATCAAGGACTCATAAATCATGGATTCTGGCCACATTTTCGTCACCAGGGCCCTGTAATAAGAGTTTTTCTGCCGATAATTCTCCATTTTTCGCGCAACATTACATAAATTTCTCTTCTTAATTAGTTCCTCCGCGCGACCAAGTAAAATTCACCATATTTGTAAGTGTAGAAAGACGGCGAAAAAAATTTGAATTTTTCCAATTTTCAAAAGTCAAAATTTTCAACGAACATGAGTTCTGCAATCTTAAACGTTCTATACGCTATCCGAGGTGAACATTGAATCAAAATTGTTTATGCCGTTTTTGAGAAAACAAAAGTTAAAAAAAATAAAAATTGCCTATATTTACACAAAATTACGCAAAAATTACTCATATTTTCGAAAGATTGTACATGACCTTATTTCAAAATCTAGCATTAAGGAACAGATTTCATTAAAGGAAAAATATCTTATCGTCATAATTGTAATTGTGGAAGATGCCGAAAAAAATGTTGATTTTTGCAATTTTCGAAAAATCATAGTTTTCAACGAATATGAGATCTACACCATTCTCATAACCGTTCTTCATACTATTCAAAAACAAAATTTAAACAAAAACGGAGCCATTTCTTTGAAAATGTCCCAGGAGGTTCACGTACCCCCAAAATTAAAATAACAGTTTCAAATTTAAAGGACCGTGAAATCACCCGATCGATTAAGGAATACACATTTTGAAGAAATTGGGTGAATGGTTTAGCCGCTAGCATTGTTCACTGCCCAGACAGACGAACGGACGTTTTGCCGTCAACCTAGTTCCGGTGTCAATAACCCACAAAACATGGATTCTACACCACGTGTTAGAAGATTTTATTCCTAAATTTAGCAAATGGATTTATCCACTTTTTCGTTTCCAGGACCGGCAATAAGAGTTTTTCGGACAAAAATTCGCCGCTTTTTCTCGTCATATTACATAACTTTCTGTTTAGTAGTGCGGTAGAAGGTAAGAACGTGTTGTAATGTGCGAAAAAGAACCTGGAAAATTTGTATTCTCAGACCTGAAAAACCGGGAAAAAACCTTGAATTCCAAAAAGCCAGATCGCTGGCCACCCTGAGAATGTATTGTAATCGTGGAAAGGGAAACGGCGATTTTTTTAAAACTTGTTATACCAAAATGCAAATACTTTCAAATGTGAATATTCCCTGATCGAATACGCAATCAAATACCCACCGAAATCTCTTACCCAACACACCAAACATAAGCTCTGCAAATCAACGCACTTCTTAGGCAATTGCAGTCATTTCCGGTGCAGCAGCGCTGTTGACAGGTTGCGAATGAAATGTATGAAAGAATGATAGAAAAGAAAAGCAATACTAGTGAATAAAAAACTACGTTAGTAGTTATTCTCATAAATATAAAAATACTTGACTTTCTTAAAAAATAAGAAGTGCCTAATTTATTTCTTTTGTGAACAGTTTTAAATTCCAGAAAAGTAATTTTTGATTTTTATTTTCCAGTTTTAATTATTTTTAACCTATTTTAAGTGTCTAAATGTCACATTTCATGACTAATTGAGTCTAATTTCACTATTTTGTTACATACTTTAAATGCCTAAATCATAACTACTCGTTCCTAAAATTCCGAAGTCTAGTCATTAGTGTTCTACGTGTTTTGCATTTTATAGCAGCTGATCACATCTCACTGAATTTGCGGTGCGGCAAATTCCTATGGAATTAGTATGATATTTACTTGCTGAAGTGCCATCGTGATCCTTTCTATGTACAGTGATTGTGGAACATCTATTTTGTGTTTTCATGTGTAGCAGTGATTTTCTATTATTCTCTGGTATCTTCCCCGTGTGATCCCATTTATAATTATCTAAAATTGCTCTTAAGAAAGCTCAACAGCTATAAGGCAAGTCTACATAGTCTTTTGACATCTTTGTTAATAATTTTTGCCAAAGGAATTATTAGTAGAAAATAATACATTATGTAACCCCTACGAGAAGGCACAAGATTTAAATATTGAATTATTGATTGTTTGTTAGCGATTCCGGGCAAACGGCTAAGATCATTAGTCCCATAAGTGTAGAGCATTTTTACTTACTAGCTACGGAGTAGAAAGATAGTTACTAATCGCGCAACTTTTCTTGAACGGTGGATTGAAGAAATGCAGGCGGAGTGGGGGTATTAGTTACAAAGTCAGCCACTAGAGTATTTACAGTAATGCCAACGTCTGGAAAATCAAAGTCAAACCTGCTATGTGTGCGGCCAGGTCATCGCTCTAGGTAGGGAACAGCAAGGACACTAGATAGGAGTTTTAGGTGCCTCCCTTGAAGGACCTGGACCTGTTCCAGCCATTTCTTTAGATAAATGTGATAAAGCTGTACAGAAGTTCTCGACTATGAAAGCAATTAACTTTGATTAGTTCTGTTTCGCGCCTACGAGATTTTAATGCTTGGAATGTTGTCATCAGTGCTCGCTGCGAGCTTTTACCTTGAACTGTTTATTGTATATTCAAGGGAGGGAGAAGCAAGGTCATCGTTCAAGAAAATTTGCGCGAATAGTATGTAATGCTGCGCGAAGAAACGGCGAGTTTTCGTAAAAAACCTCTTATACAGGGCCCTCGTAACAAAAAAGTGGATACAGTTGCTAAATTTAGAAAAAAATCCTCTAACACATGGTGCAGCACAAATCCATTTTTGCAGTCTGAAGTGATAGTGTTCTGTTTCAAGGCCTCCCGTCAATTTCCTAGGGTTGGTTACCGGTAAGGCTATTGCCGTGAGGAACAGCATGCGAGTATCAGACCGAAAGACTCGTGTTTTCTTAAAGAAGTGTTTATGTACCTTTTCACAATAAGAGCTAGTGCTGTGTTGTGAAATGTTCTGAGGCTTTCTAACCCAGGAAACTTCCGCATTCAATATTCTGAATTTATATGAGCTTCATCGTAATTGTCTTTATTTAGTATTGTGTACAGAATATCATTACCCTTCCATCAAACTGACATCACACAAAAATATATCTATAAATTCATATATCACGAACAGAGACAAACAAGTGAAACATACAAAGAATATTTATTTTCCCTAAAGAAGCAACTTTAATAGAATAAAATAGGGAATACTTTACCACACGTGGGGTAGCGTTAGAGTTTTTGAGGACTTTACTTCGCGATGGCAGTGCATGGTTTATCGCAAGCATTTTCTCAACGTGATGCCATAATTGGACTTTCTACAACTTAAGACATTGTACGAAGCGCGTTCATAAAGTAAGGGCCGTTTGCTTATATATAAATATTGGCGCTTCGAAGCACAGTTTTACTCCTGCAGCGCCATCTACTGACTCATTGCGAAGCTACAGCGTCATTTGTTTTGATTCTGAAGTCGTATTGTTGTCCGTGAATGCAAAGAACAATGACCGCGAAAATCGTTCATCCCGCCAACTGTGAAGTGCGTTCTGTGATTCGTTTCTTATGTGCAAAAGGATCGTCGGCTGCTGAAATTCATCGGAAGTTATGCCTGGTTTATGGACCTACAGTTATGAGTGAAGGAAAGGTTAGACAATGGTGCCGTGATTTTAAAAATGGCCGAACAAATGTCCATGACGAAGAGCGGAGTGGCAGGCCCAGTATCCAGACCGATCAAATCGTTTCACTAGTGGACCAAACACTGCAATCTGATCGTTGATTGACGATTAGTGGTCTGGCTGACAAATTTCCTCAACTTGAACGCACTACTGTTTACAATATTGTCACAGAAAACCTCGCATATCACAAATTGTGTGCAAGGTGGTTACCAAAAATGCTCACCGACCACCATAAAGAGCAAAGAATGTCTAGTGGACGAAAGTTTTTGGCCCGTTATTAACAAGATAGAGATGATTTGTTTTCTCACATTGTTACTGGGGACTAGACTTGGGTATCCTACGCCAACCCAGAAACAAAACTGCAATCGATGCAGTGGCGACACTCATCTTCACCAAAACTGAAAAAGTTTAAGCAAACTCAGTACACAAGTCGAAAATTGATGGCTACAGTTTTCTGGGACAAAGACGGTGTTCTTTTGGTTGAGTTCTTGGAACGTGGGAAAACAATTACAACTGACGTGTACTGCGAAACGCTCAAAAAATTGAGACGTGCGATCCAAAACAAACGCCGCGGGAAACTGTCATCTGGCATAATCCTCCTCCACGATAACGCGCGTCCTCACACTGCTGCCAAAACCAATGAGAAAATTCAAGATTTTCGTTGGGAACTTTTTGACCACCCACCGTACAGTGGCTCGGTGGACAACGTTTTGAAAGCGAAGAGGGACTCAAAAACCACTATCCAAGAGTTAATGAAAAGTCATTTCTTTGGAATAAATTGAAGGATGGTTTCGAATTTCGTTTGGATCTTACTTGAAAACAAAATTACAAAACAGGTCGTTGAAAAGAAAATGTTTACTCTGTTTTTCCATTCAAAAATCCAAATATATGTGAAATATTCGGAATAGAAATAGCTGTAAAAATATTAATTCAAAAGCATAAAATCTTATCAAATGGAAATCAACAGTGAAAGTCAATTACATACATTTGGACATCCGATAATAGTACATAAAAAGATGATAAAATGATGTTTAATCAGAGCAGTTTTAACAGCTTTGGGTGTCCTTGAATCTACGTTAATTTGGGTGCCCCTATTTTTACTTTAACCGACTTTAGACGTTGCATAAGGTTCCTCGCGCTGCCGAAACAACGGTTTTCAAAACGCTACAAAAATTTAACCTTGATTCGAGGACAGAAACAACGTGACCACAGATTTGCAGAACGGCTATAAAGTAGAGCGCGTTAAACGTTGATAGTATGATTATCGAAAACTATCGAGAGAATTCAAATAAACTATCGAATAATATTTATAGTACTACCTAAACAGACAAGTTAAAAAATCATAAATGTTTTGACTAATTGATAACAACTGTCATTAAATAAATAAGCAACAATAATATTGTAGTATAATAATCGTGTAATAAAAAGGTCCATTTAAATAACAGCTTACAAAAGCTTGCAATAAATTATCCATCATTAAGTGTAAACTTCTTTGAAAATTTTTAAAATATTGTAATTCTCTTTCAGCGTTGTCACTTCGAAAAAATTTTAGCTAATATTACTAGTGCTTCAAGAAATTAAATGTTACCAACTCATACTAGTATGAGTAAACGTCTCCGTATATGAAGGTTATTGATGTATTCTGTTTAAACAATTATTGTGATGTATTCTGAAAAAACAATTGAACCTCATTCACGCTCACCGTAAACGTGAATTTTGGCTTTTATTAAGAAAATACAAAGTCAAACTACTGTTTGAACTAGTTATCTCTTCATATTTACATTTAACCCTTAATTGTATTATTTTTTTTATTTTTACTTGCAATAGTTATGTTTCATTACATTTATTTATTTATTTTAATTAATGGAAAAATAATAAAAACAGAAATAAATATTGCTGGAGGAAAACAAAATTATTTTTTTACTCCTTCAACAAATGTGCTATATTTCACCATTTAAAAAATGTACTTATTTTTCAAATCGTTTATGTGATCAAAGAAGTATCAAGCAAGACAACAAAATAAGTATTTTAGTTTTATTATTTGCCTAAAAACATTTCGTTTCTGAAACACAGAAATAGAGTGTGTTACCAGAAATTTCTGATTCACGACGCAACTAGATTAGCATCACTTAATCTCGTTATCTTATCGCCTTTACTGCCTAACAATGCACGAGGTGACATAAACGCATGATGTACATCACGTGGAATATAAAATAGTACATAAATAAAATCGTTAGAGTGCATTTATGACCTGAAAAAATTATGTTACAGCTGAGTTACACTATGCAATAAAGAGTGAGAGATTAATAAGAAAAGAATTATTACGGTGCCCGAGTTTTTGTAATTAAAAATGAACTATTTAAATTTATACATTCTAATACAAAAGAAACCCCCTATTATTGTGACTGGATTGTAGCCGACGGTTAGGAGCTCCTAAGTTGTTCTGATATCCATGTCTCTATGGCGTCATGAGATTTGCTGATGGCGGTCTCAGAGGGAAGGAGAGAGGATTATGAAACGAGGTGGGTTTCCCACAGACCGTCGAGGTCTGAAGATCACACAAATTCAACAGTTCATTTTTCTCCTTGGGCCCTCCTTGACCTCGCGGGGAACACAGCCGCCCCCCCCCTCCCCCAGAGAGCCACAGGGCCGAAGAGCGGGTCTACTCTTCACATAAATAATTTTAAATATTAACAGTATCTTAACTTACTTTCCCCTTTTGAATTCTCTCTAATGCTTAAGGAATTACTGAAATTTTTTAAGTTCTTACTACTGAGATGCATTGTTTATATTTAATGAAATTTCACAGTTAAGCTTAACTTGCTACATTGGCTGATTTTCTAAGAAACCAGGAAAATATATGAACATTTATTCAAATATGTGCAAAAACCTGCCGTATGTCGAAGTGCGTAAAAAGCCAACGCGCCGTCCTTCGTCTTACAGCTTGTATTCTTTTGAGTCACTCCGGGGGAACAAGCCCCCCACTGCAATCCATTCGAAACAATAATGACTCAAATTTCATGTCAAACTGTGTATCCAGCATGGTGAGTATTGCCAGTAAGATTTACTAAGAGGAAGGAATTATTTGGAAAGTAATGCAATTATCAATAGAGGATAGACGAAAAAGTACAGATAACTATTGTGTTTAGGTAATTGTGAAACAAAATAGTACGTATTGAAACATAATATGGGGTCCAAATCCTCTGAATGGATCTTTTCCGACTTTCGTTACTTGTGCTTCAACAATTGTTAATAACGAAACTAAATAAAGACATTTTCTTACCCACTGCAAAGAAATTTACTTTCGTTTAGGTTCAGTAAAAAAACGAAACTAATCTGTTCTTTCTGGAACGAAACTAAATTCGCGCAGACTTTCGTTTCGTTATTTGTAACGATACTAAACTCTCGCAAGAATAATTTTGTTACAGCGGCGCAGAACCGAAACTTATAGTTTCATTTCTGTTGCCATCCTTGGTTAATACGAATTCCAAGGAATCGAAATAATCGGTGTTTGTTTTGTAAAAATTCGTATTATCCGATTATTATAAATATCTTCATAACTACTTCCTTGCGATGACGCAAATTTTGTTCGAGTTACGTCAAAATTCATATTAAACGAGTGCGTGCTAGCGAGAATTTACTGTAGTATTTCCTCATCTTTCGATCTCGCACGCTTTTCCTGGTTTACTCCACCTGTCAAACCGGTTGTACTCCACAGGCTGTGAACTTTGCGAGAGGCCCGCCTCTCTTGCGACCTTGACACGCCTGCGTAAAGAAGTGAGAAGAGGCAGTCGTTTGGACCTGCTGGTAGAGTGTGCACGCGGACTAAGCAAACTAGTTCGAATGTAAAGAAGAAGCGCGAAGTGTGTGCTTATAGAGAAGAAAACCTTTTTGCTAGTCAGCAGAAGATTTAAATATTTTTTTTAATTGTGGGGTATGTACCGTACCGTGCTTTGTATGTGTATTTTAGTGTTCACAAATCGACATATGAATACAAGCGAAATAAAAATGAAACTGCAAACAGGACATAATATGAAAATGATTAAGTACATATTGGTGGTTACGTCAAGTGTTGTGCTAATTAAAATACGTTCTTAATCTTAATTTCAGTTTTATTTTAAATTAGTCTACTTCGCATTTTATAGTAAAAGAGCGTGTGATTCAAATGAAGAAAAATGCACACACCAACACAAACATAAAATAAATTTAGAAAGGCTTCATTTTTACGCCAACCACTTTTTAGTGCCAATAAGTGCATTAATTTAGAGCTTTCAAGCTTGCAGACGATTTTTCAGACAGCTTCTATGACAAATTAGCGTTGCCGCATACCCCTACGAAAAATATTCATCTTCCGGTCAGCTGAGTGGCCGTAACTGTAACAGTTGGCCGGCTTTTTGTAGTTAAGTTTCATGTAATTTCATCGCGTGAAGGTTAGAAATAGTTTTCACGAGTTTCATTTTATTCCTCTATCATTAGTGATGAAAGTTTGTACGAATTGATACAAATAATTTCGAAATATAGTTCCTGGCATGTTGGATTGAGTGACTCTAATCATGAGACAATAAAATGTTGTCAAATATAATGCAAAACTAGTGGTGCTACAACAGCACAAACTGTGTCGCAATATTACAATGTAATCGTTATGTACGACGAGACACCTATATATGTTTTAATAATATCAAATATAAATTACTACGCGAAAACTACTAACTTTTATAAAAAATAGTACATAACCTTTTTTAAAGAGCTAATTTTGTACAACAGATTCTGTCTGAGGTAAAAATCTCTATCTTCAATTTTGTAGTTTTCATTTCTTTTTAATTTTTGAAGAAAAAAAACTAGAAATACCAGAAAATAAGACTATCAGACATTTTTAACGCCCTTTATTACATATGTGTAAAAAATTGAAAGAAAAAACTGGAGGGTCTTCTCAGGAAAAAAATTGTGCAAATTACGAAAATGCTTGCTTAGTTTTGAAAAAATGATCCATGATCTTTTTTAAAGAGCTAATTTTGTACAACAGACTTTGTCTGAGTCAAAAATGTATCTTCAACATAGTAGGGTTTTTTTGCAATTAAAAAAAGAACAATACTTAAAAATAGGACTAGCACCATGTTTTTACTGCCTCTTATTACATCAACGAAGAAAACTTAAAGACAAAAAATTTGAGTGGTTTTCGAGGGAAAAAATTGTAAATTTCAAGCGCAAATTACGCAAAAATTTATCATGTTTTCAAAAAAGCGTACATGGCCTGTTTTAAAGAGCTAATTTTGTACAACAGACTTCGTCTGAAGCAAAAATCTCTATCGTCAATATTGTACTTTTTTTATTGCAATTTTCCAAAAATCATGGATTTCAATGAAAATGAGATCTACGTCATTCTCTTTAACGTCTTTCGCTCTATTCAACAATAATATATAGTAAAAAAATGTAAACCCATTTTTTTTAGTTTTGAAAATGTACGAGAGGCTTCATGTAAAGTAACATATTAAAATATCGCTTTGAAATTCCAGAAACCTCGACATCAGTCAGAACGTTTGGGGAATATCAATTTTGGAGAAAATCCACTGAACGGCGCTAGCGTTGTGCACAGACGGACAGACAGACAGACAGACGTTTCACCGACAATTTTTAGGTATGAAGGACGCACAAACGGATTCTGGCTATACGTGTTTAGAGGATTTTTTTCTATATTTAGCAACTGGATTTATCCCTTTTTTTGATACCAGGGCCCGGCAATAAAAGTTTTTAGGTTGAAAATTTCCCGTTTTCCGGCGCACGATTACAATACTATATCTTCTTACATTAGAAAGTGCGACAAAGTAAAAAAAAAAACACACACAAACAAAACACTTGGTCTTTGTAAAAGCTGTGGGAATTCTGTTGCGTGATCAGAACTTTCAAATCAATTTATGCTGTATAATGTGTTATAATTATTATAATTGATGTTTATAATTCCTCTTGTTTGATCATTATGAACAAAAATTTATCATTGACATATGGATTTAGTTAATTAATTGTGAAATTATGGTAATAATACTAAAATACTATAATACATTTGTTCAACGAATCAAGACAAGTAAAATAATTCCTAATTGAAATGTTAAACATTCATAATGAACATTAAACCGTCAATAATTGCTATTTAAGATTTTTTTTATAATTTCAGGTTATTCTGATTATACAACCTTGGAAAATATTTAGACTAAGCTAAACGGTTTCTGTAGGAAAAAGCTTCAATTTAGTAAAGCAACAGTAAGTTCTTAAATTTTAGATAGTACATCCTGGGTTAAGTAGTGCTATGAATTATTTTGATTCATATGAAATTTCACTATGAAAATTTTAAACAAATATGAAAGGGTACCCCCGGATAAAATGGTAAAAAGTTCCCCTAAACCAAATGACGTATGAGTGGTTACATTATAATTCCAACATAAAAATAATAGTTTTGAAAGGTTTCTTAGTCTCCATCCCACCACCCACACTCCTCTACAGCCAAAACGTTTTTTTTTCATTTTAATTTTTTTCCGCAACTTAACCCTATTTTTATCTGACTGAAAAAATATGATAAATAAGAACATAATTTATACTATCAGGAAAAATATTTTTGATATTTTCTCATACCCAAATTCAAACACAAAAAAAATTGAAAAAAAAAACAAAAAAAAAATTATTGTCTTAGAATCATGGACCAGACTCGAAAAAGTCTCAAACGTTCAAACACTAATTGTTATGAATTTTTTTCCGAGTTTTTCGAGCGCTGGACTGCAGTTAAAAAAATAAAAACCATTTTCCCGCCTTTAAATCACCTTGACTTTAAATATACTTTGAAAATGATTGCAACAGTTCTGTGCATTTATTTTAGTGTCTATTATACTACATTTGCATACATTGTTGTAGCACTCGGTAATATTTTGGTTTGGGAATTTAGTTAGAAATTATCATTTTTTTAATCTTTCTAATTCTTTGCATAAGTGTATCATACGCTAAGGAAAGACAATAGTTTTTGGACAATCTTAATGCATTTTTGAGATAGTGGGTTGCTAAGGAGCTAATCGTGGGTTTACCGTAAAATACCGGGAAATACCGTAATTAACCGTAACCCGTTTACCTTTAATTGTAAAGAACAAAAATTATTTTTCATTGAATTGCTGCTTTCACGAAATGACAATATAATACCTTGTTCCATGGCCCCCAGACAAGTTAGCTTCGTCCGTGAAACGAAAGCGAGTCATTTCTGTCTGTTCTGACTTTCTGTCTGAATCACCGACCACACCCCCAGCCCCCCATCCCTGTGGTTTGGCAATAATAGCTGTCAAAAAAATCGTTAACATGTCTGAACGCTCTGTAACGAGGTTTACTTGTACATACATCATATTATGGTTCGTGTTGGCAGTGGCATTTATGGAAAAGGAATGGCATCTGTAAAGATATTATTTCTAATTATATTTATTTTCTCGTTAGTGCTTACGTAGTATAGAGAAAGTTACGTAATCTTTCATATGTAGGTTAAAACTCTTATTGTCGGGACCTGATAACAAATGAGTGAATAAATTCAGTAGCTAAATATAGATAAAAATCCTCTAACGCTAGTGTACCCAGAACCAATGTTTTGTGGGTCCTTTATAGCGAAAAATCGATTGACGGCAAATCGTCTGTTTGTCTAAACAACGCTAGCGGGTAAACCGTTCAGTCGATTTCTCCAAAACTGAATTTGAGAATGACGGAAGGGATAGTACTGCGAAGGCTGCAGTGACAGTGATGACTAATAGCTCCTCCTTGCTGGGGAGGGCGACGAATCGCGTGCACGCAGTAGGCCAAGAAATCTGCCCCTCTAGAAGCGACGGGGGAAGCCCGCGAAAATAAGCTCCGCTCAAAAGGGAGATTTCAAGCCACTATAGGACGATGCACTGATACTGCAATAATAAAGCACATATTGTCTTTAATATTTCGGCTCGACCCCTGGGATCTTCCGGTCACAGGCACTGCAGTGACGCGCGCGCAGTGTGTGTGTGTGTGTGTGTGTGTGTGTGTGTGTGTGTGTGTGTGTGTGTGTGTGTGTGTGTGTGTGTGCTGTGCGCGCGTGTGTGTGTGTGAGTGAGTGAGAGAGAGAGAGAGAGAGAGAGAGAGAGAGAATATCGCTTTCTCTGTCGTCTTTTCCAGAATGTTTTCGCAGCTATGTCTTCTGGTCGAAAACATCCTCTCGATGGTAATACATCTACCGCAGGCGCTACTGGCGTACATCCGTGATTGGCTGCACTTCCGGAAACTGGCCAATCGCTTTCCCGGACCCCCCGCTCGCCCCATCGTCGGCAACTTGTTCGACTGCGGACTCTTCCCGAACCGTGAGTTCCTTCCGTTCAGAATATTTTATTTGGGCAGGCCCCTATAACATTGAAGTTAGTTCACTCGGGCTTTCAAAACGAACAAGAATTCGCTGTTTCAAATCCGACTGGAGGTCGTGGATTTTAAAAGCCAGAATTCTCTTCCCGCATCATGATATTCTTGTGACTTTATAAATCCGCGTCAACAAGTACTCCGACAATTACTTTCCCAAGGAAATCCCATGTTCGCCATTTCCTTTTTTAAGATAAATAATTTTCTTTTATGAATGCATTTAGTATTTTGAAAAGGTTTCGTTATACTTTTAAGTTCCGTTGTTGAAAAACATTTTCAATTTCTTTTTTTGCATTTCAAAATATGGGACACTGACAAGAATCTTGTGTTTTCTTTCAGCACTGACTATGTTAAAATGGATATTGGAAGATGTGATGTTTCGTTTCCCTGCCGGACAAATAATATTAGGGCCTGTGCGAGTGTTTTTCTTAAGCGAAGAAAATGATATTCAGGTAATACACTTTTAAAATAAAGTGTTTACTAAATGCGATATTAAAATTTCAACATTTCTTCACAGACTTTCTTAATGAATTCGAAGAACCAGTCACGACCGAAGCTGCTTGACGATGCTCTAACATATTGTCTTGGAAGAGGATTAGTTACATTAAATGGTAAGATACAACCTAAGTTGGGTAGTTGATATTTAGACGAAAACACAAGGTATGTTCACAAAGTTTCAAGACTGTTTTTTTCCTGAGCAGGAGAAGGCACGGTGACTGTTTCTACCAACAGGATGAAGGTGTGTGTGTGTGTGTGTGGTGTGTGTGGTGTGTGTGTGTGTGTGTGTGTGTGTGTGTGTGTGTGTGTGTGTGTGTGTGTGTGTAGGGGGCGTAGGCTACCACCACACACATTTACGTGTTATAACAGGGGGATAAATCCCGGGGTGGGCACTTAAGCTTTTCGCTTTCTATCTCACCCCCCGATGGCGCACAAGTACGCCAACAGCCTGCTACTCGGATCCCACCGGAACGCAGTTTGCTCTCACGGCAACCTTTCCATTGAATGCTTGGATGGAGCCGCCCCGCCAGCTCAGAGCTACAAGTTATCCAGGCAAGTCCAATCAATGTGCTACTCACATGCTCAGTCCCTCCTCTTTGTCCAGAGTATCGGGTCTCTGCAACGACAAAGCAAGAGCCTATCAGGGAACCACCCGAACTAAGGTCCTGGCGGCTGGGGGTTCTACCCGCCTCCTCACTGACTCCACTTTGAGGCTATTGACGTGAGTATCGCCAGAACCTGAACTACCCAGCAAGGTGGGTGGAGGCGTCTGAACTTCTGTATCCGGAAGGTGCATACGAACGTCCCTTGACCCAATCCAGCCTAAGGATGGGCACCAATGACCCAATAGGTGAGTTATCGGGCGAGCACGGCGACACGGGGTTTAGCATGTGCCTGCTGCCTTCACGCTGAGATTAATGATGTGAGTTGCACAGCGAAATGTAGGGTTCGGGTGGACATCTCCAAAGATCGTGACCACCTACCTGACCGGATTGGGTGAAGGATGCTTCTTGGAATACTCTGGATTCCACTTTAAGCCCAGCGGGAAACTAGTTACCCTCCGTCACGTTGCGCAGGTACTGGCGTTACCCACGTCGTGAGCTGCCGATAAGCATTGGGGAGACGGGGTGGGGGCTCCGAGCCGCCTGGGACTTATTCCAGATGGCCCCCAGTTGGGCTCTCGGCTTCGTCGTGGCAGTGGTCCAATTCTTTGGACAAATAGGAGGGAACTTGTTCCCGTCGCAATTGAGTGGCGACTGGTCGAGACTCCGGTACTAGCCTGGATAGCTAGGAGCTCTGACCTATCAGGGCGGCCCCTACCCAGGCATTGTATGGGGAGGTTGCCGTGAAGGTAAACTGGATTCCGGCTGGATCCGGCCATCAGCCTGTCAGCGTTAACGTGTTGGCAGGGGGTGCAGATAAAATCCAAGAGAGGCATAGGTACCCACTCACAAAGCCACAGGCCACAAAGAGGACTTGTCCCCTTGATGAAGAGAAGCAGTGTGGAGTTATAGGCCACACGGGGTTACTACTACTGTCCATCAAACAAATTTTGATCAAAAACGATAGAGCCATTTTTTGAGAATTTTGAAAATGTCCCAGATGCTTCATGTAAAGTAACCCCCAAAATTAAATATCGGTTTCAATTTCAAGGGGACGCGACATCAACCAGATCGATTAGAGAAAATCGGCTTAACGGTTTAGCCGCTAGCGTTGGTCACAGACACACGTTTTGCAGTCATTAGATTTGTCAGTGAAGAAGGACACACAAAATATCGATTCTGGCTACACCACGTGTTAAGAAGATATTTTTTCTAAATTTAGCAACTGGATTTATCTACTTTATCGCTACGAGGGTCCTGTAATAAACGTTTTTCTACCGAAAATTCCCGCATTTTTCGATTTTTTTTTTTTTTTTTTTTTTTTTTTTGCGCAGCATTAGATAATATTCTCTCTACTCCGTACTAAGAAAGTAAAATATATTTTATGGTGTACTAGTTCATTGCTGTGTGTTCCCGTGAAGATACAATTGTCACCAGTCACTCATATTTCACTGTTACGTATCACATTTTTTTGATCATAGTAGTAGTCCTTCTTCAGTGCTACTCATAGAAATATGATGTATAACGCTCATCGGCTAACATCCTCGAAATGCTATGTTATTGGTTTTTTTTTGTTTTATGACATATTCTAAATAACTGTTGGCAAGAGAAGCAAATAACATAAAAGTACCGTTTTATCAACGCAATTTACACTGTTATATAACTCTCAAATACATCATAAACATTTTCATATATGTTTCGAGATTTTACTGGAAACCACTGTCCGTTGTTTTGTTAGCTTTTGCGAGAATTTCCGCTGGACCTTCACAATATTCTTTCATTTTGTACGAGCAAATCAGTCCAATAACAATTATGCAATAGTAATTAGATATACATTGTTTTGTTTATCCGACGTAATATTGACAAATGACTATTACAAAGCGTCTTTTCCCTTTAAACGTAAAAAATTATAAAATGTTTCGAATTCTCGTTTAATTCAGCAATGAACTAGTAAACCATAATTTTGTATGCACCACTAGGTGTTTTTGCCTCTCAGGCGACTTCCAATCCCTCGCGCCACGCCCTCGGGTTTGGAAGTCATCCTTGGGGCAAAAACATCTACTGAACGCCCTTGATACATAAATAACTATTAGGCACTAATTGATATTAGCTGGGAAGAGGATGGCGAAAGTTAGGTAACTAACTAGATTAAGAATTACGTGCCATTCTGCATTTCCAGTTTGAATCTGGCATTGTGAGAAATGATATCGTTGATGCGGCCCTCCTTAAATGTTGAGTTCGCAAACTTCAATAGGTTGTACACCTGTGCTATAAAGTCTAAGGCAAAAATGTTTTTCAGGAGAAGAATGGAGCCGACATCACAAAATTATAACGCCATCTTTTCATCAGAATCTCCTCAAAACGTATGTGACAATGTTTGATCGAAAGAGTGATGTTTTTATTGAGAAACTATCTGAATATGCGAATGGATGTGCTTTTGATGTGCAAATAATGACAGAAACACTTCAACTTGATATAGTAATCAGTGAGTAGACATTTTCAATAGAAAATTTCACCACTGTACTGAGAAAATCGATGAATGTAATGAATTTTGTTCCCCAATAGATACTCTCTTGGGTCTACCATCTGATCAGCAAACGATTCCAGATCACGACATGTTGGAGAATATTTCTTCGTAAGTTCTATTTTTGATATAGTAAAAATTAGTTTTATTTCATATTGGGAGAGAAGAGGAGAAGAGACGAGAGGAGAGAGGGAGAGAGAGAGAGAGAGAGAGGGAGAGAGAGAAAGAGAGGGAGAGAGAAAGAGAGGGAGAGAGAGAAAGAGGGAGAGAGAGAGAAAGAGAGGGAGAGATATCAGGGGGAATCTTATCGCTGAAATGAGTGTCTAGAATTTTTTTAAATGGGTTTTTTAATTATAGCAAATTTTCCTACGTGTCTTTACGTTACTGAAAAATTGTGCATGTAATAAATGTCTTGAATAACCAATAAATAGCTAAATTTACTGAAAAATATTAGGTAATTTGGTTTTTCTAAATTTCAGCATGACTACATCTTTCTAGGTTACATAGGGGTTAAGTGTAACAACTTTTTATATGATGATGTGGTGTTACTGATGAAACATGTGGGAAACTCATAACTAAGTGATTTATGGCATAATCAAGTAAGTTTATGATAGTGTTAACAGTAATATATTTCGGATGGGGTCAGTACCTAGTGTTATAAACACAATCCGAGTTTATGCTTCCACAAAGGTTTCTTCAATGTGAATACTGAAGAAAGGAGGTATTATCTTGCGCGACGAAACAGGCGGATCTCAATTTTGCTCAGAGACTTCTTTTAGGCTTGAGGATCTTTTACATGCAGTAAATCTACCACATGGGACAGCTGTACGCCCTCCGAAGGAAGGCGTACGAAGGATTTTTCGCCCTTAAAAATCCACGGATTCGATCGGGTTTGAACCCGCAAACTCAGGTACAACAGTCCGGTACGAAATTAAAAAAATAAAAATAAAATAGATCAAAAAATTATTTTTAAGAAATTTAATGAATTCAATTAATAATCAATGAAAGAGCATTGTTTGTGATTTATTGTCGCAAAATATTAAATCCCTGTTACAATTCCAACAGGAGTTAAAATGATTAACTTTACCGTTGAGAACATATTTTCGAAAATTTTGAAAATTAATATAATCTCGAAAAATAATATTTCAGAAAAAGTGGAAAACACGTGGTTCATGTTTTTGCTTATACACTTCACAGACAAAAAGTTTAAAAATATGAGACATCAAGATCAAATTTTCTTGAAAATTGTGCGATTTGACGTGGAATATTCAGCTTCCGCGCATCCACCATACGCTAGAAATCCACACATTTCTTTGGATGATGAATGATACATGGAAATTACGGTGTAAGAGAATAGTTCTCTTACAAGTGGAAATATTCACGAAACAAGCAATAGTTTGTATATACGAATATAAGTTGAAGTTATTAAACTTTTCTTATGTACCGTAAACATGTACCGAGATTCCAACACTTAAGTAACAAACTAGCGCGGATATGTGTTCAATACTAAAAAATATGGTTATGAAGTGTGTAATGTGATCTCACACACTTACTTTCTTCGATTGCTTCTGTCATGTTTACTTTCCCGTATACGTACGGAGTAATATGCGTAGTACAAATAAAGTTATGTAATGCTGCGCGAAAAAATGGCGGATTTTAGGCACAAAAAAATTCATTGCCGGGCTCTGAAAACGAATAACTGGATAAATCCAGTTACTAAATTAAGAAAAATTCCTCTAACATGTGGTGTAGCCAGAATGCCTGTGTTGTGGGTCCTTGATGCCGAAAATACAATTGAAAGCAAAACGTCCGTCCGTCTGGTGAATGTGAACAAATCTAGCGCCTAAACCATGCGTTTTTCCAAATTGAAGAAACCTCTGTCGTTTGAGCGTAAGCTGAAGCTCTGCGATTTTGAAAAACGATAATTTTTGGGGGGCATATTATATGAAGCTTTAGGAACATTTTCAAAATTTTCTCAAAAATGGATTCAAATTTTCTTTAAATTTCTTGTTAGAATAGAGTAAAAATACAATTACAAAGGGGTCATAGGTTTTCCACAGTTAACTCTAAATTTTCAAAAATTGCACATGTTTGAAATATTTTCGGCGTCTTACTAGAACTATAGAATTGAAGATAGAGATTTTTCCTTCAAATAAAATTTGCTTTGATTAAGTTCATTTACATTTGTTTGTAAATTTTAGTAGTTTTCGTGCAATAGTGCGTGCAACATTTGCAATTTTTTTAAAAAAAATATAAAAACAAGTTTTTCTCGAAAACGACTCCAAGTTTTTTCTTTAAATTTTTGGTACGATTAGTGCCAAACAAACCCTATACGAAGGCATAAACGCTATTTAGCTCTATTCTTGTTTTCTTCAAAAATTACATAATTTTTTTAATATTTCTCTCACGCCGGTAATATTTACTTTAGAGGCAATTTTTTTACAATATTATATTTGTGGGTACATGTGCTTTAAATAATGTCAAATAAAGTTTCTCAAAAACACAACTGTTTTCTGCGAAAAATGCTCAAAAGCATTTTCAAAAATGCTCAAATGCCATTTTCTCAAAAACGGCTTAACATTTTTGCCTCAAATATTTCCAATAGATAGTGCTTATCGTACTGTTTAATATGATGTTAAGTTTATTTTGGTGTTCTCTCTTGTTTTTTAAAAATTACGTGTATATATATATATATATATATATATATATATATATATATATATATATATATATATATATATTTCAAATGTCTCTCGCGCCGTTAATTTGTACATTTCCATAGAGTTGAATACATTATTGAATTTGGGAGTACTTCAAATGACTTCCAATGAAGGTTTTCGAGATCTCAATGGATTGCAGTGAAAATAGCTGCAAATTTCCCATTTGCAGTAAAGCTTAATCGCCATTTTCTTAAAAACGGCTTCAAATTTTTCGATGAAAATTTCTATTTAGGACAATATTTTACTCTTCTTTAAAATTCTTAGTAAAGAACCCCCGAATTTTAGAAAATATATTTTTCAAAATCTCAACCGATAAAATTGGTTTTAATTTTTTTCACTATCGTCCACGTTATTTAAAAATTTGAATAATTATGTTATAGAATGTTATAAGACACATTTTAGGGGGGAAAATTGAGATAGTACTCCAACGTCATCACGTCGGTAATGCATTTCAAATTTCCTTTTATATATAAATTTGGCGTCCGAATTTGTTACCAAAATTACCTTAAAATTCAACTCTCTTCAATTTATTTCAGACTGATACATGCAAAAGAAAGCTGAGATAAAAATAAAACGTTAAAAACACGTTTTTTGTTGTATCTCTGCAATAGATTGCCTTAGGAGCCTTTGTGAATCTACAGTATTTTTTTATTCTTTCGTTTGAGAATCGCAAATCGCAATTTGGTTTGGGAGCAATTTTCACCCCCCTTGTTCGGCTTACCCTTTAACAGGATTTATCCGCTTTTTCGTTACCAGGCCCTTGAATAGTTTTTTCTGAAGAAAATTCGCCGTTTTTTCGCACAGCATTATATAACTCTCTCCCTACTGTATTAGCGGTAGGGAGACAAAAAAATTGGCATTCTGTCCAGTACGCATTATATAACTCTCTCCCTACTGTATTAGCGGTAGGGAGACAGAAAAACTGGCATTCTGTCCAGTACGATGTATCCTGCATGTTTGAGTTTGTTGTAAAAGTACGTTTCTACAGTAATGTGTGAAATTGCTCATGTGTAGTGAGGTTTTGCACCCTAAACGCGAAAATTTCTTTTACAGAGGGCAGAAAGAGATCTCCAATCGCTTAAGAAGTCCGTGGCTGTGGATTGATGCAATTTATCAGTTATCTCCGTCAGGACGCAAAGCGATGGGAGCTCTGAAGTGGGGACGCAGCTTTCATACCACGGTAAATCCTTTTTAATGTCACAAGTTTTACCAAGAAATAAAATATAGAACATTTGCCTGGGCGTACGTTAAAAAACGAAATATTTCTGTAAGGAACTAAATAAAAGCAGTGGCGGATGCAAATATTCACTCTTATGATGACAATAGGAGTAACTTGGAATACCGGCATTTCATCTCCCTCTCTCAAAGTTTAAAGTTTTATTGAATTTTTACAATATACTTGTAAAATGTTTAATACTTGTCCTCATTCGGGTCGTTTCTTCTCCAGCGGCATTATAAAGTTAAATATTATGCGTCATTTTATTTATAAAAAAGTCATCATCGATGTTTTGATGTCGATGATACATACCTAGACAGTACTTGACCTCAATGATCTTATGAGCCACAGTGGTTTGGTGAGAAGGAGACTAGTGTCAAGGTACTCTAGGGTGTAAAAAGTCAGTAGTATAAACTGAGGGTACGGAGCTCTGGAAACAGCCAAAAGTCTAAAGCTGTCGTAAAAAATGCTCAGTGTTATTATAATTCATTCATGGTTTTATAAATATTTTATTGTTATCCGTTACGTTACCGAACATATACGAGCCATGTACGGCCGTAATTCGGTTAGATGGGGCCCGGAGACTCTCAAATATTTGGGGTCCCTAAGAATTGTCTCAAAAATTTATTATATGATTTTGTAACCATTTATTCTGAAAAGCTAATACAAACATTAATATATGTGTTAATTCTTCCTTTTATGGTAATCAACCGAAATGCAAAAAAATATAATTAGAGCATCAGATTAATATCCTGTTCGTGTTTTATATTGCTTTTTCAACTTCCTATTAAAGAACAAGAATTCATCAGAGGGTTTTTTTTGATATTTTTTGTCATATGCGGGGCACCCTTAATCACCGGGTACCAAGGCACGAGCCTCCTCAACCTGTGGACAAAGACGGCCCTGGAGCCATCTTATCACATTGTTTCAAGTTTATTTATTTGCAGGTCGTTGAGCAGCGGAAGGAAATACTCCGTGCAAAAGCTGAGAGTTTAATAATGGAGAATTTCAAGAAGGACGAGAACACACCAAAAACCCCAAATGTTCCTACAGGAGACCCTGGTGTAAATGCAAACAAAAAGCAGTTCAACATACTAATAGACGCTCTGCTTCAAGAAAGAGGAAGATCTATTTCTCATGAAAGTGTATTAGATGAAAATCTGACAATTACTCTGGCGGTAAGTTGCTTACTTAACAATACGTCTCCAATATCAAACTAAAAACTGGTGCTAAAACAGCACGTATTTTCTCGCCGGCATTTTCACCCAAAACTACGCGAAAAGTACTCATCTTTTCAAAAAATTGTACAGTACCTTATTTCAAATTATATCTTAAAGGAACGGACTTCATAAAGAAAAAAATGTCCTTAATATTGTTTTAGGAAAACTCCTGATTTCAATCAACATGGGAATGGAACTTCTCTTGAACGTCCTTCATACTCTCAAACAATAAAATTTATTCAAAAAATGATAGACCCATATGTTTTAAAATGTCCCAGGGACTTCATGTAAAGTACCCCCCCAAATTAAAATGTTGGCAATTTAGGGGGCAGTGGTCTACATCGATTGGGGAAAGTCAATTTTGGAGGAAATCGACAAAACGGTTTAGCCGCTAGCGTTGTTCACAGATAGACCGGTGTTTTGCCATCACTGGTGTTTTGCCGCCATTTTTGGTTATTAAAGACCGATAAAATGTAGACTCTGGCTACTCCACGTGTTAGAAGATTTTTTTCTAATTTTAGCAATTGGATTTATTCATTGTTTCATAATCAGAGCCTTGTAATAAGGGCTTTTGTGCCAGAAATTTGCCTTTTTTCGCGCAATATTACATAACATTCTCTCTTGCATAAACGGTAGCGAGAAAGTTAATAGTCCCTCCCACTTTTTGCTTTCGTATTTTAATTTTTACTTTAATTAATTTTGTGATGATTTTATACGCAATACGCATCCCTTCTATATTGTGTAGACTATCACCAAAAGATGAAAAAACTTTCTGTTTCTTTTGCAATTTTAATGTTTTTCAGGGTTTCGACACGACTGCCATTGCTCTGCAGTTCGCATTTTACTTTTTAGCCAAAAATCCACATGTTCAGGTAAGTTTGACTGTATTGATTTGAAAATATGATTAATCTTGACATAAAAGTTGCGTAACATTGTAAGTTCAACAATAGGTTATTGGAATCTTTGATAAAACGATTGAAACCATTTCGAGGACTCTCGCCTGTTTCAACCCTCTTAGGTTTATTTCCGTATACCCATCAAATATTTCGGTTATACGGCAGAATTAAATCATGAGAAAACAAGAGTAAACACAAGCGAGATGGATCTTATTAATTTTGGGCGCAAGGATATAAATACTGATGATAAGTTAATTTGAAATGTGCAAAATGTGTCTCAGCCTATCGTGATCGGCCTCGAACCTATATAACTCAAAGTGCTGTGCACCCTAGCGCAGAACAGCTCTGAGGAAGACCACGAAAAGATGGTCGAAATGTCGGCAGAACAGCCTTCGACGCGGCGTCACCCGGACAGCCAAGATCAGTTACATGACTCTGGCCGCGGAATCTACGACTTCAATCAATATTAAGTTATAATAAGAGGATCATACATGAGACAACTAACCCTACAAATAGGACGGGTTACGCGTCACCACAACGTACCAACGTGAAATTTTTAAAATTTTACTTTGATAAACATGAAACAAAAAAGTATTCTTCAACAACGGGAAGTTCACTATACAATTTCCTGAATAGTTTCAATGGTTCATATAGTCTCGCTCATACAGTTTGTTTGAAACGGCTAGTAACGTCAGTATGCTAATTAAGGAGGTTGCCACATTACTCTCAAGTCAGCCGAACGAAAAGTTGTAATTTTGGAACGTGCTTGTTAAAAAATGAAGAACGAGTATCAAGTATATTATTTCTGTATTTCGCGACGATTAGTAAACGAGTATTTTTTAAATGATGTATTAAAAAGTGTTAATTATTTTTCAAACGCAAGCTAAGAAGCTAATTTGACTCCAAATACCAACATGAAATACTGGAGTAATCAACGTTTATGTATGACTGCATTGCTCTTCAAATTCTAGTTATCTTATAAGTATGACATTTCTTACGTATTATGTAAATGTTTTCTTTCAAGAATAATACCTTTAGATCGCAATTAACTCCTTCCGAGAACTGATAACTTTCAGGCAATAAACTTGGCAACACTTGATATTTATTTTATTGGTACCAATGGTTTACGTTTTCGGGAAGGTCAAGAACGTACAGAACAGTGTGTGACAGTTGTTTTTGTAGGTCTTATAACCTGAAAATCATGTTCGAACAGTTGAGATATAAAGGGCGATATGTTACGAAACGTAAGTTATCGTGGAAAACAAATTTGTCTGTAGCCGCGAAACGGACAAGAAAACGTTACAGACGAAGACATGTTTCCTGTTGATGGTCGCCGCATCGTGCACGTTGAAGAACTCGCTAAACAACTCGCAAACAACGTTTTATCTTCATTCATCATGAATGACCCCGCATACGGATGCCAGTTCACAAAGCAATGCCTACAAACCAGCCTGTTTCGCAATATTTAAAATTCCCGCCGAGTGGTACGTCATGCAACGTTGCCGCACTTTTTCTTTCTTACGAAAAACTGATGACAGGTGTTATTTTCTTTTTGCGTTTTTGTCCAAACTACACGGTAAAATCTTTTCATTTCTATTCTATTCTCTTCAGAAAGGTTTAATCTACATTCGTAATATTTTCCCCTCGTGTAACCTTATGTAGATGTGTTTCAAATTTAATTATTTACGGTCGGACGAGATCATTTTCCTATACTGTGCGTGTTAAAACGCACGTTTTCAAATGTGATTATCTTTAAAACTATACGGTAAAATCACTTTATATTTTGGGAAAGCATGTAAAAACATCTAATCTTGTGATAAATTTTAGTTGCGAAGTTTAATCTTATTTTTGACATAACGTGACAACCTCCTTAAGTGGTGACGCTTACAATGACTGCGAGAAAAATAAATGAGAATGCGTCTAAATTTGAGTAGTAGATCGATTGATGGAGTAGTGAAAGCGTTAGCGAAGATTGTGAATGTGATTTTACTGAATTCGAAGACAATTATTCATTATTCATTTTGAATCAACAGCGTAATATGAGAGAATAAGCTCTCTGGGAGTGACTTACAATAGCAGAAGCGTTTTCCGGTGATGTATGCCTACTTTGTTGTCACCAACACGTCATGAATAAATGAATGTGACAGAGCTTCATTTCAGCTGAGCGCTTCAGCTCCGCATTAATGGAGCCCAACACCATTGTATTGCATCGATAAAAGTATCAAAACAGTAAAGTCAGTATAAGTATTCAAAGAACAGAACTTAAATCATGTATCTGCTTATCATGTAACTGCTAGACCGAGAGTCAATTATTCCAGTTGCGATGAATTTCGCAGCATTTTTTTTTCTTTTAATTTTTTCTTTCTTTTCGATTACTCAGCAGAATTACCGGTGAGGTATGTTAATTTAACACTAGCAGACTGCTAATAAAATTAATAAAATCCTATGCCCGCGAAATATTTTCCATAAGAGCTTGAACTAATTTAAAATTTATTTGATTTAAAAATTAGGCCAATTACGGCCAATTTTTTTCTTACCATCTTGAAGAACAGATTTTGATTTCGTTTATACGAGGTATTTTTGGGGATACTTCACAGTGTTCAATCTAACCTACATACTTTTATAACTATGGATTTTTTTTAAATTTGTTAGTCCTTGTTCGACTTATTTAGTCTTTCAAGAGTTTTCATACATACATAATTGTTTTTCACACAGTTTTATACATATGGAAATTACACATTTTTTTACATTGTACAATTACACATGAACTTATCGGAGGTTAGCCCTTTTAGAGACCTTATACGTATTTTTTTATACATTCAACAATTTGAGTGGGTACATGTTTGTAATTTGAATAATTATGTGAACAGTTTGAAATTATTATCAGCCAGTTATGAAGGATGTAACAAGTCTTTGGCATGAGGATTCTAATTTTTGGTTTGGAAAAGTTGATTTTCTGAGTGAAAATGTCTTAGTTGCCGGACGCAAGGGTAAGTTAGTATACAGTTATGATGCTAATTTAGTTATCCGAGTTTTTAATGGTAACTATAGAAATGTCAAATTCTTTTTAACTCTCAACTGGCGTTGTGAGTTGTTGTTGTCGTGGTGCCATTTTGACCTCACGTATTTTTTTCATTTCATTATGAACATTTATAAGAAATTTTAAATTATTTCTGACTAATTACATTTTTATAGTATTTTCAAAATTAATTTAGATAAAATAATTCACATTTAATATATCTTTTACTGATTTAAAAAATAAATAACTCACAAATGACACATAACTGACAAATAATCATAAATAAAACCTTATTTTTACCAATAATTTATTAAAATGTAATTTTTTCATATCATTTTCTCATACACCTATTTAACACTAAATATAAACATGACTGCAAAAATACACTCGTATACACTCGTTACAATTGTCTGGTTGATATTTATGTCACATTGACCAGCAACTTGAAGTGGTGCCGCTGTCGCCCCAACAAATATTTTCATTCACGCCACTGCAAAACAATTGCATGAAATTCAACAGTATTTCTCAAATCAAAAGATAAGCACATTATTTGGAGGTAAAGATCATACCAAAGTTCTGATTTGAAAAATAGGCAGGATATTCAACTTCGAAATTCAAGTGGGTTCAAAATGGCACGACGACGCCAGTTGAGGGTTAAGGTTCCGTATCTGGATGCAGTTCCACAAGATTAGATTTCTGCAATCCTAATAAAGAAGTGAATACCTAAGTTCTCAAATGATATTTTTAGGAAAAGGCAGTGAGAGAGCTTCGGGAAATATTTGACGCTGCCGGTTCCACGGAAGTGACATCAGAGACGTTGCAGCGCATGCAGTACATCGAGATGATTGTAAAGGAGACACTTCGATTGCAACCACCTGTCTTCTTTTACGTAAAAGAAGCAGGCGTTGACACTCCTCTTCCATCTAGTGAGTATAGAAAAGTGAATGTTTGTTAGAGCGCGCTGATGACAGTGACGGCGGTGGAACATTTGCGTGGCCGATTTTCCTTGTTTCTTCGCTATACTCCGATTTAAACATATCTGCACTTCAAGGTCACGAACTGGATTGAGAAGGAGACTTTGTTATCCAATCGGAACCTCCAATTCCAAAAATCTAAGTCTTAACGAACCTCCCTATTGGATAACTGTTCCCCTCCTTCCAGCATGTGATCTTGAAGTGCAGCTATGTTGAAATCGGAATATAAGTCGGAAGGGTGATTAAAGCAGTGTTGGGGAGGGCATTTGCGCATCGTATCACACACACTTCACCCAATGAGCTTTAGGCACCAGTGTGCGTAAACACTGGAAGCGGGAATTTTCAATCTATACGTCAATTATCAAGATTATGACATTGTTACAATCATTAATATAGATATATGAGGCATTTTTAAAAAAATATTGCAACTTTTATTTCCATTGCGCCGTTCTCGCGTTACTTTTCGTTAAAAAAAAAGTCTCTATATGCCACTTCCAAAATGTTTCTCAACATTTCTCGCTCTTCAGCATCTATACTTGGGTTTTTCGAACGTGACATCTGAGGGTATTATCTTCAAGGTGGAATATGGCACTTTTCGCGTTTTTCTCGGTCCTGCCGCCAGAGTCGCTTGATCTGCAGCACTACTTGATACGGTGGCGATCATGCGTCATCTTGCGGCAAGACCGAGAAAAACGCGAAGAGTCGTACCTTATTCCATCTTTAAGATAATACTCTCAGATACCACGTTTAAAAAAACAAGTTTATACGGCCTAGGCCTGTAGAAGCCTCTTTTCCCCAAAAAGAATAGCGTCCCTTGAGAAGATGGTAAGGTTGTCGTTTCTTCAGGGGCTTATCACGAACATATCACCGGCTTCTAAAATCGCAATGTCCTTTTACAAAAGAATCCTGTATAAACAAATTAGTTTCCTTAGTGATGTAATAATTTTCCCTCAAATAAATCAAGAAAATACGAACAATTTCTACTTTTACACTCTCCAGAACTCTGGAACCGTTCACTAGTAAGATTATACATAGGACCATTTTTGTTTGCAGTTTAATGTAAATTATTTTTATTTATGACATGTTTTGCACTAAACCGCATAGTTTTTGAAATATTTAATATTGCTAAAGTGAACGGTTCCAGAGTTAAGGAGGATGTAAAAGTAATTTTTTTTTCGTATTTTCTAGATTTATTTTGGAAAAAATATGACATAATCACTTAGAAAACTAATTTTTTATACAACATTGTGTTTCGTAAAAGCACATTGCGATTTTAGAGGCCGATGATAAGTTCCTGATGAAACGACAACCTCACTATGTTCTCAAGGGGCACTACTTTTTAACATTACATTTTAAAAATATTAGCTGTATAATAATTATGATATATAATTATACTATTTTTAATCATAATATTTTTAAAACTGCAGCTTTTGGAGTTTTTTTTAAGAAAATAGACATAATTAGCTGTATATACAACCATATTTTATTAATATTTTTGAATTTCAGTCCTCCTTAAACATAGCACCCTCCTCTTCTGTACCTTCGTCTATGATGTTCGTATCCCTGTTATCACATCCTAGGGCTGAACAATTACGCATATGCTTGAGCAGTTTGGACCACTCTTTCTGCACTCGAAGTTACGGACGCATTCGTCTTTGCAAGCCAACACTATGAGGGACAGTAATTCCTGCAAGACGTGCTGTTGTTAGCTGGTTTTTACTTAGGATGTTGAGGTTAAGCAGTTTTTTGGACTAATTGCACCATACTATTACAGAGGCGCGCATTCAAACTGTTCACTTGCGTCCATGTGATCTGCAGAAGGTGACCAGACGTCCCGTACTTGCCGAAACTGTCCCTGTCTCGTATTTTTTTAAAAAATGGGATGTCAAAACGTTCCGTTTTGTGACGATGACAAATCGGCATAAAATCATCAAATTTTAGTTTGTCATTATGTATTCCGTTGGCTTTGAATTTGAGTTATAAAACTAGTGGTGCTATAACTGCACGTACATCCTCGCCTTTAGTAAAAGTTATGTAACACTATTTATACATTTTTAGAAGCGTTTTTCACAGACAGGCGGACAGACCTTTTGCCGTCAATCGATATTTCAGTATCAAGGACCCACAATGAACATGAATTCTGACTACTCTACGTGTTACAGGATTTTTATCTAAATCCAGTAATTTATCCAGTTTTTTGTTGCCAGGGCCTTTTAATAAGAATTTTTGTGGCGAAAATTTGCCGTTTTGCGCGCAACATTACATAACTTTCTCTCTATAGAACGATCTTCCTAAGGAAGAGCCAATGTGACAGTCCACGTAACAAGTAAACATCACATGTAATTTAGAGAAGTATCCCTCCGCCGCGACCGCTGTTCAGTCACGCCTCCTCGTAAAGTATTTGGAAACAACAATTTCCAGAAGTCCAAGAGTTTCGCTGCTGCATATGCACGTACGCGAGTCCGGGAAATATTTAAATTTAATTACGTATGTGGGAAAACTCTTAGCATGCTCTCACATTCAGTTAAAAGAAAACTGCCGCGAATGTAAATAGAAAGCTCTCAATCACAGCTCGCCACACAACAGCACAATAGCGGGAAACACGTGCACCAGTACGCATCTCGGTTTTAAAATTAACAATATTTATCTCACAAAAAGTAAATTCAATGTAATGTTAATAGAAAAAAGAATTTTTACAGAAGAGCACATAAAACTGCACTTCCTAATTTCAATTATTTCTCAAAGCGCACTGTATTTTCATCGAACGAGGACATCACAAAAGGAAGAGTCAAAGCCATTTACTAGTTAGCCAACTGCAAACGAACGAATGCAGGAGGAGAGTCTAATGGGCTCAAGGACACAACGACCACAGAACCTTCAATTATGTTGCCAGCACTAGCTGTCACTTTGGCTCATCCTTAGGAAAATCGTTCTATACCGCGGAGGCGGTAGCGAGAAAGTAAAAAATAAACGGGAGTTGATCGTACGCTATGTAGCACAAAACAAGAGATTTGACACACGTAGCAAGATTCTCACAGACTATTCAAATCAAGAAGGGAGAGATTCTGCGGTGGTTCTAGAAAGGGAAAATGGGCTATTATAAGTCATTTGAGCTTGAGTTATTATGAGTCATTTGAGCTTGTATAAGCTTTAGAAGAAAGACCCTCAAGGCATCATGGTTTATTCCAAACTAGCTGACCCGGCGAACTCTGTTCCGCCTTAACAGCCGGTCCCATCTTTTTCTCGCGTCGCACTTACTGTGAGAAACTCTACTATTCTTGTTGCACTCGTGATAATAAAGCAATTGCAGATTTGTGTTTTTCTCTCAAACAAAGAAGAATTTAAAGAAAAACGCTCTGATATTAAATAGAAATATATAAAAAAATCTATCTAATTATACTTCACTTCACTTTTTAACACGCTTTTATTAGCTTCATTTGTATCATTGCTTGATTGATTGCTTGCTTGCTTGTTCTCCGCTGCAGAACGCTTCTGCACAGAAAACTTAGGCGAAAAGGCGCGAAAACATACGAAAACGCGTGAAAACGTGCGAAAACCCTCGAAAACGTGCGAAAACCCGCGAAATCACGCGAAAACGTGCGAAATCACGCGAAAACATGCGAAATCACGCGAAAACATGCGAAATCACGCGAAAACGTGCAAAATCACGCGAAAACGTGAAAAAACGTGCGTTCTCACACAGGAACGCTGTCGAACGGGATAAACAGTATCCTATGTCCGTCTCCTGTCTCTAAGCTTCCTGCTCACCAATTTTCAGTCAAATCAGTACAGCCGTTCTTGAGTTATAAATAGTGTAACTAACACGACTTTCTTTTATATATATATATATATATATATATATATATATATATATATATATATATATATATATATATATATATATATAGATTACCAAATTCATCGCGAGCTAAATATATTGCCACTAAACGAACACATAAATAGCCGACCATTTCTATCAAAATCTTTACTTTTTACCCTGTTCCAATATTTAATCTGGGCCATCGTGCTTCATAGCCCCGTATTAAATCTAGGTTCCTTAAGGAAACTCTGAGACCACTGTAACTTGTGTTTTACACCCTCCCTAGCGCTACCTTAACTTTGAACGTTACACCAAACCTTGAAGCCTGATCAAACCTTCGAAAGTTATACCATGTTCACGAGTAGGAATGAATACTCCTTTGCTATGGATGGCCATAGCCAAAACGTTATAAAATGTACTATTTTCAAACTCCTCGAGAGACAAAAATGGCAAACGGGAGGAAATCAATTTTTAAAAAATCTTTATCGTCCCGAAAAATCCCCTAATCCGAACCTTCTGCTTCTGAGAGATTCTGTGCGACTTAGTATGCAGTCTTAATTGAGGAACACGGGAGTTTTGTTGTGTCCCGTTTTTTAGTCAAGAAAAAGTCACAATGTCCGTTTTTTTTAATCTGGTCACCTTGCACCACCACCCAGGCTCGCGGTCACCTGCTTTAATGAAATCTTTCTCAATCACTATTAACAGGGTTACCAGAAATTTTTTTCCCAACGAAGGACATTTTACCACAAAAAAAGGACATTTTAATGAATATGAGAACATTTTACTTTTTTATAGTCCACAATGTATAGATAATGTACTCAACAATTCCAAACAATTAATAGTCTTTGAAAATCATATTAGACTTTGCGTCATTAAAAATGAAAGCTTCCAACTAAATAACTTCGCCTCCGCACTCACCTCCGTTATCCACCAAACAACCAACATAAATAAGTTTTATATCAGAATAAGCCTAATGATCTATTATGCAAGCCATTTATTTGAGTAAACATGTAGCTTTTGAAGACATGAAGTCCCTTTAATAAAATTTCTTTAAAATTATGCGAGTGTTATTTTCAATTCAACAGAACAAAAAGGACATTCCATGTCAATTTAAAAAAAGACGGGAGGACAATGTTAAAAAAGGAGGACATGTCCTCCAAAAGAAGGACAGGTGGTAACCCTGCTATTAATTAAAAGCGGATATATAGAGGAGAGATCTTACTTCTACTATACATTTTGTTTCCGTCGAACATTTTTAAAACGAATGTTTGCATTGTATCACACCACTTTTTCAACCTAATCTTCAATGTTCTTTCATTTTACAGGCAATCTTGTTGTTCCTGCAGGAGCTATTGTGTTGATATCTCCGAGGACTATGCACATAAATCCCAAAGTGTACCCTGATCCGCACGTGTTTGATCCAGAACGTTTTTCTCCGGAGAACTCTGCCAAACGACACCCTTGCGCCTTCATTCCATTTGGTGTTGGAATGCGTGCTTGCATGGGTAGGTACTATTTATCTAAGGTGACGTATTTTGAAAACATAAAAAAAGGACGTTTTAGTTATTGTCACAACAAAAAGAGGACATTAAACACAATTTTGTCACAAATATTTAGCTTTGGAAATATAAATTAGATAAATAAAAAATATAATTTTCATGATGTGGTAGATTCATGTCAACTAAGAATCTCTGAGGAAGGAAAATTAAAATGAAAAATAATTGCATTTGTTTCATTTCCACTATTATTCACTATTTCTCAATTAAGACTACATATTAAGTCGCACAGAAACTCAGAAGCTGAAGGACTGGTTTACTAAATTTCTTCATAACAGCGTTAGCGATAGAGCCTTTTGGGTTCAAATAACGCCATAGCTGCATTTTCTCTGCAACCGACTCTCTAAACACTCTTGTTACATGATACATTCGCCGAATATCTTGTGCATTTTTGATAAAGAAATGCGAAGCAAACGGAATACATTATGATAAATTTAATAGTGTTGATGTAATTTTATGATGATAAGTCAGTGTCACAAAAGAGGGACACTTTTTAGCGTCCCTTCTTCCTGTCAAAAAAATACAGGACAGGGACTCAAAATAAGGAACTGTTGCGGCTAATACGAATGGTCTGGTCACTTTAATTTGTCAGACCTTCGATACCTCGTTTTAAATGAGAATTACGAAGAATATTTCACAAAATTGTACATTAATTTTTCTACCAAAAATTAAATGAGCTAAGAAGTATTTAATTAATAATTAACATATCAGTGATTGTGTTACACAAAGAATTGTAGCAGTATTAGTCCTCAAAATTTAAATATTGACGATGATTCTAATATAAATTGGGGATAAGATGGAATTTATTTTCTACCATATTATTGAAACCTGCTATTTAAAAAAATATTTTTATACTTGCTGAGCATTTTTTATTTTTAGAGTTCTGAACGGTAGATTTTCACATAATTAATGTAATTAATTTATAACTTGTAATTTATAACTTTATATTGTTTAGTGGTGAGTTGTAGTTGACATTTACATAATTGAAATGATTGAAGGCGTTGTCATTGTCAACAATAGTATTTATTTAAAAAATAGCAGCTTTCGATGGCATCATCAGTTTTCTGGTACAAGAAAATATAAAATTAGAATTAACATAATTACCTAATTTTTAAAAAAACATCTTATAAAATGAAAGAAGAAGAATTAAAGAAAAGAAAAAGAAAGAAAGAAAGAAAGAAGGGGGGACGGAGAGTTAGATCTTTGAAATAAATACTATTGTTGACAATGGCAACGCCTTCAATCATTTCAATTTATAACTTTATATTTTGTAACTTGGTATTAAATTTCAGAGTAAAAAAAGGAGATGCGTTTATGCTTCATATAATAACGCTCACAACTATATATGAGGGCATATAATACTTAGAATTAAATATTCTAGAGTTTTTTTCTTTCTTTGCAGGAAGAAAATACGCAATGTTGGTACTGAAGACAGTAATCAGTAAAGTGGTATGGAATTATCGTATACTACCAGATGAAACGTATGAACCTAGTTTACATTGGGGAATCACTATGGTTACGGACAATGGGATGAGGATTAAACTCCTCAAGAGATCATCATACCGATGACAATAAACAATATAAATTAACTACCTCAGATGGTTATATCCCTTGCAAAAAGTACTTAAATATTGTTTTATTTACTCCTTGGGTAATGCATTCTTTCAATGTGCGTGCCATGAATTCGTATTTCAGAAGTGCTCATGGTTACAGATCACACCAGTGTGTGGAAGTGACTGTTGTTCACGCCGCTTTGCAATGTATAGGTCCAAGGATGAAAATTTGCTAATTCAGAATAGACGTAACTCGTTCGTTAATGACATCTATTCTGAACGATGTTTGACGACAAGAAAATTCAATCAAAATGTTACCTTTCAGTGATGAGTTTCCTTTGACGGAAATGTTTAAAACATAGATACTTAATACTAATATGTAAATATTGTTAATAAATATAAAAGTGAATGTAATAAATAAAAATACACTAGAAAAATATACTTGTTTCAAATGAACTAGTGAAACTATTGTATTGAATTACACAAAACGGATATTCAAAAGTTAGATTTCACCTAATTCTTGATTAAATTTGAGATTTTGAGGCACTCTAACCTCCAATTTTAGGTGTCCAAAGAGGCACTCAAAAGGCGAAAATAGATGTTTAATTTTAAAAAAAATAATGAGTACAAATGTAGCTGAAAATAATATTCCAGATAACATTTTTTTATTTGACTATTTTTTAGCAAATTTTTTAAATGAAACGTATGACACACGATACACAACAAATGAAAAATGAAGTGTATGTACAATTCTTTTTCGTGCCAGCCAGAGATATGCTGTTAAATGTACTGTCACATATAACCTTTTCAAGTCAACGTGATAAATTATAATTCTGCTGCAAGTTGAAATTAGTGGCGCTAAATCAACACTTGCCTTCTCATATTATTGGTAACGTTTACGACCGGCCGAGGTCGACAGAGGCCAATCGAGGAGGTCGCGAAGGCGGACATGCCATAGCAGACCAGACGCAGAGAGTCGTGCGTTCGAATCCTGGCACGGAAATGGTTGTTTGCTTATGTGTCCCAATATAGATGGATGAGAAGATGTGACTCAGGGCATCAACTGATGTCACAGCTGCGCCTCTGACCAGGCGGTCGTAGGTTCGAGTCCCAGCGATGGCAGGATTTTCGACTCTTGCTATATCCAATTCAGACGCTGCCTAGAGGAGAATTCTCGTGGCCGGCCGCTCTGATCGGTAGTTTTTCGTGCTTTTCCCGATCAACACCAGGCGAATGCCGGAGCTGTACCCTAACAAACGGGCCACGGACCGCGCGCCATTTTTCCCTCCCATTCCTTGTCCTATACGCACTCATTACACACACACACACACACACACACACACACACACTACACTACCACATATACCGGGACCCCGGTGGGGAATTGGAGTTTGTCCCGGCTGGGGTGATGCCCCGCTGGTGGGAGATAACTAGTTGGGGATAACCCCGCTAGCCGACAGTTTGTCGGCGCCGGATCCCACCATCTAGCAGGGGAAGATCACCGACACCTCCCAATAGAAAACTATGCACTACACTTACGGGAATAACGAACTCGTTACTTGACGCGCCCGGAATCACTAGTATCTCTCCCACACAATCAATCAACGGGAGGGCAAAATATTACAGCAAGCGGACGGATGGGAAAGCAACGCAATGTTACAACCGTCGCCACAGAAGAAACGATCTGTATCGCTAATTTCCAAAGCACCGGATAGATTAGCATGTACTCGGCTTCTGACGGCAGGTTTTTCCCCCTTGAGGGGTTTTTTCCTCAGCCGTACCTTATGGTCTCTTTTCCGCGGCATTGATGCGATGAAAAGACCATTTGGGGTGAATACCAGAATACGATAGGTTAGAACGCGGTAGAATGTAGGTATTGTAATGGCTTAAAGGCTTTCGGTCTAGCCACTTAGCATTACGTTCTCTAATTTGTATGTAATAATTACCTATTAAATAAATAAATAAATAAATAATAATTTCCAAAGCACTCCAAAACTAAAAGAAAGCAATGCAGCCTTCTGACACGTGAGAGGTGTATGCGGTTTTCTTAAATAAAAAGGAACTCGGAAAAAATACAATAACAATTAAACAGTTTAGAATTCAACTGAAAATGAAAATATTTGACTGTATTATTTCTCATAATCTCATACTGCGCATACCGTCGGAATTCTCATACTTAATACATCCCTGTTTATGGCACAGTTAACGTCCTACGACTTCAAGGTTTCCAGGAAGAGACCGCTCAGCATCAAATATTTGCTATTTTGTGTTGTAATTGGATGCTGAAACTTTTTTTATGTTCTTGGTAAGTAAAGCGGCATGAAGATGATATGTAACTTTTTACAATTTAATATAATGTAAATTTATGCTAATGACGAGAGCCAGAGGTGTCGATGTGACTGGAAAAACTTACATTTACATTTATTTTAACTGCAATTGGGTATGACCCGGTGGCAGTTAAATAACAATAATTACAATAATAATAATAATAATATTAATAATAATTATTATTATTATTATTCTAATAATAATTATAATAATAATAAATTAGTACAGTACAAGCCGAACATGCAATAATCATACTATCACTAATATTAAGTATTATAACAAATATTTCAACTCTGTCATGATATCCAATAATTATATGTCGGTGATTTTAAAATTTAATACAAGCTACATAACTTTTGGCTCATTCGGAGCCCAACTCTCGTAGAGGAAAGACCTCCCCGCGAGCGCTCGTGCCTACCGCTATCAGCGGACGTTCAGCAAGTGACAGTGATTACTTATTAGTGCGATACTAAGAAGTGACAATAAAAACACACCAAGTTCGGTGTGGGCCACGGCCAAAATGCCGCATTGCGGCATATCGCAACGAAATAACGACTTGTTTAATTTCGTGTAGCAAGATCTGGTGAAAAATGAACAACACAAGTTGCCCTTCAACAGGTCAACTAATATCTGCAGCGATGGCTGTGGTAAACGAAACAAATCTAAATGAAAACCTTGGTGAAGTGCAAAATACTGTTTATGGTTCGGACTCAACTTATCAAGATCCAAAAATCGCCTTTTTAGAACAGCAGATCGCAATCCTTCAGCAACAAGCTCAAGAACTAAGGGAAATTGTAAAATCACAAGAGGTAATTTATTCCTTCCAGTGTTCCTTATAACCCACAAAATGACAATAGTATTCTACCTATTCCAAATTTGGAGAGAAGTCAAAATGATTATACCAACCCCAAGCGAAAAGGAACAGATGATCAGTGTAGTGAAAATAGTGCTAGATCAAACTCCAAACATAATATAGCTAGTACTGAAAGCAGACCTTCAGCAGCAAGTGACCTAGAAGATAAAGACGTAAGTGATAACACTTCAAACTTAGAAAATATTACCATTCCTCCAATCAATATCCCCAAAACTGCCAATATCTTACGTAATTTCTCAAGTTTTATTTCAGAAATAAAATCCATAACCACTAATGATTTTGAAACAAAAGTTAAAAACTCTCATATATCAATATTCTTCAAAAATATAATTGATTACAGAAATTATAGAACCCACTGTGACTCTAAGGAAATCCCATACTTTACATATAGAGATCCGACGAACAAAACACTCTCTGCAATAATGTATGATGTACCATTATCATATTCCAATGAGGAAATTAAAACAGAGTTATGTAAAAATTTCCCAATAATATCTGTCTATAGACTGTTTGGCAAAAATAGAGAATCATTAGAAATCTGTGCACTAGAACTCTATGATAATGACCAGGGAAGAGATATTATGAAATTAAATAAATTATTCAATAGTATTGTTAAAATTAAATTTAAAAATAAAATAAGCCCTATACAATGTAAAAACTGCCAGAGGTTCAATCATACTCAGGCAAACTGCAAAATGGAACCTAGATGTGTTCGTTGTACTGACAACCACCATTATTCAAAATGTAACAAACCAAAAACAGCAACTCCAAAATGTTGTAACTGTTTCAAAAATCATACAGCAAATTACAGAGGTTGTCCAGTTTTTGCTAAAAATTCTACAAATAATCAAAATACTAATAATCAAAAATATATCCAAACCAGAAGAAATACAAATAATATACAAAATAACAGGACTACTCAAGAATTTAACAACACATACTACTCTAGACCTGCACCAAATACTCAAAGTGTAAATCACTTCCCACATTTACCTACACCTTCTGGAAGATCTCAAAACATCTTACAACAACAATACAATACCGCAAACAACAGGTATAATCTCACACCTATTATTCCTATTGTAACAACTCAGATAATTAATGCTATAATCCCCCATATACAAAATTTAGTACAACAAATTCTTCCAAATTATATAAGTAATGGACCACAAACTTAACTCTCTTAAGTTATTAAATTGGAATGCCAATGGACTTCAAAAACAAATACTAGAGTTCAAACACTTCCTGCATGTACATAAAATTGACATTGCATGCATCACAGAAACACATCTAAATAATAGTATTAAATTATATATTCCAGGTTATCAAGTTTACAGGGAAGACAGAATATCTAAACATTCTAGTGGAGGTGTTGCTATTATTATTAAAAGAACAATAAAACATCAACAAATGTATGTACCCACCTCTAATAAATTAGAACTTCTAGCAATAAATATATATTTAATTTCAGGTCAAACAACTTTGATAACAGCCTACAAACCACCAAAATATAAAATACCAATTTCAATACTTAAATCAATATTAAATTGTACAAATCAAATTTTATTAATCGGGGATTTAAATGCAAAAAATACAGAATGGGGTTGTAACACAACAACTCCACAAGGTAAATTGCTTCTTGAAACTGCTATTCAAAACAGTTGGCAAATACATGCCCCTCCTTTTCCAACATTTTATTCCTACAATAACAGTGTAACTCCTGATACATTAGATATCATTGTTACTAATAATTTTACACTACCAATCTCTCAATATCCTATTCCTGCTCTAAATTCAGATCAACCCAGTCTTAGTGGCAATTAATTCATCATACTCTCCATATTTAAATAAAAATTTTCTACTTACCGAACCACTCAACTGGAAACTGTTCCATTTAAATATATTAAAACTAGATGTGTATCCAAAAAACCTTATTAATGAAAAAGACATAGACCAAGCAATTACAAGATTTCATTCTAATATAATAACTGCCATCAAATTATCCTCAGTACAAAGAATTTAAAAAAATACAATTAACAAAACAAATTTAATATCTCAAGAAATATTAAATTTAATATCATATAAACATCGTATACATAGACTATGGCAAATGAACCGTAACACTACAGATAAAAAAACATTAAATCACTTAACCAGAACAATTAGAAATAAGCTAATTAAATGTAGAAATCAAAACTTTAATAATTATATCTCACAAATTCAACCTAACTCAACAGCCCTATGGTCAGCTATTAAACAAATAACAAAAAAACCTACTCAAATCCCCAAAATGAAACAAGACAATAGAATTGCAACTACAGACAAAGAAAAAGCAGAACTTTTAGCCACTCACTTTGAATCAATATTCAATAATACTTCTATTTTAAATCCTTTATTTCATAATACAATTACACAAGAATTCCAATCTCCTTTCCTCACTGTACCGGAAAAAATTAAATTTATCTCTCCATCAGAAATTTGTTTCATTATTAAAAATTTAAAAAACAAAAAATCGCCTGAAATTGATAAAATACCTATTATTATTAAAAATCTCCCTACTTCAGCAATTAATTCTTTAACTGCCATATATAACTCATGTTTAAGATTAAATTATTTTCCAAACCAATGGAAAATTGCAGTAGTAATCCCCATACACAAAACTAGTAAAGATCCAACGTCTACAATAAACAACAGACCAATTAGTCTTCTTCCCGCCTTCTCAAAAATCTTTGAAAAAGCCTTACTAACACGAATCAACAAGTTTATTAATAACAACAATATTCTACCTAACGCACAATTTGGTTTCCGTCACAACCATTCGACTACACACCAATTATTAAGATTAACTGATCATATTATCACTAATTTTCATAATGCACAACATACTTTGGCCTTATTTTTGGACATTGAAAAAGCCTTTGATAGAATGTGGCATACTGGCTTGCTATACAAAATGAGACAATATGGTTTTCCCATTTACTTACAGAAAATAATTAAAAGTTTTCTTACTTACAGAAGTTTTAAAGTTCAACTCAACACTGAAATATCAACAACTCGATTTATGACAACTGGAATTCCACAGGGATCTCCATTATTTCCAACTCTGTATAATATTTTCATATCTGATATCCCTTCACTAATAGACTCAGAAATTGCGTTATTTGCAGACGACACAGCAGTCTATACATCGCATAAAGATCTACCTGTAGGCAGAGATAACCTACAGGATGACTTAAATATTCTTTCTGACTGGTTTAATAAATGGAACATAATTATTAATCACTCTAAATGCCAGGCCAAAATTTTCACTTTAAGAAAAACAAAATTAATCTATCCTCTAATTCTAAATGGTAAAGCAATTAAATGGCTCCCTACCTCACAACCTGCAAAATATCTGGGATTATATTTTGATCGAAGACTCACATGGAGAGATCATATTACAACTGTAGCTAAAAACACTTTTATCAAAATGATTCAATTATATCCACTCATTAACAAAAACTCAAAATTAAACATAGAAACATCCCTATCAATATATATATATATATATATATATATATATATATATATATAATACGACCGTCACTGACATATGATAGTCCCATTTGCGGAGGTGCAGCCCCAATACACATTCAAAAATTGCAAATTATACAAAATAAATTTCTACGATGGTCAGTTAATGCACCATGGTTTATAAGAAATGAACAGTTACACAAAGAACTCTCAATTGAAAACATAAAAACATGGATATTAAAAATCTCAAAAAATTTCTACTCATCCTTACACTCTAGCCCAGCCTATGAACGATTTAAACTAGGAAAAACATCTTCAACATATTCAAGAATTAAATTTAAATTTTCAAATGATTTACTACAACCTCCATAATTTGACTACTTGTTTCTCAAAAATAAAAAAATGTATTTAAGTAATTAAAACAAGATGTTAAAGTCCCTGTAAGGGTATCCCTCAGTATTTATGTACATAGTTAAATCGTAGCATCTAGTTAATTTGTATATAGATTGTTTCTTACTTCAGATAGTTATATATATATATATATATATATATATATATATATATATATATATATATATATATATATATATATATATATATATATATGAGTCGATAGATGCTTCATGGTGGCGCTGTTTGATGTTTTGTTTTGATTGTTGAGATTTGTTTACAATTCATCAAGGTTTTGTTTCAGTGTAATTATTGCATTGTGGCGTTGACAGTTTGCATATATTTGCTTTTGTGGTGTATTTTGTTGAGAACATTCGGACAGTGTGTTTTGCTCGGTTGTACTGAAGTAGTGAAGTTGTTCACAGGTTATGTCGAATTCCGAATCGTTGCCCACGCGTCCCAAAAGACGCAAACGTACATTATATGGACGCAGGGAAAGAGAAAGTCAGCGTAAGTGTCGTGATAGTGAGGTCATTTCGTTTTCTGCTGGGTCGTTGCCTACGAAATGTCAGTTTTGTTCCGCTTTGCACTTCGCATGTGAGAGAAATTCTGCAAACGATTTACTCTGTGTTGCTTAAATGGGAATATAAGTTTACCTTCAGGCGATATGCCAGAAGAAATAAAAATTGTATATAGGACATGATGACACATCAATAAACTTTAGAAATAATATCCGTCAGTATAATAGTGCTCTTTCTTTTGTGCAATTTGGCACCGATATTGCATTGCCACCTGCCCATGGGCCATACGTGTTCAAAATTTTGGGAACTCATCACAGAACATCTTCGTTATACCCTGAAGATCCAAACAATGCAACGTATTGTGAACATTAGTCTGGTCACAGTATTTTACATTTATCTCAGATCTCACCGTCAAATTTTGACGGGTTTTCACTAGTTTAACTAATAACAATTCTGCAAATGAACGATAAACTTACTGATGTATTACATTACCTAGAATGACCTAGAACAGATGAAAAACAGTTTGACAGATGAACAGATGAAAACAGATGAAAAACAGAAAACAAAGGGAGTTGTAAAGGCGTTATCTTTCAAATGTTCACCAGCATTTGGCAGACATTAATACTTTACGTAGCACATCGCACTGTCGAAAATCGCCACATCGCCATGTGTTCTCTAAATTTTCTGTATCGCCACATCATGAAGTGGCCAAGCATCATGAAGTGATAAGTCATTATGAACTTTTAATATTTTATATGATGTTAAATGTAAAATGTTTGTGGACGAGGCAGTTTCTAAGGCATACTTAATGCTTGTGATATCCCTTCGGTGGGCTAATGTAAACTCTAGATCCTCAACGTGTACGCTACCAATTGCGGTAGTACGGTAACAAGCGGTTCCGATTTTTAAACCTTTGTTATGAATAACGTCGAGTTTCCGAAGTTTTATCGTGCTGGCTGATTGGTAGATTTGGGAACCATAATGAAGTTTTTCTCTGACTAACGCCTTATATGTAGGTAGTAGAGTGCTTTTGTCAGCTGCCCAATTGTTGTTGGAGGCGTATTTATTATCCTAAACAATGAGAAGAAACATTTATAATAAATTGTTTCATACCTTGTTTGTAATTTATATTATCCTTCTCACCCACACACACGCACACACACATACACACATTATATATATATATATATATATATATATATATATATATATATATATATATATACCTATGATTTACATGTTTCTCTCACTCTAATTTACTATCTAGATGAATGCCTAAATACTTGCATGATGAGACTCTTCGAATGATGAACTCACCTAAACAATAGTCTGGTTTCTCATAATTTCGTCCCCGCCCGAACGTTATTGTTTTGCTTTTCGATCCGTTAATTCCCATGTCATTTTTTTCAGCCCAATCACGTAAATGTTCTAAATCCTGCTGTAATATTTGTTCGTCAGCGCTACTTTTGATTTTTTGGTATATAACACAATCGTCTGCAAATAAACGCACCTTTGATTGTATGTTAACATGGAGATCATTTACGTACGCTAAGAAAAGTAATGGCCCTAAAACACTTCCCTGTGGAACCCCTGAAGTAACAATACCCGTAGTCGAAAACTGAGTGCCAATTCGAACTTTTTGTTTCCTGTCTCTAAGAAATTCGCTTACCCACTTCACAACTCTAGCATCAATTCCTGAAGTTAATAATTTCCTGATAAGTAGATTATGCGGTACTACGTCGAATGCTTTCGCAAAGTCGATTACGATTGCATCCACCCTCCCACCCGCGTCAACTTCGTCAGCTAGATATTGGGAAAGAGAAACGATTTGGCTTTCGCACGAATATTTACTTCTAAACCCATGCTGTCCGTGAAAAATCCAGTTCGCTTTTCTCCATTTCCACTTAAGAATGACTACATCAAAATGGCGTTTATTTCATGTAATTCAGTTCATTTAGCATTATCCTTACACATATCCATTAAACTGAAAATCAATAGAATTTGTAGATTAAGGATGGAGGAAGAGATACAGAAAATCACCCGGGTGCCAAACATTCTGAAACAAAATTTTCCATATAATAGCAGAGCCTAAGGTACAAATACTCCCGTGCGATCTCTCCCGGGTGAAGTTGTTAAATCCTTGAAAAAATTAAAAGACACTAAATAAGCAAATAACTTTTCCTACCGAATGCAAGGAAATGTAGTTTTGTTTTGTTTCGGTAAAGAAGCAAAACTGCTTCAACATTTCTGTTCATTCGGCAAATAAATTCGTGCAAAAATTCGTTTTGTTACTTGTAATGCAAATTTAATTCAAAGGGACATATACGAAATGTTTTGTTTCTGTTGCTATCTTTATTTCTGACGGAATTAAATTATTGTAAATGAACAAAAAGATCATTTGGGGAGACTTTTCATTATATTCACTATCTCTCTCTCTCACTCTCTGTCTCTCTCTCTCTCTCTCTCTCTCTCTCTGTCTCTGTCTCTCTATCTTTCTCTATGCAAATGTAGTTGCAGATTCTGCCCGTCTCTGAGCAGGTGAGGTAATATCGAGTAATACAAAGAAATTTAACTATTGTTGGAGACAATGGACATGTTGACAACATAGGTAATACAATAAAACTACAGCAAATACAATTACAACAAAATACATAACACAATAAAATTGAAATGGAGTTAGACAGTAAATAGGGTAATTTAGGTTCAGAGGTAAGCTATACAGATATGTACATAATATTTACAACAATAACAATATTTACAAACTTGTTTACAAGAGTTAATGAAAAAGAACAAAAGTTTTTGAGAGTGGAGTTAAACTTAACAAATATTTACAATATTATTAGTGGAAAATAAAATTAGTTTAGATGATGTTGTGTAGTGTTCTTGTGTTTGTTATTTTGATAGAAGTTTGAATGTTTAGTTTAAAGTGAATATTTTATATTATCTAGTTGTTAGTGTGTTTGTAGTTAGTATGTTAGTATTCTGATTGTATTAAGACGGTGATGTATGACGATGGTGAAAGTTAGTTTTGTGTTAGTAGATTAGTATGTTAGTATTGTGCGAAAGTTGTGTTAGTAAAGATGAAAATGATGATTTGTATAGTGTTAGTATGTGAATTTAGTGGCTTGTGTGTTAGTAGGTTCGTTGTGTTAGTTGTTAGTAATCGTGTGGGATGGAGTGTAGTATTTATCGGCGCCACTTTACTCGTTCACGCACCTGAAGTTTTGTGTAATGTGTGTTTTTTGTGTGACTTGTTTGGCGTGAGTGTGTTGTGAGTGATGTTTAAGGTGGTTTGAGAAAAATTACGTCTGAAGGTAGTTTTTTTTATGTTTGTGTGTTTGTTTGTAGTAGTATTGCGTGTATTGTTGGGGGTGGATGTCTAGAGGTGTGCATGCTAGATATAAACATACATGGTGATATAGAGGTGTGCAGGCTAGATATAAGTTGCAGTACATGCAGTACGCATAAACAATTTTAATTAATCGTTTAATGGTCGGGTTCTGAAAAGATGGAGGAGATAGGATATGCGTTAAGTCACATTCGTTCGGGCATTAATATGTGGTTTCCAGATAAATCTTGTCAAAAGTTACTCCTAAGTATTTTATTGTGTCTCAACCACGGAATAGTGTGACTATTTAGGCGGATGGGAGCGACTGTATTTGTGTTGTGTGATAGCTTGCGTGTGAAGTGAATTTGCTTGACTTTTCTGTGCATTCAGCGTGAGGCCGTTTTCCGCACTCCAATTCGTTAGCACGTTTGCGGCGCGCTGTAGTGGCTTGCTCGCAATTTTTATTCGTGATTCCTTGACCGCGAACGCTATGTCATCAGCATAGACGAAAGCACTCACTCCAGCAACGGTAGGAATATCGTTCAGAAAGAGAGCTCATACTGCTCGTTGTGTATACTTCGCGAATGTTCATTCCCGCCTGAGATATGGCATAATATTCTGGGAAAATACATCTTATAGCTCCCAGACTTTTAGATTACAAAAACGAATTGTACGAATAATAACCAAATCCCACCCACGTGATTCATGTAAGCCTCTCTTCACTAATCTAGGAATTCTACCATTACCGTATCTTTTTATTTACGAATCAGTGGTTTTTGTAAAAAATGACTTGCTCAAGGGCGGGAATATTTTTTCAGAAAATGCCGAAGTCTATTACTATAACACTCAACGTAGAAATCATATTCATCAGGTGACAGTATCAACAGCTCATTACAAAAATTCACATACAATACATGTACATTATTTTACAACACTTTGCCAGATGACATTAAACGATTAAATTCAATAGAAAAGTTTAAATCCCAAGTGAAATCGTTTCTGCTGCATAACTGTTTCTATACAATTAGAGACTATACTGAGCATCACAAGAAAAGTAACATTAATTTTAACAATGATACATAATGCATTAATTACCATTTGGACTGTATAAATAAGTATAAACAACCTGTAACAACTATTGTACTACAGCTTCCGAGTCAATGACCCCCATCTCGATCAGGTTTTTCGTCCAGTTTCCCTGATACATTGAGCAAATGCTGAGATGGCCCCTTGTTTTGCTTCTGGACATAAATGTAACTTCATTTTCTGTGCACGTCTTCTAGAATTCAGTGGGAAATACAATTATTCAAATTATCGTTTCCATGTTGTCGCGGCAGGAAGTAATAAGAGCCAAAATTTATTGCTTTTGTTGTTTTTTCTCCCTTTCAAAATTCAAAATTTATTGCTTATTTATCCTTGAAAATAGATTTTATTATATGGGAGTTTTTTTTTCTCCCTTTCAAAAATCCAAAATTTAAGTAGTATATGACTTAGTGTAGGGATCACAGAATTTTGAAAATGTGCACACAATTAACTTTTCCCCATAGCACGTCATACGCAGTTTTTAACTGTTTTTTAACGTAAAATAAATAAATAAAAAATAATACAATTGGTAGAGAACTTTGAAAGAACGAGAGGTGAGATAGCTGTTTATCAGATTGAGAAAAATTTGGAATGTATGGCCGAAATTTTTTTATGTGTGTGCGTATGGATGATGGAAAGTGTCAATTGATTGATTGATTTTTTCGTGTTTCCGGGCGCGTCAACTGCTTTGGTCATTAGTCCCGTTAATGTAGAGCATGTTTTTTTCCTCGGGAGATGGCGGTGAACTTCCCCCGCTGGATGGCGAGATCTGGCGCCGACCTACCGTCGGCTAGTGGGGTTTTCCCCTAGCCAGGACTCTCCCACCAGGGGGCACCGATCCAGATGAGACAAGCTCTAAGCTCCCGACCGGTCTTCGGACTATGTGGTAGTGTAGTTCATGTTAGTGTAAGTGAGTGTGTAAGGGGAGAGGATAGGACTAGGAAGAGGAAGGACAGATCACGAGCGGTCCGTGGCCCGTTTGGTAAGGTACTACTTCGGCATTTGCCTGGTGTTGATCGGAGAAACCACGGAAAACTACCGATCAGAGCAGCCGGCTGCTAGAATTCTCCTCCAGACAGCGACTGAATTCGACCTAGCTGAAAAGCTAGTGTCGAAAATCCTGCTGCCGTCAGGACTCGAACCTAGGACCTTCCGGTCAGAGGCGCTGCAGTGGCATCAGCCGATGCACTGAGCTACCGCTCCCAGTGACAGTGTCAAATGTATAAGAAAAATTAAAGAATAAAGCTTAAATAGAACAGCGGTAAGCAACAGCGGAGGAAACGCAGAATGTAAAAAGGAAGAGCTTGAAGAGCGGAGGAGCAATTTTTATTAATTATTATGCCTCGTTCCTCCATATCTTTGCGGATTCTATTTAAAATGATTCTTTCTAGAATTTTTCCGAGGAAGGGCAATAGAGAGATTGGGCGGTAGCTCTCTGTGAGACGCGAGTTCTTGCCCAGTTTGGGAATAAGCGTCACGGTCGCGGACATCCATGTTGTGGGGAAATATTGCACAGAAATGCAAACTGTGTAAATAGAGGCTAGCAGAGTGGCAACCCAGCGTGGTAGTTGTTTTAACATAGCTTCAGGAAGCTTTTCCGGACCGCCAGCTCTCTTTGTGTTTGTTTTTCAAAAGGGCGATGACCTCATCCACTTCAATGTGTCGGTCAGGCGGAATTTCGGTGAGGGGCATGTGATGAGGATTTCCGCGGCGGTGACTGGAAGATGCATAGAGATCGGGGGTGGTGTGAAGCGCTTTTGTAACAAGGTGGCAAAAATTTCAGCTTTAATGACCGTATAAGTAGGTGGGAGGTTGTCTGGTTGCTGTAGTGCTGTGGCGGCAGGCTGTGGGTTGCGTAGCACCCGTTGCAATTTCCACAGATCTTTTGTTGTTAATTTCAGATTCTTTGATGTACTTCTCCCACATCGCATTCCGGTGTTCCCGCAGAAGCCGGAAAGTTTTCCGTTGTATAGACTTATACGCTGCTTTCGGGTCAGGATCGTGATTTCGCTGGTAAATGCGCTGCGCTTTGCGGCGCTCCTGGATTAGGTGAATCAGCTCGACGGAGTTTTGGGAGTTTGGATGTTGTACTAGTCTTCTTAAATTTTTGTCAATGGCTGTTTTGATGTGGTATGTCAAGTGATTTATTGCTCTATCAAAATTTGTAGGGTTGTCTAAGTTTGGGTCCCGTAGAAGTTTGTCATTAAGTCTAGATCTGTGGTTTGTCCAGTTAGTATTGTATGTAACTTTAGTACAAGTCGGAGGCGGAAAATGTTCTCTATGTATGGCGAAAATGATGGGAAGATGATCGGAAGTGACGTCATGAAGGTGCTTTGGTGTCGTTATATGAAGGGCGGATAAGTGCAGTACATATTCAAGAATGCCTCCTTCAATTTGTCTAGTAACAGTGCGTAGGTGGGTGATTGAAGGAGGGAAAATGCCGAGCTGTTCGCATCTGCGCAGATAGGATAGCAGGCGCTTTCCCGCCGAGTTCCGCACACGGCAGCCCCAATCCATGTGCTTGGCGTTCAAGTCACCTGCTAAGACAGCACATCGCTAGGCAGCACATCGAGATCCGCTTCCTCAAGTTGCATCTGAGGCCGCCTGTATCCGGAGACACAAGTGATTTCTCCTTGCGACACTCCTATGTCAACTGAGATTGCTTCTATTTCGTCGAGAGGCGGATTTACCAGGGGCGTACGTCTTACTGCAATTAAAGTGCCACCGCAGCGGCGGGGACTTGAGCTGGCCGTCAACCACGGGAGGAGGTCGAGTCGGGTGGCGCGTCACGTGATCGGACGGCAAGGAACAGTCCGGAGTCGGGCGGTAAGCAGCGGTCCGCGATCGGACGGCATAGGCCGGTCTGGGGACGGACGGCATGGTGCGGTCCGAAGTCGGACGGTATGGAGCGGTCCGGCCCATCGGGTGACTGCGTTGGAGCCCGTAGCTTTGGGCGCCAGGCATCGTGGAGGCGGAACCCCACGTCGCCGTTGATGTTCTGGAGGTGTCTGGCGATCTACGTCGCTTCCTTAAGACGTCTGGGCCACCATCGCTCTTCTCTGGCGAGCACCCTCGTGGATTCAAATAAGTCGTGCTCCGTTTCCCAGGCATGTTGGGAGACCGCGGAGCGTTGGACATTCCTATGTTTAAAGTGGCGAATGTGCGCGCGTAGTCGTTCCTCCACCGTTCTGCCAGTCTCGCCGATGTAGTTGCGACCACAACTACACGGTACAGCGTATATTCCTGCTGTTTGGAATGGGGGAGACGTCGTTTATGGCCGAAATATGGCGGCCTGCTCCTGGTGGGGAGCTCTTCCGCCGGTGGTTTTTCTTCAAGTGTTTAATCAACTTTTTTGCGGCCGCCTTACGATTTTCTCGTATTTGGGCGGCGCGCTTGTTGTTTCTGCTTATTATTCTTTCGTTTTCTTTCCTCTTATTCTCTTAGCTGCTCCCAGAAAGAAGTGATGTTGCTTCATCATGTCATTTCCCGTCGTTAGTCGCTCCCCGGTTTTTGTTTTTTTTTTTTTTATTTATTTATATAATATACAGTTTATACAATACAAGATACCTGGTGTGAACATAACTAATATAACCTAATGCCTAATAAATTTCCTTTGAGTGCCTAATGTGAACAATATGTAATTTGGGTAACTAATATATAACCTAATGCCTAATGGATTATCTTTGAACACCTGAATATAACACCTGAATATAACTAATAATTGAACACCTGAATATAGCTAATAAAACCTAATGCCTAATAAATTGCTAACAATAATATAATTTGGATAATTGATATATATTCTAATACCTAATACCTATTATATAACCTAATATCTAATGAACTATCTTTAAATATTTGATGTGAACATGTCTAGTATATCTATCTATGAACATATCTAATGAACATATCTAATGAACATATCTAATGAACTATCTTTAAATATTTGATGTGAACATAACTAATATGTAACCTAGTGTATACCTAATATATAATTTGATTTTATATCTAAGAGTTTATGTACAGGTGATGTGGGGATATTTACATATATACATGTTTTTTAAGATGGCAATTGAGTGTTGAGTTAAATGAGTGAGGTGAGGTGGTGTGAGAATATTTACATATTTACATGGTTTGGGTGATGGGTTTAATGAGTGAAATGAAGTGAAATGAAGTGAATGAAATGAAGTGACGAATGAATGAATGAAATGAAGTGAAATGGAGAGAGCTTTAGTGATCTGCGGAGGCCGATGCATGTTTGATGTGTGTGTGTGTTTGGTGTTTAAGTGTTGTTTGTGTAGTGTAAATGTGTTGTATGCAGGTGATAGATAAACTATGGTGGTTTTTGGAAAATGATGTCTGTGGGTAGTTTTTTGGTTTTGTGTCGTGATTTTTTGTTGTAGTATTGTGTGTAGGGCTCAAAATGGGGGTGGAGGTGGATGTTGGTGAAAATGGTTTTGATTCTCTCCGTGGCAAGTGTGTGTATGGCAGAGGCAATTGTGTTGGTGTTTCTGTTTGTGAGCTCTGTATCGAGAGTTGTTCCGGGTGGGGGCTTGAAAGCGGCGCGAATAAAAGAGTGTTCGGCGCGCGTGAGCTTCTCACGGCGCCTTCCCGCGGCCGCCGCCCACACCTCGCACGCGTAGAGCCCCGCGCTCCTTACGCACGCAAGGTACAGGCGGATTTTTACCTTATCCTGAAGGGATTTGGTTTTGAAGAGTGGAAGAAGGCAGTGTATGCGTTGTATCATGTTTCTTTGTGTTTTTTGTAGGTGTGCATTCCAGTTTAGGCGTCGGTCAAATGTGACGCCTAGGTATTTAATTTCGTCTTGCCACGGAAGAGAGTGAGTGTGTAGGCGGATGGGAGCGACGGTGTGCGTGTTGTGAGAAAGTTTGTGGGTGAAGAGAATGGCCTGGCATTTCTGCGCATTCAGCGTGAGGCCGTTTTCCGCACTCCAATTCGTTAGTGCATTTGCGGCACGCTGAAGTTTTGCAATGGCGAATTTAATTCTACTATCTTTGACTGCGAACGCTACGTCGTCGGCGTAGATAAAATCGCTCACTCCTGTAGTAGTAGGAGAGTCATTTATAAAGAGAGAGAAAAGGAAGGGAGAGAGCACGGCTCCTTGTGGGACGCCGGCGAGAATGGGGCGAGAAGAGGAGGTGTGGGATTTATAGATGACAGAGAAAGAGCGGGATGACAGGTAGCTTGTAATTAGATTTAGTAGAAATGTGGGGACGTAGGGGCGAAGTTTGTGAAGAAGGAGTGGGTGGTGGACGGTATCGAAGGCGAAAGAGAAGTCGAAGAAGAGAGCTGGAAGAGTACAGTGGCGGTCGAGGGCGGAAGAAGCGAAGAGAGCAAAGCGGAGAGCTTGAAGAGCGGAGGAGCAATTCTTCCGAAAGCCGAACTGCGTCCCCCTAATAATTCCTCGCTGCTCGAAATCTGGCAGAATTCTCTTGAGGATTAGTTTCTCGAAGAGTTTGCCGAGAATCGGGAGGAGGGAGATCGGTCGATAGTTTTCCGGGAGACGCGAGTTTTTGTTCGGTTTCGGAATTACCGTCACAGTCGCAGATTTCCATGCTGCGGGGAAATATTGCACAGAAATGCAGGCAGTGTAAATGGAAGCTAGGAGGCGGGCGGCCTTAGGAGGTAATTTCCTTAGCATTTCGCCAGAGAGTTTATCCGGCCCGCCCGCTCGTTTCGTGTCAATGTTTTTAAGTTGGTCGCTTACCTCATCCTCTGTAATGCGCCAGTCAGACGGAATTTCGTGTGGGGGCGTAGGAGTAAAAGAGATTTCCGCGGCGGTGGCTGGAAGAGAGAGGCCGATAGAAGGCGGAGAAAAGCGAGTTTGCAGAGTATCTGCGAAAACTTCAGCTTTAACTGCGGGGTCGTAGGTGGGAGGTAGGCCGTGGGGTCGATTAAGTGCTGTGGTGGCCGGCTGTGGGCTTCGCAAGGCCCGTTGCAATTTCCACAGATCTTTTGCGTTATTTATTTGGGAATTTTGAATGAGTTGTTCCCACATCGCATTCCTGTGCTCCCGCAAGAGCTTGGAGGTTTTCCGCCGAATAGATTGATACGCCGCTTTCGCTGCGGGGTCGTGAGAGCGGTGGTATTCTCTCTGCGCCTTTCGGCGCTCCTGAATGAGACGAATCAGCTCGACGGGTGTCTGGTTAGAGTTTAGAGAAGATGCGGGGGTGTGGGAGTTTTCGTTGAAGGCGGTTTTTATTTGGTAATTGAGGTGGGTAATGGCACGGTCAATATTGTGAGGGGAATCTAGGACGGGGTTTCCGATGAGCTTGTTTGAAACCTTTGTTTTAAACGAAGCCCAATCGGTGACGGGTTTGGGTTTTGGGGCGGGGGCGGAGAAGAGAGCTCTCTGCAGGGCAAAGAGAATCGGGAGGTGATCAGATGTCAGGTCGTGAAGGGGTTTGGGGGGTGTGATGGAAATGGAGGGGGAATGAAGGGCGATATCTAGGATATCGCCTTCTATCTGATTTGTGAAAAGGTTGGTGCGGAGGTGGGTGATAGATGGGGGAGCGGAAATGGTGAGCTGATTGCTTCTATTCAGGTAGGAGAGCAGGTGACACGGACTGGGCAGGTTTCTCAGCTCAGCTGAACTCTCAGCTTGAGCAGAAACCAGTAAATACGAAGGACGAAATCGACGAAGCAGTGACTCACCTCACTGCAACGCTGAACTCGGCCTTCAAGCGAAACACCGTAGTCACGCGAGTAGAGAATTCTCGCCCTGAGCTCTCAGACGAGCAAAGAAGGATCTTAAGAGAACTGCGCAGAACTGTCAAAGTTCATCGCCGCTATGGCGATCCCGTTGACGGAGAGCGGGCGCGCAGTTTAAGCAGAGAATTCCGCTCATCTCTAAGAGAGGAGAAAACTGCTCAATGGTCAGAAACTATTTCAAAATGCAATCTCCACGAGAGGCACATTTGGGATCTTTCTCGTGCGCTGGGCCGCAAACCGGGAGTAAACTGCCCGATCCAGAGCAACGCCGGGACGGGGGCACCCGGCGCTCCACCACCTCAGCCCGTTTACGCGTGGGACGACGCGACGAAAAGTGAAATCTTCGCGAATTCACTCGAGTTGCAGTTCCGCGCGTTTGAAACGGGCGCCGTTGCGCCACCATTGGCCGCCACTTTCACCGGTGGTGCGCCAGTGGCCCGGACGACCTGCTGCAACGCCATTGGCCCGCTGTTCCCTCTCTCCTCGGCGCGCCGAGTTACGGGAGCGGAGCTCCGCGAAGCGCTGAGAAGCGTTAGTGTGAGGAAGGCGGCGGGCCCTGATGGGCTGAGCGGGGCGCAGCTGCGTGCTCTGGGCGGGCGCGGAGTCGAGTCTTTACTCGAGCTCCTGAATGCGTGCCTGGCGTGCGGCTATTTCCCAAAGGCGTGGAGGATTGCGACCATCGCGCTTATTCCAAAACCTGGCAAGAATAAACTAATCCCGAGCAGTTATAGACCAATTAGTCTCCTCTCCATCCTAGGGAAGACGTTTGAGAGACTGATTCTGTCGCGTTTGCAGCAGGAAATACGTCGTCTCACTCTTCTCAGAGATGAGCAATTTGGATTTAGAGCTGGTCACAGCTCCGCGCAGCAGCTAACGCGGCTTTGCACGGAGATCGGCCTCGCCCTCGAGAGACGGCAGAACTTGCCAGCGGTCTTTCTGGACATGCGATCGGCCTTCGATTCTGTGTGGCACGCGGGTTTACTCGAGTGCCTCACGGAGTCGGGGATGAGCGATTGCTACGTCAGATTGATCGCGAGTTTTCTCTCTGACAGGCAGTTCAAAGTGCGCGTCAATAACGTATATTCGTCCCTCAGACGAGCCGAGGCGGGCGTGCCTCAGGGGAGTGTTCTCTCTCCTACTCTCTTCGGCTTATACGTAAATGATGCGCCGCTGCCTGCTGAAACCAAAACTGGTATTCAACGCTGCGGGCTCCTGATGTTCGCGGATGATTTCGCATATTATGCGAAATCGGCGAACGTCAGGCAGTCAGTTGAGTACTTAAGTGACTGTCTCGCCGCCCTTCCTGAATGGCTAAGTCGGAAACGACTCGCTCTGAATCTTGATAAGTGCGTAGCCGTCAACTTCACTCGTAAGAGGGCAAACCCCGATGAAACGGTGAGCTTGGCGGGTGCGCGCTTGCCTTGGCAGAGCGAAGCGAGATATCTGGGCGTGTTGCTTGACAGCGGTCTCCGTTGGCATGCGCACGCTCGATATCTTGCGGCCAAAATTCAAAACCGCACTCTTCTTTTGAAACCTCTTCTCCGCTCTCCTGAACTTTCTGTTTCCTTAAAGCGGCGATTATTCACCGCGTGCGTGCGCCCCCTGTGGGCGTACGCGTGCGAGGTTTTCGCCGCTGCTCCCTCTTCAACTCTGCACCCCATCCGGGTTGCAGAGAACAGAGCGGCGCGCCTCGCGGCGCGCCCTCATCTCTCCAATCTTCGCCATGACCGCACTCCCAAAAATGCTGACGTGTTCAGAGCTCTGGGCGTGCGAAATCAGTTCCCGGCGGAGCTGCAGAGGCGGGCGGAAACGGCGCTCGCAAGGGCGCTGAGGCCGTCCGCTCCGCGCATCCTGCGCGAGACCGGCGCAGCGGCGAACAGCGGCGTGCACAGGGCCTTTCACAGAAGAAAGGGCCCAAAGCACGTCGCCTTCACCTTCCGCGCACTTCCCCCGCACAAGCTCGCTGAGCTGTGCGACGCGGGGGAGCTGACAGTGCGTGGGAGGCGGTCGCCGCTCATTAATGCCGGAAACTGCGTGGGAGGCGCGGAATCGCGCTCAGCCGGGTCTGATCCGCCAGGCCCTGAAAACGTCGCGGCGCCACGGACGCCTGAGTAAAGTCGGCGCCGTGGCGAAAATAAAGTGTATATAGTGTACAAAGTGAAGTGCAGTGCTGTGTGGTATGAATGAGTGAGTGAATGTGTTTGTACATATAAATTTAAGTATGAATGAGTGAGTGAATGCAAAATTAAAAAGAAGATGAATAAGAACAATATAAAGAACTAACAATGAAAACTAATTGATTAACTATTTATTGTATTAAAACTCGCTGCCCAAAGTGGCCATGTCATAGTTTTAAGCTAGATATAAGTTTAGTTTATTTAAGATACAAGCCCTCACCTCCGCTCCAAAAGCTTTACAGCTGGAGCTTATGTATCCAATTAACTTTGAATAAATTCCCGCCTCGCCAAGGTTATTGGCGAGGGGAAATTGAAAAAAAAAAAAAAAAAAAAAAAAAAAAAAAAAAAAAAAAAAAAAAAAGGCGATTTCCCGCAGCGTTCCGCACACGGCAGCCCCAGTCCGTGTGCTTTGCATTTAGATCGCCTGCTATTATTACCGACGGTCCGAGCGTCAGCAGCGTATCGAGGTCGCTTTCCTCTAGTTGAAGTTGAGGCCGCTTATAGGCGGAGACGAGTATAATCGCTCCTTGCGGCGTTCCTACTTCAACAGCTGTGGCTTCTATTGCGGCGAGAGGCGGCATTACCAGAAGCGTATGTGGGATATTTTTCCGAATAGCTATAAGAGTGCCACCGCCGCGGTGCGGCCCAGGACGGCTGTTTTTATAAGTATAGAAATGCCGAAGTGAGAATGCTTCGGCCGGAAGAAGGTGTGTCTCCTGGATGAGAACGACGTGCGGTGAATAGTCCGTTAGAAATTGTTCTAACTCCGCTTTTTGCGGATTAAGCCGCCGTTCCCATTCCAGGAGACGATTTTGAAGAAGGAGTTTGGTGAAGGGTTCATGGGAAGGCAGATTCGATGATGGGAATGATAGAAAGGAGTTTTTCTAAAGTGTTACCTGGGCCGCGGAAAATTTCTAAAATGCGTTTAACTGTGGAAATAATAAGTGTGAGATTCACTCCGCGGAGGAGTGTTACGAGTTCAGAGAGCTCGGAGAGGCCGCCGAGAGCGGATGTCGGGGTCGAAATCGCGTTTGAGTTCGCGGGAGGAGCAGAGGGCGCCGCGGTTGGCCGGCCGGTGATGACGTCAGCGAAGGGGGCCAATAGGGTGCTCGCGGTGGTGGGAGCGACGGGGGCCAATCCGGGCAGCGCTGGGAAGGCGTCTGGGGTGGGAGCAACGGGCGTTGAGGTGACAAGCGCTGTGCGCGGTGCTGCATAATTATTTATGCGTCGCGCATGATCAGCGGCGGAGCGCGCCTGTCGCGCACCCGTGAGGCGCTGCGCCCGTGCGGCCTTGTAATTAGCAAGGGCTACGCATTCGCCGTAATTGGCTGTGTGCGGCCCCTGACAGTTTGCACATTTCGGTGTTCCTGTGCGTTGACATGCCTCGAAGGCGTGACCGCCTCCGCAATACAGGCAGATGGTGTTTCTCCTGCACCCGTTGTGGGAGTGGCCCCACATTTGACACCGCTTGCAGTGTGGTACTCTGTCGCTTCCGCTATGCTCCTCCCACGCAATGATACAGTTTTTTAATACTGTAATTGTTTTAGCCTGGTTTATTTTTTGATGGTCAATTTCTACCATGTACAGGCCGAGGCTGGCAAAAGTTTTGCCATGCTCGGAGTAGAGAGGGCGCCGCATTTCACTTATGTGAAAAGTGTGCAGCCCTGCCCTCTCTAGCTCTTCGCGCAGCTCGTCTGTGTTGACGTCAGCGGGAAGGCCGCGAATGACGAGGCGGTGGCGTCGCTCGGCTGTTGCCCGGCGGAAGAAAAACTGGGCGTCTCGATTGAATTTTTGCATTCGCTCGAGTATCTGAATTATTTTGCCGTGGTCGGCGCGATTGCTGGGTTTTAATGTTAAAAATGCGGGGGTGGTGGTTCCGCGGAGGGGGGCAGTGATGTGGGGTGTAAGGGCAGCTAGGATTGCCTTTACATCGACTGGCTGTTGTATAGATATTTCCCCGACGGATTCTCGGGGGCGTGGGGGCTGAGGTGCGCGGGACGGGGCGGCAGTGTTCTGCTGCACCGGTATGGGTGGTGCCTGAGGGGCGGGAGAGTTGCGCGGTGTTAGCAGTTGGTAGCGGTTTCGCACCGGCACGGAGTATAAATTTTCATTCGAGTTGCCCTGGCGACCTAGGAACACGCGCCTCGCCACGAGTTGCCAACCGTCGTCATTGTCATCGAGGGAGTTTGCAGTGGGGGCGTTTTCGCTCTCGGCGGTATTCATGGTGGGGGAGTCTGACTGGCGGGGTGGGCGGGGGGATAGGGGGCCAGACGTGCGCGTCTCCGCGGTGTTTGCGTCCTCCACAGACTCACCGGTTGTAGGTGATGATGAATGAACAGATGAAGGCGATGTAATAGGCGCCGCGGTGGGCGCGCTGGGTTCAGGGGTGGCAGTCAGCGCGTCAGGCGCCACTGTGGTTTTGTCGGTTGTGGGCGGCGTGGCAGGCGTCTCAGGCGGCGTGGAAGGCGCCGCTTGGAGTGCGGCGCGTGCGCTGCGCTTGGCGGCGGCTTCCTCTGCTTCGGCTCTCCGCAGCGCGTCAATGTCGTCCTGTAGGGCCGGGTCCGTGCGACGTGGCACCAAGCACGTGTGGCCCAGTGAGTTATCGAGGTACTGACAAGCACGACAATGTTTTCGTCGCGGAAGAGAGATAGAGCGGTTTAGTTTCTGGTGTGCACGGGCGCGCGTCTGGACCGGGCTGGCGGCAGGGTTCTCCGTTTGCTTCTCCGCTAGCATGTCCGGCGGACAAGCATGGTTTTGTTCAGCGGAGTGATTGTTGGAGAGCACTTTTGATTGGAAAATTAACTAAACTGAGTGTGACTATAAACATAAACTAAACTGTATGTGACTATAAATACAACTATAAACACTTAGATATGTACAGTTATTTACAGTTATTAAACATGCAATCTGTTAAAATTGCAATCTGCCAAAGTGCAAGTTCAATTCGCGCACACAACTATAAACTCCTAAAATTCCTAAAACTTCTCAAACTCCAACTAGATATGTACAGTTATTTACAGTTATTAAACATGCAATCTGTTAAAATTGCAATCTGCCAAAATGCAAGTTCAATTCGCGCACACAACTATAAACTCCTAAGTTTCCTAAAACTTCTCGGATTCAGTTCGCACACAACTATAAACTCCTAAAGTTCCTAAAACTTCTCGAACTCCAACTCCTGTCAAAATTCGCCGGACCAAAATTCGAGCGAGGGAATGGGGGAGCAAGTCCTTAACCCGCACTAGCGTTTGGCTGAGCTCCCCACTTAGCGTAAGCCTTGAAGATAGTTTTCAACTTGAACCGTCTCAGCCAAACTCTGGTGCGGGTTAAGTTTTTGTCATGTCATTTTAGTCTTGTTTCTTTTAGAAATTTGTCGTGATAGTCAAGTAGTCAAATTTGATCTGTTCCCCTCTGTGTTAAGTTGGGGGTGGGGGAAGATGTAGGATGTTTTTGGATCCGATGTCTAGGTAGGTTCGAGTCAAGTCAGAAATAGATTGTTAAGTCTGTCGATGTGGGACATATATATTTTTTTGATGGAATATGGGAAAAATCTTTCCAGTTAGTTGTCGATGGTAATGGTCGGTTTGGCGTGAAGTATAAAGGCAGAATCCTGGAAAAGATAAGTGGGAGATGGTCAGAACTATTAAAAATGTGGAATTTAACATTTAGATTTGAAGTCTGTCTAATTGTCGAGAGAATTACAAAGTCTAGTATATCGTTTGGTCTAGTATCTCGTATGTACTTCGTCGCTTCTGGAGGGAATTTAATAATCATATCTGGGTGTGTGGAGAGAAGTTGTATGTAGCGTTGAAGTTCGTTGGTATTTTCTTCGGTCTGCACGTCCTGTTACACCATACCGCGGGAGATTTCTTTCACACGTTCTTAACAGAAAAAGGCTTCGAAGGCACTAAAACTTTGACTTTACAGACTTGAAAATCCAAAGTTAGCTCCCAGTGGCCACTGCTCTGCACCACTACCCGCAGAGTGTGAAAATAAATAACCAATAGCGTGCGTTCGACAATGCTCTCGGAGAGCCAGCTCTGAGGAAGATCACAAGTTGATCGAAACGTCGGCAACACAACCTTCGACGCGGCATCACCCACACAGTCAAGATCATTTTCATGACCCTGGCCGCGGAAGCCCACGACTTCATCTCATCATGCAGATTACGGTGTGATAAATGTTTCTACGAGGCCTTGGGCCTCAAAAGTTTAGTTTTTTATGTCCTAGAATGTATCGTTTAGGAGTTATTTAACGAAATAGAATCAAAAGCCGAGTGTTGACATGAATATTTAGTTTTGTGCTATAGTGCCATCATTTTTTTAGAAGATAACTTATTTATTTTTAATTCTTAATATAAACAAACCAAAACTTTTTTTCAAAATAACCACAATATTTATAGTCATATTAATTATGCATACGTTTGATTACATCTCTTGTTTTTTCTGTGCCGCTTGACATCCAACCGACTTTTTCTTAAGAAACAGTTTAATTTATAAAACTTGGAAAGGTGCATATTACATTGAACCAATAACACGGATTAAACCATGGAATATTTCGACCATTAAGAAACAATATTTCGGTTATCTAAGCGGAATTCACCTTCTTGAACTAAAATAAAATTACTAGGTTGGTGATATGAAGGTATCTATATCACCGACGATCTAATTAATTGCTATTATTAGTCATAAAATACATTAGAGTGTGTAGCTGTAATAGGAACACGTACCAAGTGAATTTATTGCACTTATGAGATAAAATGGAAACTGAAACGATGTCTGTAAACAATTATCTATCGCACCCGCTGCTGCCATTATTGTTCGTTGAGACGCAACCTCATAAAAGGCACGAGGTCTTATTTTAGAATAAAACCCGCCGTAACTACATTTATTTAATCTTCCATTAATTGTTATTTAAATTATAACTACCAAATATATCATTAAAATGTAAAATATCAAGATTACATATTGTATAATGTATTAGAGGACCCACCTTGGAGTCATCTAAGATGTTTTAAGTTTATTACGTTGTTATAATGGTATTATGTTGAGTTGTAATGTTTATATTTATGTTGGTCATGAATGAGTGCAACGATAGTAAATGTATTTGGGGTTTAAGTATTCATGTACATAGTATATTATTCCAAACACTTATGGCAACGATGACAGGGAAGGGGAAACAAATTGTTTGTTAAAATCCAGGGGAGGAGTTGTGCGCTACACTTTGACGATGTCCAACCGGTAGTAGGTGATGTGAGACTTCAGGCGTTGAGCAGTCGATTAACGAAACGCTAGAGGGCAATTCGACCGTATGCTCGCGCAAATTTCCTAGATACACACGCTCCCTAAATCTCGAGCTAAATGGCATGGTAGGGCTGACTAGGAACGGCAGGTACCAATTCACAATTCTGACAAAACCCCCTCGTACATTCAACAATAATCGTAGTATTTCTCGTACCACGCTTTGGCGCGATTACAAACGTCACGGATTAAAAGGTGGTTCTAACTGTTGGTTGATTAGTTGCTTGGTTAGTGACTCCGGGCGCGTCAACAGCTTAGATCATTAGTAACGTAAGTGTAGTGCGTGCTTTTTCCTTCGTGAGATGGTGGTGATCCTCCCCCGCTGAATGGTGAGATCCGGCGCCGACCTACCGTCGGCTAACGGGCTTCTCCCTAACCAGGACTCTCCTACCAGCGGGGCTCGCTCTAAGCTCCCGGCCGGTCTCCCGGAATATGTGGTAATGTAGTGCATGTTAGTGTAAGTGTGTGTGTGTATGTGTGTGTAAGGGGAGAGGATAGGACAAGGAAGAGGAAGGAAAGACCGCGCGCGGTCCGTGGCCCGTTTGTTAGGGTACTGCTCCGGCATTCGCCCGGTGTTGAACGGAGAAACCACGGAAAACTACCGATCAGAGCAGCGGGTCTCTAGAATTCTCCTCCAAACAGCAACTGAATTCGACCTAGCTGAAAAGTTAGTGTCGATTGATTTTTTCGTGTGTCCGGGCGCGTCAACTGCTTTGGTCATTGGTCCCGTTAGTGTAGTGCCTGTTTTTTCTCGGGAGATGGCGGTGATTTTCCCCCGCTGGATCGCCGGCGAGATCCGGCGCCGACCTACCGTCGGCTAGTGGGGTTTCCCCCTAACCAGGACTCTCCCACCGACCCAGTTGGGACAAGCTCTAATCTCCCGACTGGTCTCCCGGAACATGTGGTAGTGTAGTGCATGTTGGTATAAGTGTGTGTGTGTGTGTGTGTAAGGGGAGAGGATAGGTCAAGGAAGAGGAAGGACAGATAGCGCGCGGTCCGTGGCCCGTTTGTTAGAGTACTGCTCCGGCATTCGGCCCGGTGTTGATCGGAGAAACCACGGAAAACTACCGATCAGAGCAACCGGGCGCTAGAATTCTCCTCCAAACAGCGACTGAAACACCGACCTCGCTGAAAAGTTAGTGCCGAAAATCCTGCCGCCGTAAGGATTCGAACCTAGGACCTCCCTGTCAGAGGCGCTGCAGTGACATCAGTAGATGCACTGAGCTACCGCTCCCGGTTGAACTTGTGGTATGACTTATCGTGCTCAAACGTGGTAGGATAAGTCATACCCACAGTTAGTACCACCTTTTAAGCCGTGACGTAGCCAGACCCCTCCTGTCCCCGCACCCTCTCCTGTGAGATCTCACGAAAACTTACGCGTTTGTTACTTGGGACTCTCTCGTCGAGAGACATCAGGAAGCGATATCCCCATCGTTTTGAATAGTATATTCTTTCTGAACTGAAGACGTCGTCTGTCCGTAGCTCATGAAATTGAAGTCTTCTCGAAAATGTCTGATTGAATTTACTTTTCCATGTCGCTGAAGTGTATCAAAGGGACGTGGGATTGCACAGGTCCAAAGCCTGTTTTACATTAGCAATTAACATCTTGGAATTTAATTATCGTTCCCCGCAATGTAAATCAACGGTTACAAAATACGTGTTTAAACATTTTGTATATTACGTTTAGGACAATTTCACATTATTTAATAATGCGATAAGATACGCTCGATTTTATGAATAAAAACGTTCGCGGGTCAAAATTAAACGTAGAAGAAAATGACAATTGTCGTACAATTATACCAAAGAAATATTCCGAGAAAGTGTCGCAGGATGACGGGAAACAAATATCTCCTCACTTAACGGAACGCACGCAAATGAAGACAGACGTACAGGCGCACTGTAATTCGTAATAAGAGATATTCAACAAGATAGTACAAATTTTTCGTATAGCAATGGAATCTTCGGAGATTAAAAGACACTTAAACCACACGTACATTTTAAAACATAATTATTTGTCTTGAATACACTAAAAATAGTATTTAAATCAGTATCTAAGTTTAAGTAAGTTTTTAATCAAGAACGTAGAAAACCTGGCAAAATAATCCACAATGCAATGCAATCCTTCACTGTCTGAATGACGAAATTGAAATTTAAAACTTACTACAAAGTCATTATTTCATCGCAATTCCGAAGACAAATCGAAGATCACACAGTTTATTAAAACAGGCTATATCTAGGCGATTAGGTCAATTTACTTGGGTTTTTCTAATGTGGCTTCTGTGGGTAGTATCACCAAGATGGAATTCGGCACGACTTTTTGCGCCATTCTCAGGCTTGCCGCTGGAGTCGTTTGATCTGCAGCACTGCTTGATACGGTCGCGATCATGCGACGTCTTGTGGCAGGACCAAGATAGACGCAAAAAGTTGTGCCGAATTCCATCTTGAAGATACTACCTACAGATGTCACATTAAAAAAACAAGTATAAATTACATGACGGAAAAAATTAAGGAAATCCTTAAAAAGGAATCATTCCCGATGACAAATACTTATTTCTGCCGTAAAACAACGAAGAGGAGTTTGGGAAGTAAGAGGGTCGGAACAAGCTCTTGGCCGAATTTTCCATGAGAAAAAATTATTTTCTCTGGGAACAGGGTTAACAACTCCACCAGCCGCTCCATCAGCGAGGTTGCGATTCCGTTCAAGCATGTGCTCCTGCTTTTTCAAACGATTCCGAATGGCGACTTCTTCCAATAGGAGGAGCAGACGATGGAAAGAGGAGGAAGAGACGGTTGCGGGTTGAGGCGCAGTGCAGCGTCACAAGACCTGAATGTCGAGGGCTCCCTGAACGCGCAAGGGCGCTGGTAGACGCAAACTGCTCGCTTCTACTTCTTCCTTCGCAGCTTCTTCGCCTGCGGCCACTGAACGAATTACTAGTAGTACACACAACAGGAACACGGTCGGTCCTTCGATTGTCCCTGATTGTAATTCAAATAAGAACTACTAAACCTAAAAATAGATACAATACATTCGCTTTCTCAGGTTCATGTAACATATTACATAGCGATTCGGAGGAAATGAATAGATGATCACAGGTCAGAGTATAAAAATTGAATAAATCAAAGCCATTACGGTGATAAAATATATCTGCTCATGTAAGTAATTAGGGACAAATTTTTAAAAAAAACTAAAAAGGAAACATTCCCAACGAGAAATGGTTACTTCTGCCATAATGCCACGGAGGGAATCTGATCGTTCGAAAAAAAGAGTCGGAACAAATTCTTGACCGAATTTCCTTTGAGAAAAAATTATTTTGTCTGGGAACACGGTTAATAACTGCATCAAGAGATTCGAACTTCTCCCAGTAGGAGGGGAAGATGAAAGGAGGAGAAACTGAGTATTGCGGTTTGGCACGCTGTGCAGCGTTGCGAGACCTGAAGGTCGAGGGCTCCATGAACGCACAAGGTCACTGGCAGATGCAAACTGCTCGCTTCGAGTCCTTTATTTGCAGCTGATTTCGCTCCGAGTACTGATCGATTCACTAGCAGAACACGGTAAATCCTTCACCTGAATTTAATACTCAATTAAGAATTATTAACCTGAAAAAAGATCCCATACATCCGCGTCCTCAGGTACATTTCGGGTAACTTACGGATTCGGTGGTATAATGGTCAGCGTACCGGACTGTTGTACCCGAGTTTGCGGGTTCAAACCCGATCGAAGCCGTGGATTTTTAAGGGCGAAAAAATCCTTCGTACGCCTTCCTTCGGAGGGGAAGTAAAGCCGACTGTCCCATGTTAGTAGATTTACTGCATGTAAAAGATCCTCAAGCCTAAATGAAGCCTCTGAGCAAAATTGAGATCCGCCTGTTTCGTCGCCCAAAATAATACCTTCTTTCTCCGCTAGGTGGTGAAAGGAGCGTTGCGAAATTTGCGTGGTTAGACGGAAGAGCGGGCCTGATGGCCCGAGTCTCGCCACGTAAAATAAGGCATTAACTAACTAACTAACTAACTAACTTATTACGTAGCGATTTGGAAGAAAGAAATGGAAGATGGTTCATACACCAGATTATCGAAAACTGGATTAACAAAGTCATCACGTAAATTACAGTATCTGCTTATGAAATTAATGAGGGAGAAAATGAAGGAAATCTTTAAAAAGGAAACATCCCTCATTAAAAATACTTCTGTCGTAAAGACACGAAGGGAAGCTAATCAATCGGCAAAAACAATCTCTTGGCCGAATTTCGCCCGAGAAACAACTGTTTTTTTCTGGGAACAAGGTTAACAACTCCACCAGACTCCGACTTCTCCCAGTAGAGGGGGGGGGATATGGAAGGAGGAGAAACGGAGGGTTGCGGTTTGGTGCGCAGGAAAGCGTTGCAAGACCCTGGGATCCCTAAACGTCCAAGGATCCGTACAGGGATCCCTGAACGCTGAAGGTTGCTGTTAAACGCGAACTGCTCGCGTCAAGTCTTTCTTCCTTCGTCGCTGCTTCGGCTGCGGTTATTCAACGATTCACTAACAATAAACATAGTAGGAACACGGTTTGAACTTTCCCTAATTTAAATTGAGAACATCTAAACCTGAAAAAAGATCAAAACGTCCACTTTCTCAGGGACATAAGCATAGTACATAGCGATTTGGCAGAAAGAAATCGAAGACCTTTCATACATCGTGCAAGGTCGCTGATAAGACTCAATATGCTCGCTTCGAGCCCATCTACATTAGCAGCTGATTCGGCTCCGACTACTGAACGATTCACTAGCAGAACAAATTAGAAACAGGGTAGGTCCTTTGCCGGATTATAAAATACAAATAAGAACTTCTAAACCTGAAAAAAAGATCCAATACGTGCGCTTTCTCAGGTACATTGTAACATATTACATAGCGATTCGGAAGAAAAAAAATCGAAGATCATACATACACCAGAGTACAAGAAACAATAAATCAAAGCTATCACGACGGTAAATTACCATATCAGCTCATGTAAATAATGAGGGAGAAAATTAAAGAAATCTTTAAAAAGGAAATATCCCCAATGCAAAATATAGTTTCTTCTGCCGTAAAGCATCGAAGTCTGATCGATTAGGGAAAAAGAGGTTCGGAACATGCTCTTGACCGAATTCCTCATGAGAAACATTCTTTTTGTCTGGGAACAGGGTTACAAACTCCATCAACCACTCCAATTGAGAGGTGGCGACCCTGTTGAAGAGGGTGCTCCTGCGCCAGTAGATGATTCCGAAGGACGACATATTCCAGTTGGACAAGGAGAAGACGGAAGGAGAAGAAAGGGAGGGTTGCGGTTGGGCGCGCAGTGCAGATTTGCAACACCTGAACGCCCAAGTTTGCTGGTAAACGCGAACTGCTCCTTTCGAGTCCTTCCATCGGAGTTGCTTTGGCTGCGGTCACTGAACAATTAGTAGTAAACACAACCGGAACACGGTCGGTCCATTCCCTGATTATTAAGTTCAATTAAGTATTACTAAATCTGAAAAAATTTCCAGTACGTCCACTTTATCAGGTATATAAACATATTACATAGCGATGCTGAAGAAAGAAATCGAAGTTCTTACATACATCAGAGTATCAAAAACTGGATATATCAAAGCCATCACGACGATAAATTGCCATACCTAATCATGGAATTAATGAGGGCGAAAATAAGGATATCCTTAAAAAAGAAACATCCTCGATGAGAAATACTTACTTCTGCTATAAAGAAATGAAGGGGAGAAAAGTTGGAACAAGCTCTTGGCCTAATTTTCCATGAGAATTTTTTTTTGTCAGGGAACAAGGTTAATATCTCCATCAGCCGCTCCAACTGCGAGGTGGCGACCCCGTTAAAAGAGTGTGCTTCTTTGCCTGCCAATGAAACCCAAGAACTTCTCCCAGTAGGGGTTGGGGACGATGGAAGGAGGATAAACCGAGTATTGCCACTTGGCGCGCAGTGTAGAGTTGCAAGATCGGAACCTCGAGGGCCTTCTGAACGAGAAAGGTCGCTGGTACACGCCAACTGCTCGCTTCACTAACAATATACATAAACGATATATACTAACGATTCACCAACAATATACATAGCAGGAATTCGACTGGTACTTTCTCTAATTATAAAATTAAATTATGAACTAATAAACCTGACATAAAATATAACTTTTTACATACATGATTACATAAGAAGATAATGTAATGTTCAATTCATTAACTAAAACATGTGGATAACCAATATTGTAGATAAAAATTGTCTACTCGATGTTTGTATAAATTCAATGAAATTGTGTATCTTAATTTTTGACAGTCAACCTCTTCAACATATCGTTCATGGTTTGCAATAGTGGCTAAACCCCCAAAAGCTCGGGTGTTGAGATACATCAGTTTGAACTTTTCACCTTGCATTGAAATGCATCATTCTTTCCTTCACACTTGTGACATTTGTTGGCGGAATACTGTACTATAAGATAAGATGCTTTTGCTGATGGAAGGTAGAGATAACTGCAATTCTGGAGAGCGCATGTACATAAAATTCGTACTTTTTGAGTTGTGCAATTATTGCACCTCTCAAGTGATATGACATAATATAATTTGTTTCATTATGGAACATCTCTTTACAGTAAAAAGCATTGCATGTACAATGTTTCACGGACCAATTCACTCGCTTTCTCGGACACATAACTATAAAATCTAACTAATAATAGTAACACAATCAGTAATGAAATAATATATAATTAGGACGTAAAATTGTTACAATAAATCAACAAAAACTCAAAATTCAAGATTATCAAGGATGTTCAAGACTCAATTATAGGACTCATCTTACGTAATTTAATCGAAAAACCTATTTCAAACAATGTTTGGACATGAACAGTTTAACTGCCAATTATTAAGATACGTAATTCCATCTATACTCTGAATCTGTGATATGTTCTGTAAAAATATTTTATGTTTATCATCAAGTATTGACCACTAATGCTGTCTACAATATAATAAATATTTGTGTTTGTTTCAATTTCGTGCACCGAAAATATGCACAAATTAAAACAAAATACTTTCTATTAGCAAATGTTATTTAACAGAGCCCTTGAAAATATTTACTTTTTATGCAGATTGGACCTTTTAAGTTAGGCCTTTGTAAAAATCTTCGAAATGGTTTGAGACGTCGAGATGCAGTTTGCGTTAAATTGTTGAATATTACGGGGAAATAGCCATTCATTTCTTCTTTGTGGCATTTTTAAAATATTACTGATATTGACAAAACGTATGAAAATTGAAAACCACTGCCGCATCCAAGAATATATTACATTAAATCTAGATCCTCAATAATGTAGTGGATGGATTGAGTCGAACAAATTTTGAACTTTTAGGATTTCGACGATGTTTAGATTTTATTCGCAGAAAATGGTGATCGATTACAAACAAACAGCCACTATGCATGCAGGATTATTCTCCCTGACTTCTAGCGTTCAAAGGGTGGTTTTCGGAAAGACGATCAAAAGGCGAGAATATAGTTTTGGGGGAGAGCACATTCAACAAACGGATCACTCTTACGCTATTTTATTGACGACTTCGGCCATTAATGACTCGTGACCATACTAGTATTTTAACATTTCATGTTCTTGAGAGCAGATTTGTGGGGCTAAAGCGAGAAACCCACTAGGAGCTCCCGACTCGCCCCGGCACAGCTCGGCGAGGCCTGCCACTCATTACGGACGGCCCGGCACGGATCGGAACTGCACGGGACGCCACTTGTTCCAGTAGCGATGAGTTTAATACTTTCGATGGAGGAATTGATGATATTAGCTGCTGAGGAAGAAGGGCGGGAGCAAGGAGGACAATGTACTCAGCGGAAACAAATGCTGTGAAAAATATTAGTCCGAAACCGTCAGGATCTTTTCCAAAACCAGTATAAATTCCATTTGATTTTCCTCAACTTCAGGCCCTACGGTTTTAAACGATTTTTTTTATACTTAAGGAGTACTTTATTAAAAGCTCATACCAAACTATTAATTACATCACATTTAACGTAAGACATCTGCTTGTACATATTAATTATTGTATGCCTATATACTCGTATTATAAATTTCCTCGGTTGAATATTGGAAGAAAAAATGCGTATCACCTCTAAAAAAATTATCTTCCTCTTGATATTCATTATGAATCATTAAGTACTTGTAGTGATGGTAGAATTTAGCGCTTTAAATTTAAAAACATCTCATTTAGAAAAGAAGACTATAGCATTTTATTGCATTATAAAAATTAAGATTTAGCATTTTGTAGCATTTTTTGAGAAAATTATTATTACTGGAGGTCTCTTCGAAATAAAAAATATTCTGGTATTTTTTAGATTTTTCTATTAAAGATAAGAAGTAATTCACCATTAGTGAGCAAATATTTAAGGACGAAATTTTAAATTTAAAGAATAATTCCTGTCTTGTATAGAAATATACGCTTCTATGTAACATTATTCAAAGGAGAGGAAAATAAATGTCTCGCAATTTGAAAATACATATTAAAACAACACATTATTTTAAAAGGTTGTGAATTTGTTAAATGAAATCAATTTATGAAAATAACTATTAATATGTGACACAAACAATGAAAAATTAACTGAGCATATTTCATTGTTGGCTCGATATAACCTATTTCTTCTATCAGTAACAATGAAACTGTATTGACTAAAAAATTGTTCAGCTATTGACCATAATTAAATGTTATGGCAAAATTGTCAAAATTAACTGTTTTCAAACGTCAATGTGTTATCGATGTCGTATCCCTAGTTAGAGAGACCACGAAGAAAATAATGAAATGCAATTTAGTGTCGCACATTCACGTCCATTTCGCATTTTGCGGATAATTTCGCGTTTATCGCAGATTGAAAACCTCCAGAAATATCTTCCACCGATCGCCAAACATGCAATTACTAGTTTTTTCCCCAGTATCTGGTAACATTTCGCATTTTTATCAATTGCTAAAATCTACTATCTCAAAGAATTTGTGACTGCATTGGGAATAGTGAGGGAGGAAGATGGTGAGAGACACCCGACAACAAGCGCTTGCAAGACCTATGCAGCCATTACTTCTTGGAAGGGCACGTCAACCCCTCCCAAGGCCACTCGCCGCGCCGCGCCGCCCCGGCTGGCCGCCTCCACCGGATTTTATTCTCGGGGAAGCATTCCGGGCGGACCGCTCGGCTGCCGGGCGGGACCGGGCCGGGCCGGCCGGTCGCATTGGCTGGCGTCTAACTGAATAGCATGCGAAACATTTCGGCCGGGGCTGGGCTGTGCGGCGCGGGGCTGCTCTGTGCCGTGCCGGCCGCTCCAAATGGGTTCCCTGCTTAAGACAGAAACCAATTTCTCAAAATCAGGCACGTCAAACAGCGTCCGCACGACCTACTTGCCAGCCTGGGGAGCCCGGCGCTGCTACGGACACAGACAACTTCCCCTGAACTCCGCACTCATTTCCCCTTAAAATTCAGAAAGGGGTGTACATGCGCAAGCTTGAGCGGTACGAGGTGGTGAGTAGAGGCTTCATACGAAAATATGTTTGCCAGATTTTTTCTATAAAAACACAATTGTATTAAGTTTATATTCTTCACTACTGACTTCAATTTTATGTTTATTTTCTTACTAAATTCTAACTTACAGGTATATAATCTTTGTTAAGAGACAGGAATATGTTTGAATGGCGAATTATTTCCTCGTTTTGGTTTGAGATCTATTGAGAAAGAGCTGCTTTGTATTTGAAACAGGCGTCCGGTGTATAGGATTGTAGAAAATTTGTTCAAAAAGATTGCAGAATACAACTACGGTACAAAAGAATAGCGAGATGATTATTTTCCATTTATAAATATCTCTTTAATCTTAAATGTGATGTATATACTTAATACGAATACTAGTACTTTAGTAGTACTATTTCATTTACGATTATTTAATACTTAGTTTACCATCAAATTTCGACGTGTGTTAATTTATATGTTACATAAATTGCGTAAATTCCACAAAAATTTCCAAGATGGGATCTGAAAATATTGAATTTTTCTTCCGTTTAGAACTAAGCTATTTTGCTTGAATAGAAAAATGTATATTCCACCCTACTGCCTAATTCGTATCACGGTTTGCTTAAGGAACTAGTTGAGGGCACGGAAACAAACTTGATTTTATTTACGTCAAAGGAAAACTTCCGCAAAAGTTACATTAATGGAACAACTTCTCTTAAAGATATGATTATCATACACCACTAGATACCGAACTAGAGAAACTAATGGGATATCGTATTCTTGTTTCAAAAGTGACGTTTTCTTCTGCAGATCGCACGTTTCTAATATCGTGCTTTTTGTGATAAATGTTACCCAGTGCTACTTCTCTCCAACGACCATCAACACTCGCCATCGACCACTGGCCTTACCTCTCGCTGTCTCTTTGCTTTAATCATTTGGCGACTGTTTTAGCACCTCTAGACACTGGCACGTAATATCAGGGCGAATTGTGAAATGGTGACCTTTTTATTTTTTCTTAAACTGGATGCCTTCCTTCACTTTCTTCAAGAAACTTCACAATTTCTTGGATATTATTATCTACGTCGTAAACCTATGGTCTACACAATACGTAGAATGTTATTAATAAATTTTACGTTTCTGGCTGAGCTTTACCAAGAGCATTGGAGTACGTATCTGGAACGTATTATTTTGCAGATAAGTACCGGCATGCTCTTGGGAAAGCTAAGTTAGAAATATTACATTTCAATCTTGAAGAACAATTCGATAGTTTATACTATGTTCAAGATTTGCTGTATTTTGAATTATTTAGTATTTATTCTCCAAACAAATCGTATCGAAATCTAATTTCTAATAAACACACATTTTTGTATAAATATGGACATACCGGTAACATGTTCTTGAGAATCAAGGGCGCCCATTATGCAAACTCTTGAGGTTCCTTATTTTAGAGAACCTTATTGAAATACGAAAAACCAACTACAAATGAGTAATTATTTTTCATTGCATCAAAGCTACAATGTTAATTTGACTGTAATCCCGACTTGTGAATTTGTTCTTTCCGTCACTTTTCCGTCATAATCCATATCACTTCAAACATTATTATAATGAAAACTCGCCAGCTCGTCTATTTGTTTTGTTTCTGGAGGGTTGATAATGTATCAATAGATTATCAAATTTTATATTGAAACATAATAGGAAATGAGTAAGCATATGAATACTAGTAACATTTCTGTGCAATAAATTGACACTTGAAACATTTTTACCACAATTGTTCACAAATATTGAACGGACTTCAATACATATTCCCCTAACTCCACTATGTCCAAAACTTTCTTCTATGACTGTTCCTAGGACAATCCACAATCGTGAACTCCATTATGCCCTACATTTGAATAACACTTAGTACATGTATTGAATGATTCAGTTTTCAGAGAGGGGCCCTTACTTTCTATTACTTTAGGCAGACAAGGTACAAAACGTCAGACAGAGTCATGTTACGGGGTTAGCGTCGATTTGTTGCAATGGTTCACCATAAATTCGTTGCTTCTTGTGGGTAAACACTGTCTTCTAAAAGAAATTAAAAAAGGCCGGAAAGTTTTAAATCGCCTAGATGGTTGGTTTGTGCTTGCACTCGCATAGAAAAAAATCAGAGCAGACATGAAATGTAGAATTGTTGTTTATTTGGTAAGAAAGATGCTGTTGAACGGACAAGCAATGTAACGAGCAAACATTACGAATCATGTACCTCGCCAAGTTTTAAGAGGGGCGAGAAATACATTCCTCTACAAGACAGAGTACTGAAAGTTCACGTGGGATTGGAAAGGCTGTTGTGCCTGTGTAACAAAAAAGGGGATATGTAGAAGACCGAAGAGAGAAGCCATCGCAAAGCTTTTTTAAATTTATTTGCTACTTGTTCAGTTTTTCAGGATGTTTCAGGCATTACCGTTTTCAGGGAGTTGAATATACGTGATTCTATATAACATCGAGACAAGAAGCCAGCATTTAATTGACAGGTAAACAGTTACCGATAATTTAATATGCTATCACTAACTTTAATTATGTAATTGAAAAATAATTACGAAAACTGAAAATACAAATAAAGTTTTAATTTACGGAAGACAAAAAATATCTTACGGAAAACGTGATCTGGTTCGAGGATGTGGAACATAGTTTTGACCTAGTGTAAGGTTTTGAAAAATGGGTGAAGTTGATAATTTGTTATAGACATTTTTTGTGAAGATGAGAATTAACGATTTGAAAGAAATCAATTCAAATTTTAAGCTCTCTGTGAATTTGTTTGATATAAATATAAACCAGGAAACATGTACAATTTTGCAAAAGTAATAGACAACGTCCTTAACCTTTCAAAACCATTTAGTGTCCTTGCACACGAGCGTTGCGTTGACGCGCGTCGTAGAATAACACTATTTCTTATACGAAACGGCACACGAGCGCTTTGGCCGTTCCGTATAAGATACGGTATTAATCGATGACGCGCGTCAACGTAACGCTCGTGTGATCAAAGTCTTTGGATTGCAGTAGATACATATTCAATTTCAAATGTCTTCTGTGGTATATTTTGATTATTTTCAGGGACATTTACAACATTAAAGTTGTTGAAATATTGTCACATCGACAAAGGATTGTAAATAGACTCTTGCGTTATTCGAGAAAGTGTGATAAGGCGATATTCTAGGAAGCATAGAACGATCAAGATTCTTCAAACATGCAAATGGTGCGGAACACAATCAATCGATTGTCGATCTGGACGCTGTTTTTCTAGGTGTTCTCACAGGTGTGTAGATTGTTTCTTTCTAAGCATTTTTATCCAAGCACAGCATCATGTTTCTTAGGAAAGTTATTCACTAACTTTTAAGTGTATTTAACTTTTTAAAGTATCAAACTTTTGTCTCAAACTAACGATGAAAGAGCAGCACGTACTATCTCGCGTTTGTAACGGATATGTAATACTCTAAGATGGCGCACGCATCACTTATATCTTAGTTTATGAGTCGCACTAGATATATCGGTGAGCAGAAGTAGTAGTAGAGTTTGGTGAAACAAATGAGTTACAAAATGATGCGTTATTCACGATACTACCGGTAGGAGACTACTGTTTATACAACAATGGCAGACAAAGGAAGACTGACATTGTAGCAACTATCGGCGGTTGTGTTACTCTTCCATGAAACGATGTCTTGTTGTGGCCTTTTCGACAATCATCCGTAGGCTGTATAAATGATTTGTTTGGGAAGGAGCAATATTGAAAGCGAAGCGACCATGCTGGAGAATACAAATGCTGTACGAATTGCTCTACAGGCAAGCCCCGGAAAACATGTCGAAAGGCAGCAGTGGAACTAGAAATATCCAGATTCTCCGCTCAACGGATTTTGAAATGTGATCTCCATGTGTATCTGTACAAGATGCCATCTGCACAGTAGCTCCCTGAAAAATAAAAGTGGCAGTTGTATGCTCGCTGGACGAAAGATAGGAAACAAACTCTCAACAAAGATTGGTTTTCAGCACTTTTCATTTGAATGATATGGTTAATAAGAAAATTTACGCTTTTGGCTGCACTACGAAAACTCCACATGTGCGTTATGAAACGACAACATCATGCTCCGAGGATCATGTGGGCTGCTATTTCTATTCTCGTACTTATTGGGACCTTCTACTTTCTCGCTACCGCTTAGGCAGTACAGAGAAAGTTCTGATCGCTGCGTGAAAAACGGCCAATTTTTGTCAGAAAAACTTATTGCAGGACCCTGCTAACAAAAAAATGGGTAAATCCAGTTGCTAAATTAAAAAAAAATCTAGCATCTGGTGTAGCTAGAATTCATGGTTTTTAAGTCCTTGATACCGAAAATTAGAGTGACTGCAAAACGTCTGTCCATCCGTCATGAACAATGGTAGTGACTAATGAACAATGCTAGTGACAGCCGTTTTTCTCCAAAATTGATATTTCCTAATAGATATTAGATGAGGCTGATGCCACAGCCCCTTGAATTTGAAACTGATATTTTAATTCTGAGGGTACTGTACATGAAGCCCCTAGGGCATTTTCAAAATTTAAAGAGAGAAAGAGAGAAAGGAAGAGAGGATAAGAGAAAGAGAGAGAGAGAGAGAGAGAGAGAAAGAGAGAGAGGAAAGAGGAAAGAGAGGGGAGGAAAGAGAGAAAAGTTAAACTGTAACTGCAACTCTCTAGAGACTGTGCAACTTTGACTGAGGAACTACAGAAATCTCAGTGCTAGCATGCAAGTTTAGATTGTAAGTGCTAGTGCGCGTGAATATTGTAAATAAGTAGAGTCTATTCTATGTTTAGTTTGTAAGCGATAGTATGTAAGTTTAGATTGTAAGTACATAAGTGTGTAAATATTGTAAATAAGTAGCATAAAATGGAAATAGTAGTTTGTAAGATTAGTATAAGTTTAGGTTTAAGATTTAGGTTAGCACATCCACCTACATTACTGTACAAATAATATAAATGAATGGCATGATATCCTATTATAAACTTCACCCCCCCCCCATTACATGTGAGATATACCAAATATTCTCAAGAGAAACCTCATTCGAATTTAATCGAATAATCGTATTTTGGACATTGGTACTTGGAATTGAAAATATCCATGTTTTATAAAGCATTTACAAAGGGGACACATGGTAGCCATGTAGGACATGAAAACGTAAATATTGCAACTAGGGTTACAGACTCATGGGTGTTCGAGGCTGGATTCAAATGTTAACATTTGACATTCTATTTTCTTAATGTGAAGTAAACATAGTCACGATACGGGACGTGGCCGATTTTAAAATATAATTTTTATTTAGGTAGCGTTATATAATGGAATGAGAAAGCAATAGACAACCAATAGTGATATGTTTTAGTGCCTGGGTAGGTGTCAGGATAGAATACGCGACCGTCGGCACACGGTTTAAAACCAATGACAAAATTAGATATAGAAAGTTATAAGACAAGTGAAAACGGAGGTTACATTTTTCATCAAGACTAATTTTGTTTGAAGTTATTCAGGTGGCGAGCACTGAGAAGCTATTCAGACGTATTAGCGAAGTTGAGACTTAAACTGACCTATGTACAACCAACATAAATAAATATATAAAAATAAATAAAAACGTATTAGCTAGTATTTATAGAATTTATTTAGGTTCGGTAGGCAACGCTCGTATGAAATATTCAACTGGAGATAGTATTATTAGGAGCTCAAATAGTTCGTATTGCATGAACGTTTAGTCAATGCGATTGTGAAGATACGTCGAAATAGAAATGTCCATCCCAGGTATTCGGGAAGCGTTTTAGTGAAAATAGATTGTGTTATATTATTATTAGGTTTAGGGACATCAACTATGTTTTTTAATACTTTTGTTACTATTTCGGGAAATCCGAATTCGCAGTAAAGGGAAACATTTATAATCTTATCAAGACACAAGAACAGAAGATTCCCGGTGGAATTCAAGTCTGTTTTGGGGAAACCTTCACTTCAACGTGGTCGTAGGTTCAACGTCTCCATGAATCGGAAGTATCGAGGAAAATATCGTATAAGTAAAGTAATAAGTCTCGGTAAAGTGAAGATCAGAAAAATATTATAAGGCCTTGGTAGATCAAAGGAATTAATATTTCAATTTAATGGCATGCGAATAGAATTTCATAATTGTCCAAAGTAAAATTTTTAAAGAAAATAACAATCTTTGATTAAATTAATTTTGAATCTATAAAAGATATAAATATGTTATTGCAAAAAGGAGGCTGTTTCTTTTAATATTTGATTCAACAGACAAGCTGGCCAATTTCATTGTTAACAGAATAAGTTCTCAGATAATACGGGATGGGACTTCGACGTCGTTTTGGACATTCATAAAAATTATAATAAAAATCAATTTGTTGAAAGTTTGAAATATTTTCAAACATAAGTAAGAAAATAATTCAGGGATCACTGGATAAACCAAATTTTCCAATGAAAAACGATGATTCCAGTCACGCTATAAAGCATACTACTGTGTCGATGTTAAAAGAGATGCATTTAAGCATGACCATTTTAACAGCAGTGGGGATACTTGGGCCTGGGTTAATTTGGGGAGCCCCTAATCTAACTTTAACGGATCTCCCCGCCCCCCAATTTTGATGCTGAAGTATAAAGAATACCCTGTCAATTTACATTGTATTTTGTATATTTTTTTATTTATTTTGAAAGTATTTCTTAGTATTTCAATTTAACATTATTACATCTTGAAAAATTCATGCTCACGATGAATTAAAATTATTCAAAATAATTAAATACTCAAATTCAATCAAAATATTTCAATATTTTAAGACAAGTTTTGTTTGTTCACTGTCAATCCCATACGTCACATATGTCTCTGTCCCAGCAGTAATTGACGCACTTCTACACATCATTGAAACGTGTATTAATATTTATATAATATTATTTAGAATTAAATTTATTTACAAAAATATACAAGTCCATGTGGACTCAGGGGAACGCAGATGTTAACACTATAGAGACAATTCAACGTAAGAGACCCTATAGTCTCGTGGTAAAAATATTAAATCTCATTACATCATACGGTCTCGCATAGCAGTCAACAAAAAATTTAAACTTCTCAATACTGAATGACATTCTTGCATCAACCAGCAACATTACAGATTATAAATATTATCTAATGATCCGCGACACCATTCCGTAACGCCATTTTTTACGTATAGTTTAATCATACATCACATTTTTAGTTTTTTAAATTTAGTATCAAATATTTTTTAACTATCGGAGGCCCTTGCACTTTGGGGTTCTGGGTCAGGGGCACTTTAAGCTAGTGCGTTAACACGGCAATGCATATAAGAACATTTCACCTCTTTCAATCAATGATCCGAATCTTTATCTTTTCTTACATGGGCTCGACTAGCAAATACAATATTCTAAAATTCCAAATTTTCCGAAATAACTTTCTCTTTACTATTACAAAATTCCCAATGAATTATATCAAATCATTATAGTACTAACTCAGCATTACTCGAATTAAAGTATCTAGGAGTATTATTTAACAAAAGACCCGTTGTAAATTGAATATCCGACACCATATAGTGGAGGATTTTCCTAAGAATGAACCAAAGTAACAGCTAGTGCTGGCAACATAACTGAAGGTTCTGTGATCGTTGTGGCCTTGAGCCCATTGCATTCGTTAGTTTGCAGTTTGTTATGTGCTCTTCTGTAAAATCTATTTTTTTTTCTTTAAACATTACATTGAATTTACTTTTTGTGTGATAAATATTATGTATTTTTTAAAACCGAGACTTAAATGTGGGATGCGTACTGGTGCACGTGTTTGCGGCTATTGTGCTGTTGTGTGGCGAGCTGTGATTGAGAGCTTTCTATTTACATTTGTGGAAGTTTTCTTTTACTGAATGTGAGAGCGTGTTAAGAGATATTCTACATACATAATTAAATTTAAATATTTCCCGGACTCGCGTACGTGCGTATACCTCAGCGAAACTCTAGTATATATCCATCATGGGAGCTATAGCCAAACACTTTATGATGAGTGGCTGAACAGCTGTCGCGGCGGAGGGATACTTCTCTGAATTGCATGTGATGTTCACTTGTGTAGCGAGCTGTCACTTTGGGTCATTCTTAGGAAAATCCTTCTATAACTCTCGTCACTGTGAAAGGGTATTATTCTCTGGGTCGTATCTCAAAATTTGCCCCGTTAAATTAGCTGTGCGTTTCAAAATTGTTAAAGAAATTCCTTGACCATAACTTATAAAATAAAAACTCCCACATCAATTTTTCGACCAAAATTAATTGGGTTGAACCCGACGTGGCTTTTCATATGTTAATTAAATAAATTAATGTGTTAATTCAACATCAATAATTATGAACAAATTAAACCAGTAATTTCTCCCGGCGTTTAAAGACCTACTCACCAAGTAGAGATAAAAATGATGTAATGGTAATTTACTTTAAGAACAACAAAGTATTAATTTACAAAACATTTGGATCAGGGGCGAAATGAGATTAAGATAGCATTGGGCAAAGTAGAAGGTCAATTCCAATATTTATTGCTAACCAGTTTGCAAGTACTGTGGAATATAAAGTTTGAAGCACTCAGTACAAGTGTGGACTTTCGAAAACATTTAATATATTTTTTCAGAGTCCGAATGGCATTCCACAAACGAGTGTACATTATGAGCCTAAGGTGCTACACATTTTATTACATAATACGTTTGTCGCGTATCGCATCACAAAATGTTCTTAATAGAGAAAATTCCAGTTTCAAATATCTTTTCAGATTTGAAATTTATCGAGTGCTAAGCTATAAAACTTTACATTGTGATATTATACCTTATTTATATATTGTTACGTCGCACCCTCCGTGAACGGACCTGATCAACTCCGCTCTGGATTTTATTATTTCGATTAGGGGAATAACATATTGCACTAGTTTAATTCCGACATTTTGAAATTATAATTTTATTTTCGTATTTAAAAAAATAAACTAAAGAAACTATATCAAGAAAATGAATATTTAAAAATAAATGGTATTAAGTAAATTTTCATATGAGAAATTTGTAATATTATTACATTTGTAGAACTAATTTCATTGCTTCCATACATGCCCTAAAGGAAAGGTAAATATTGTTTTGTAATTAAAGGCAATATAAAAGGAATATTATAAACAAAGCAATATAAAATAAAATAATATTTATCAACTTTTTCGTTATCAGGGACCGGCAATAAGAGTTTTTGTGTAACAAATTCACAGTTTTTCCCCGCAGCATTACAATACTTTCTCTATACATCGTAAGCAGTAGCGAGAAAGTAAAGTAATTAAGACAAAAGTTTTGGCCTTTAAAAATGACGAAATAATGTCAATGTGTTAAAAATGAAACATTAGGGAATAACATGTAAATGGTAAATTCCGGGGAATTTAAGTAAAAGGAACAATAATAAGCTCTCAAAATGGCAACAAGGGTAAAATAATTTCCACGAAGACCTTGGACGGGGCAATGAGCAACTATCAACGTTGTTTAAAATGATATGAAGTCATATTCATGCCATAAACGTACCACCACGGAAACGTAATAGTTCGCGTCGAAAATGTCTTCACCCGAGAGACTGATGGCTATGGGCATATATGCCTACCGACTGCGCTATCTAACGAAGTTTTTCCAAATTAAATTCTCTTGATCGACCTATTAAGATTAAATTTATTTTATTAGCGAGCATATAAAATATTTTAATGTCCAATATCAGTTCTTTTGGGCAATTCCAATTAAATCATCACTTTTGAATTAAGTTCTTTCTTTCTTACTATACCGGCTGTCCCACCAACTATGGACCACCCCCATAACTTCTAAACTGTTCACGGTACTGACAAGCAGTTTTCTCTCAACAATGCGGAATCATAGGGCAAGTAATATCCCGTAGAGGTACTGTTTGAATTATTTTCAGTTTTCGAGAAATTGAATCATCTTTGAATTTTTAAATGGAACTATATATTTTTCTTAGCAGCAGTGGGTAGATCATAAAAATTGGAATTCAATGATATATCTTGATAGAAATGTTAGTATAAAAATAGACTTTCTGATATGCGATTTTTAATTAAACGGACATTATTTCGTTTAGTAACCCTTTGGGGAAGCTGGGTTTCGCTTTGCGGCGCCGCCGTCCGCAACAGGCTCGGCGCCGCGGACACCACCTCCTCCAAAGGCTACTGCAGCGCCTCTGACGGGAGGTCCTACATTCGAGTCCTGACGACGGCAGGGTTTTCGACGCTAGCTTGTCAGCTAGGTCGAATTCAGTCGTTGTCTGGAGGAGAATTCTAGCGGCCGGCTGCTCTGATCGGTAGTTTTCCGTGGTTTCTCCGTTCAACACCAGGCGAATGCCGAAGCAGTACCCTACCAAACGGGCCACGGACCGCGCGCGATCTGTCCTTCCTCTTCCTTGTGCTTCTTGTGCTATCCTCTCCCCTTACACACCCACTAACACTAACATGCTCTACACTACCACATATTCCGGGAGACCGGTCGGGAGATTAGAGTTTGTCCCGGCTGGGGCGGTGCCCCGCTGGTGGGAGAGTCCTGGTTAAGGGGAAACCCCACTAGCCGACGGTAGGTCGGCGCCAGATCTCGTCATCCAGCGGGGGAAGATCACCGCCATCTCCCGAGAAAAAACATGCACTACACTTACGAGACTAATGACCAAAGCCGTTGACGCGCCCGGAAACACGAAAAAATCATTCAATCAATCAAAACCCAAAGGCGACAGTTGCAAGAGGAAATATTGTCCGTTTAATTTAAAATCACTTGTCAGAAAATAATTTTTGTACAAAAATTTCTAACAAAATACTAACACATGACACATTATTGGATTCCTATTTTCATGGTTTATCCATAGCTGGCGAGAAAAATATATCGTTTCTTTTAAAAATCAAAGATTATTACATTTCTCAAAAACTAAGAATATTACGAACAATTTCTATGCCGAATATTACTTGCCCCATGATTCTACATTGTAGAAAGAAATCTACATTTCGATATCGCAAACCGTTTAGAAGTTATGGGGGACACCTGTATAGTTATTTCCTGCTTTTACATACGACGTCTTTGCGCGCTCTTTCCCCTTCTCGGATGATTCCGTACCGTTGTAGAATTACCAAACTTAAAAATTTTAGCAACACTTTTGTTGAATATTTTTTATGACATTGAACGCAGCTGACTAATAGCACATTCCTGATAACAGAAATGGTAATAATCTCCTAGCCAAATACATCTAAAAAATTATGAAAATCCTCAAAAAATATGTTATTGACTTACAGCATTTCTATTCTCAACATTTGTGTGGGATGAAAATTGAATTTACTTTGTGATAAAAGCAGTACGAGTGCTAGAACATGGACTCCAGGAGTCTGAAAGAATCTTAGCATTTCAGGAATGTGTCAGTGGATGAAGACTTCATGAGGCGCAGTAAAGAAAGACGTAATCAAATTATTTTAAAAAATATTTTAAGCAACGCTGTGTGTGCTTCCGATTGGATGACACCGTAACAGCTAATGATCTCACAAAGGAAACTCGATATCGATACACTGTACATCGATAAACTAATTGGAAGATGACGTTTCTATTCTTGTGCTAGAAAAAGTCCATCCTATGTCACCTTTAATGTTTTACGGCAGTGTCTTTACCAATATAGTTATTTGTAATATTGGTGTTAGTTTTAAATCATTGAATTTTAAAAAAATGGAATTTTAAATGGTACATCATCAATTACCTAGTAGACTTAAAATCCTGGTATATAAACGTACCAGGATGTCTTCATCGTGGTACATGGTATCTTCATTAAAATCCTGGTAAAAATACCAGGATCTTGGTAAGTCTAGCAACATTGTTTGAGGAGATCCTCATATGTTGTTTCAAAAATAATGCAAACGGGCAGGATGTCGGATATTGAAGACATCCAGCTCCATTGCAGTGGGATTAGTGTGTTGAGTTTCCATGTTAATATCTGCAAATTTGTTCTTAGGTATTCGTACCGTTGGGCAGCTAGTTGTCTAGGATCCAGAGAAGCGGGGTTGAATCATTACTATGTTAGAAATTTTCCAAAGGTGTCTTTGCGTAGAGAATTTATTGATATTATTTCACCTCCAGAATAGAGAACTGCAATTCACTTCTGGTGTGCTTCATCAGCCTCATAAGCAGTAGCATTGGGTTTAGTACCTTTGCTGCTTTCTTTAGTTTTTTCGATGCCTTGGAAAATTTAAACTTAGATCACTCCAAACCAGAGATCAACTTAAGTAAAACAATTTCAAGTACTCCGTCAGTTTTTGGAAGGCAGACCCTTTTTTGGACCTAATTTTACCGGCCTATTTTTTGACAAGATGTATTTACCACGAGTCGGTTAAAGTGACAGAGAAGCCACCTCCGAAGACGAAACCTGTAAAGCTGAAAGATCCCACAAGGATCCAATCTCGGTTTTCTATGGAATGTTATGTTTTGTAGTTTTCTAGGTGTTATCCAGCCGGATGACGTATCCAACGTGGGGTTTGTGGATGACGCGATTATAAAGTAGAAGCAATAGCGGAAATGAACAACAATAAACTGTGCAGGTTCGGAGTAGACTGTGGACAGTTTCATATATTTTTGCTGCATGGGAAGGAAAGTCAATGAAGTTTACAATTTCGTGCACAAGTAAAAAAGCAAGTAAGTAAGCAAAAAAGCAAATAGCGGAAATGAACGAGAATAAACTGTGCAGGTTCAGAGTAGACTGTGGACAGTTTCAAAAATTTTTGCTGGATGGGAAGGAAAGTCATTAAAGTTTACAGATTTCGTGCACAAGTTAAAAAGCAAGTAAGGTAGAGAATTCCTCTTGTCTTAAAATTCAGGCGATATTGCAATAGCGTTATTTGGTGGTACACGACAAGAAGGTACGTGAAGAAATCTTTGAAGAAATTGTGTGTACAAATATTTGGCCCAATAATACACTTCTCGTGAGATAAAAACTGAGTGATTCTATCTCTGACAACTGGAAGGAAATGAAGTTCTCAAGATCAAAGTGGAATCTATACCACTAGAAGTAACACTGAAGATTCTTGTGATAAACGCTACGAAAAAAACAGATTCCTTCTGGCTCAAGTAGGAAGAAATTGATATCTAAAAAGTGTAATAATATTTTATAACACTTCATTGTTTATGACTGAACAAGTTAACATATTTCAAATGTGTATGTATGTATTATTATTTTGTTAAATTTATTTCACACCTAAATGTTTCACAAGTAGTAAGAAATTTATATCCACGAAGTCTAATAAGAGTTTATGAGAGCACTTCTTTGTTTATGACTGAACAACTTAACATGTTTCAAATGTGTAGATGTGTAATATTATTTTAGTAAATGTATTTCGTACGCTAAAAGCTCTAATAATTGTAATAAACCTACCAAATGATTTGTAAAATTGTCGTCGTTATTTATACTATTTCATGGAAATGTTTATTATTTTCTGCTTTCATATTAATAGTATATTACGCAATTAGTTACATAATGCAATTGCAATTGCATTAGTTGTCCTTTTTGCGCGAATAAGAAAATATTAACAAACGAACGACGTTAGGAGTGAGTTCTGTAACTTCTTATAAGTGTAAAAAAGTAACATTATAAATGAGATGCATACGCTATTATTTTGTATAACAGTATTATAAAAATTTAAGGAAGCGAAGTCAATTTGAATGTTAAATTATAACCTTGGATTCATGTTATGACGTCATGAGCGCTACCTAAGCAACTAATTTGTTTACAAATGGTAATTAGGTTGAAAGTTACGTTTCAAACATGGATTCTTTACCAAAAGAAATTTTGTAAGAAGCTGCAAAAGCAGAAAATAAATGCTGGATGGATGAAAAATATGCAAATTTTGTATGCGATGCTGTTGTTCTTTCCTATGAGTCGGGGTAGGTTGGTTAAATTACTACAATGCACATGCTAGAATAAAAACGGTCGTTATGATGCATGATTCTTTAAAAATTAAGTCCACAGCGTGTAAAGCGTCTACCTTATGGTGCACATATTCAAAATTAAAGGCAATGTGTAAATGTGTTCGTTTAAGAGGACATCCGCGACGTTTTTTGTCGATAATGGTGATGATATTATTGCACTTACATGTCACGGAGGGTGGCGATTTTCAAATGTAACTGAATCTTACATTGAAGAATCAGTGAATAATAAGATTTACATTGCAACAAGATATTGGTTAGTGCAGAAACTAAAGAAAAAATAAACACTTTGGAATTAAATACATCTTCTGGAGTGTCTTTGACAAATTTATCCCACTGTACTATTAATATTCATATTCATAAAAACTTATTAGATGTTCTTTGTTATTATTGTTAAATATTACCGAATTACAGCAACATGTAATTTTAAAGTAGTAATAAGTTAATAAATTAGATTTTAAACGTGCCAGTTTTTTCAGAATATATTTGATTTTACTGCGAACACAAAATCAATTTGCATCGTACCACTGCCTTCTTTATATTCCATAACCGATGATAAATAGGGGATGTGACTCATGGGGGAAGATGAGATTGGGAAACTGGCAACACACTGCCAGGCCACTTGGAGCGCTAGTTGAAGGAATATCAAGCAATGATTGGCTAGTGGTTTTCGCTTGTTTTTGTACGTCATATCCAGCATGCACGCGATTTCCACATGGCGGACGAGTGAACCTTATTGCCGTTGGTTACGTTCATACTGTCCTTTAATGTTCTGTGCGTTCATCTGTGTGGCTTGTGTGTTTCGCGTTTTATGTGTGGCTTGTGTCTTTTCGCACAAGTTATTTTGTTTTAGCGGTCGCACTCGCAACAGTTACGAGTTTTCTTCACTTCGATTTGCTGGTCTTGGTGGAATACAAGGATGTTTTGCAATATAGAGGTGAGCATTTAATGTTTCATTCACGATTAACTGTATGAAATTTGTACCCTACAATATTCATATAACACTATAAGGACAACATTTCTTATTTTGTTTATGCGCAAACATGTTTTCATTGAATCGTTATTGTACGTTCGGTAAATACAGATACGAAATGTGGGACTTTCGCTTGCAATTTGCGTAGGAATATTTTTGTGTGATAGATTTTTAATAACTTGGCTTTTTAAACTTTTTTTTCAGAACAAATCAAGCAGACGGAGGTTGAAATATTCCTGCAAGTTTCCTGGGTGTTGCAGAGGCTACTATGTGGATTCCACTGATGTTGTAAATCCACACTTTTACAAATTACAAAATAAAATACAAAATAAAAGAAAAACTACAAAAGGTCATGAAAAGACAGTGAAAAAATTTAAAATGTTGTAGTTTGCCTTGAATATTGCTTAATATAAATTGTAAAATAAAGGCAATGATTGATTTGTTTATGTATTTCTTTGTTTATTCATTTTTATTCTTTCGTTTCCTCCATTACCATATTATTAGATGACTTCCCTCAGTTATGATCTTACTCAAGTACAATACGAAAATTGATAATCTATTAAATTTTAGTACAATTACAGTAGAATATAGCGTCTTAATATTAAGTAACTTTCACGATGAGTATGAGTTAAATTAATTTTCATACGCTGTGCTAGGATAGCTTCGGAAGGCGGGCGGTTTATGAAGTTCTTTGCCAGGCCACTTGGAGCGCTGCGAGCGACTTTCGTTTCCGTCATTTAACATTGAGGGTACACTTCTATCCTTTAGTGTTCTGTGATTGACTATTGTGTCAGTGATGACTCATCTTTCGTGCAGAAATAGCGATGACGTAATGATTCGTGCCATAATATGCCATATTATGAACGATTTTGTTAATGGAAAAGGGTTGTTTATAATGCTGGCATACAAAAAAAGATATTTAGTTCTAGAACGGTAGGGTTCTTTTGTATTATAATACACTTTTATGAGTACCAAGTTAGTTAAATTAATAATTAAATTGTAACTTGTGATGGATTTCTTGGAAAGATACTTAAATCGATTGTACTGATAAGACCATGGTCATTGTAGAAAGAAATGAGAACAGAACACATAAAGAAGACTTACTATCAGCATAATGTTAAAAAGGTGTTCAAAATTATACAACAACAAAGAAACAGTTGTTACTACTAAAATGTGCATTAATGATTTCTAATTATTTTTTCATTTTTTAAAAATTTCTGTTAGACATATTCATATTATAAATATTATAGTTAAGTGAAATAAAATTGATCTTATAAATCGGAAATTGTAAAATGGCAGCACACTGATAGAAATGTCAATAACACTTTATGTTCTTCATCTTGTTGCAATGGCTATTGTTGGACGAAATCATAGTGAGCTATTTTTTTCACTTTCACTACGTCGAGTTTATAGGGACCTTGGTCATAGATTCGCGAATAAGCTGTGCAGAATTTTAAATTCCAAACCCAGATGCATCCAAGGACGTTAGAGATTTTATAGTTATATTTGCATTAGGAATTGTGCAATTGATGAGCAATCACATTTGATTCATGGATTACATTTAATACAGGAATTTAATCTAATGTATACCAAACATTTTGAGTTTTTTTCTTATTTCAAAGGGAGCAAAAATTAAATTTTGTATGAAATTTATGAAAAGAAAATGATTTTTCTGGTATTTTTATAGTTAATTGATATGAATGATACCTTGAGAAAGCAATTGATAGAGTCAATTCCATATGCCTCACGTACCAACTTAATTGAGGCCCCGAATTTTTTTCATTAAAAAGTAGTAAAAATGTATACATCTCTAATCCAAATTGAATACAATAAATTATCTCTGATGCATGGAGAAATAAATTCTATTTATGAATTGGGAAGGAGGTAATTTTTTGTTTAAAATAAGGGCCCTTCGTGGACAAACTGCCCCAGGCTCCTGGTTTACTCTAGGATTCCCTGAATACACATGATGAATTTAAGTTCTAATGCATCCCTATAGTTCTAACTCACAAAGTATATTGATACAAGTATTCTGATATCAAGGAAACACATGGACAAGATCTTGCAATCATAAAACCATGAAAGGAAATGTACTTCCATGTTTTTTATTAAACACACTACTAATGAATGAGGAGAAAACAGTCGTAATAGATTTTGAACACAATCTAAATTAAACTATGAATTTTTCAGAAGTAGTAATAAATAATAATATAAAACGTACAACAGGATGACATTCAAAGCATTTTTGATAGAAGAAAACATAAATTGGAAAACTCATAGATAATTTATGCAGAAAACGTAATGTTAGTACCCAATTAGAGCCTTAAAACCTAATTAGGCTAAACAGATCCTTAGATTATGATGTATTGTTTATATTCATCTACCAATAACTTTTGAAATTATATTTTGGGTAATGCAACTATGTCCTAAAATTTTAATTATCCAAAAAATGTGAGAAGGAAACTTAAATATTTCTGACACTACAAGTTCTAAACTGTACTTCAAATCTCAAGGTTCTAACTCTATCTTGAACATTTATTTATGAAAATATTGTACTAACGAAACTCATGCTTCAAAACCACAAGACAAACTCCAATACATATGAAAACACAAAAAAACAAGTTAAAAATTTTAGTTCACACATTACAATACCAAACTTCATGAGCAAAGTCGACTACAATCAAATAGCTCAGTACATTAAAGATGCAAAATTCTTTGAAATATTGTGCTGTATAGCTTTTATTCAGTAAAAGAATGTCAGCAGAAAGTCTTACTTCAAAATAAAGATAGATTCTTTGTGTAATAGTCTATATTATTTTGTTACTTGTTTGTGTGGCTTTGATGTTGATTTCAATTTTTAATTCCAAGTTATTCACAAAGTTATAAGAAACGAAAACTAATCTTCAAATAATAACTTTAAACTAGACATCACATTAGTTCTTCTCCTCCTCCACCTCTTTCTCTTCCTTCTTTTTCTACTTCTCCTCCTCTTCATTTTCCTCATCCATTTCATTAGAAATTAGCATCCTTCTTCTCCTCCCTCTATCTTCTTTGTTTCCGTCTCCTTCGCCTGCGTCTCCGTTGGCCCCATCTCTTCTTCGCCTTCCTATTCTATCGGACCGATTCCCATCAAATAGTCCGACTACGTTTACGATAGGTAACCTCGACAGTTGTTGAACAATGTTCTTGTGGGTGAGGATACGTCATGGATGTAATGTGTTTATATTCATAAGGAGAAAAATGTGTGCGGATGAGATTAATTGTCAAAGACGGGAGATATCTTCGGACAGACCGCTTCCACGGAGACGATTGAGGGTGTTGGTCCGAACAAAGCCGGAGAAACTACATTGTTCATGGTAAATGGCTCGCTGACATCGCTGAGAGGCAACAATTCCGTTTTCAAACTTGTACGTAGTCATGTAATAGAAACAATCAGATTGAAATGCAGACGAGAGGTGACAGGGCGGTCGGTTGTGAGAGCGGCAAGGGGAAATACGAATAAGATTGATCGATTTTTTTGTGTTTCCTGGAGCGTCAACTGCTTTGGTCATTCGTCCCGTTAGTGTAGTGCATGTTTTTTTCTCGGGAGATGGTGATCTTCTCCCACTGGATCCGGCGCCGACCTACCGTCAGCTAGTGGGGCCGTCCCCTAACCAGGGCTCGTCCACCAGCGGGGCAGCGCTCCAGCCGGGACAAGCTCTAAGCTCCCGACCGGTCTCCCGGAATATGTGGTAGTGTAGTGCATGTTAGTGTGTGTGTGTGTGTGTAAGGGGAGAGGACAGGACAAGGAAGAGGAAGGACAGATCGCGTGCGGTCCGTTGCCATTTGTTAGAGTACTGCTCCGGCATTCGCCTGGTGTTGATCGGAGAAACCACGGAAAACTACCGATCAGAGCAGCCGGCCGCTAGAATTCTCCTCCAGACAGCGACTGAATTCGACGTAGCTGGAAAGCCAGTGTCGAAAATCCTGCCGCCGTCAGGACTCAAACCTAGGACCTCCCGGTCAGAGGCGCTGCAGTAACATCAGCTGATGCACTGAGCAACCGCTCTCGGTACGAATAAGATGTAGAAGGAAGAATCCAGAATGCGGGTGAGGCAGAAGAGACAGATGCCATTCCGAAGACTTTCTAATCGGGTAGTCTCAAAGAACTTCGAGAGATGTTGAAAAAGAACAAACGACATCCAAGGATTTCACCTTGAAGGCGCTCTCATGCAACATTGTCAGACAGGGAGAGATTTAAGTGTGGGCAGAGTGGGAGGCAGCCCACGGGCCCCCACCAATTGATATATTGAAATAAATGTTGGCTTTTAACAAAAAGCATGCAATGGTATTTAATATCGAAACAAATTCATAGTTTTGCGTCATTTTGTGCAACAAAATAATCTATATTGGAGTTGGGCTGTAGGCGAACATGTAGTTTGACCAGTTTGTGTATTAGTAAGGTGTGTACCGTGTGTGTGTGTGTGTGTGTGTATATATATATATATATATATATATATATATATATATATATATATATATATAATTTATTTATTTTTTTAACGTATGTTGATTCATGGCATATATTGTGTGATTTCTAATGTTGTTGTTCAGACAAGTTGTCTTTATTCCATGTGATTGTGTTTATTGTAGCCCTGATGAAGGAATTAAATATTCAGAAACGTTGGCAAACTAATGTGTTTCATTAATTGACCGATCCCGTGATCCATATCCTACAACTTATTAACGGTCGTGAATTCTATAATGATAATGTAAAATAGAATTTCAAATAATTTATTTCTGATGTCGATCCTTTCTTACCAGGTCCATCCTAACTCTACATAATATCAACTTCCTTAACTCATATCAGCTTCCGTTTCTACTTTAGGGGGGCGCAAAACAAAAGATATTGAACATAGGTTAAAAAGAGAAAACACGAGATTTTAGGGCCGTATGAACAGTTCCAAGATCACATGGAACTACAGTTCGTTTGTTTAATTATTCGGTTATTTCATGTAATTTGTGCCATAATAGTATTTTACATATGAATAACAAATCAAAATAGTAAATTTTGTAATTTTAATTTCAATTTCATTTAAAGAGAAAGTAGTAATAAATTAAAATCTTTAAATTACTTGAAGCTGTTAACATTACAAATATAGTTCCAGAATATTTATATAATATTCCAAATCGTTAAAAAGTCGTTAAAAATATAAAATACCAAATAATTATAAATTTATTGGTGTCGTTTTCTTCATTATTTTTAGCAAGTTTTCGATTTTTTCGATTCTTTGAAATAACATTGCATCGTTAAATATTAAAAATTGAAATAGTATTCCGAAATAAAACAAACACTGCTGTTGATATCTGAAGATAGTGAGCAACGTTCCAAAACTCGAGTCTAATGTTAAGGTTTTATAATCAAATGTGCAAATTAGAAATTAGCATCAATGCTGTATTTTGGAACGACATATTGAATAGAGTAAACGCAACAAACAAATTGCTACAAAATTTCGACCTCTATATGAATACCGCAGTTGCTGCTCTTAAGTCGCTCAAAGTTTTCATCGAGAATAAACGCGACATTTTTTCCCACTATGAGGAATCAGGAAGGGAAAAAGCTGGAACTTCGGAGTACGAGATCTCTCGGATACGTCACCGAATTGTGTGCTTTATCCCATTGGACTAAGGGCACACCAGAAGTGGGCCTTTCACAGTCTCAAAACTTTTACGTTGAAAATTGCCTTCCCGTGATTGACCAGTTTTTAGCGTCGTTGGATCACTGACTTTCTGCGTATGATTTGGTTTCTACGCGTTTTGATTTTCTGGCTAGACTCGAATTGGAGTCAGATCAACTGACGGAACAAGCAACACTTTGAAATCAGATTTACAAAGACGAAAATCTTGGGATAGAGCTTTTTCAATTCGCAGAATTTTACAAAGAATTTGCAGCAGAAAAAAAACAACAAATATTTAAACCGTGAACATTTTAACATTGATAATTAAAAAACAGGTGCAGGACGCTTTTCCTAATGTTGAGACAATTTTGAAAATGTATCTTGTTCTGATGATCACTAATTGCACAGCTGAAAGATCATTTTCAAAATTAAAATAAGTGAAAAACCGATTGCGAACGACAATGACCCAACAACACCTCAATGATTTCGCGCTTTTGAGCAGCACTAGCGATATTTCAAGAATGTTAAAATTGCTTAACGATTAAGAACATGAGAACATGATAACTTAAGAACATGAGAGGCGCACGAAAAAAAATCTCTCCCTCTCATGGATATTCTCTCGCAAGTCGGATCGTCCAGTGCGAGATGGTACAAATGGTAGTGTGGTATACAGACGTATCCACGCTATTTTTTTTAATCTATTGCATGGGTAAATAAAAATGCGGGAACTCGATTACATTGGGAGACACACAACGACTGAGTTTGTTCACGACAGCTCTGGCGACCGCGCCAAGGTCGCGAGTGAAGGCTTCGGAGGGGTAGATGCGACCGGACTGAGAGGGGGATGAGGTAGGTGGAGAATAGCACTTGGCGCGAGCGGGGAAGGAGCTGAGGTGGAGAAATATACTTCGGTTTTTGTAATGCGGCGGATGACATTGGATCATTTTTACACCTCCCGCCTTATAAAAGGAATCTTTTTAATAAATTCGTGAATGTCCTTCTCAACGGGGCTCATGGCCTCAAACATATGCTTATAGAAGTTAGAAAGATTCATTTTATAAGGCAGGAGGTGTAAAAATGGCCTAATGCCATCGGCCACGTTATAAAAACCGAAGTGTAGGTTCGAGCATTGGCGTCGTGTGACTGGCTAGAGGCAGACGGCCGATGGAGTGCGAGTGATGCATGCGTTAGCAGCGCGATAATATTCGGTAGCCGAAGTGTAGTGAGGTAACTAGAAACGTGATGAAATTTCAAAAATGAGTTACTCTTGGTAGTGCTTGGAAAAAGACGCAGTGGATGGCGACCGTGTTTCTTTTTCTCACGATCATCACCGAGAGGGATGCTGCGTCAATGGAGAGGACATATCGTCGCTGCAACCAGGTAAGTGGAAGTGTGGGAACATTGATTGTTTCGCAAAAAGGCCTTGAACAATTTAACATTTGTGTAGACGCCTGGGTGGGTGAGAACAATAGATAAGATGCAATGTTAATCAGGTGGTTATGTTAAATGTAACAACTTTGGAATGTGACAAGATTCTCTTTCTTAATCTTTAATCTCTTTATTAATAAATTAGTAATAACAGTAACTGTTCATTCAATATTAATTTTTATTATAATGAGACTTTAGAAAAATGAGTTAAAAATAAGAATGTTTTAAGTACTGAAAATTAATATATTATGTATTACGTTGTTTGTCATTTGTCTTAAGAGATGAATAAATATTTTGAAGCTCACGTGATTCCTGAACGTCCGTCGGCCGTTAATTCCTTAACGGCCGGCGGCCATTAAGATTACCTTTTCATTCCTCTATTGGGTTTCGTTACGCTGATGTGTTTACAGCACAGTATTATCAAAAACATATTTTATCGTCATTCATCATAAATTTCTCCGTATACGCATGTCAGCTCACAAACCAATGCCCACAAACCAGCCTTGCTCAGATTCTCAATATTTAAAATCCCGCCGGGTGGTACGTTTCTTCATTGCCACGTTTTTTCGTTCTTACGAAAAACTGATGACAGATGTTATTTTCTTTTCGTGCTCTTGTCAAATCTTTTCATTTTAATTTTTTTCTCTTTAGAAAGGTTTAATCTACATTCCCCCTCATGTTATTTTATGTACAAGTGTTTTAAATTTAATTATTTATGGTCGGACGAGATTCTTTTCCTATACTTTCAGTGTTAAACGCAAGTTTTCAAATGTGATTGTCTTTTAAACTACACGGTAGAATCGCTTTATATTTTGGGAATGCATGTAAAAACGTGTATAAATGTCAGTTGCAACGTTTAATCTTATTTTTGATATAACGCGACAATCTCCTCAAATAAATAAATATATGATCCCCTTTTTTCATTGGCTTGATTTACAAATATAATGAAAAAAGTCTTCATATTATTTATTTTTATCAGTCTTAAAAAACGTTTAACAATTTCTATATATTGTAGTCATCCGGCTCTGAAATTTATGACGTACAATTTATGAAGTATAAACCAACAACAAACAACCTCAATCGTTGAACATTGAATTATGAACCTTTTACTAATCTTAATAAAATAAACATTAACAATTCAAAACGATAACTCAGATGGTGTAACGGTCTTCAATTTTACCACCGCAACTCCGGACCACAATGACACCAATTTACGACTTTTCAGTTTCATGACACTTCTTTACAAAACTACACAAAACCAGGACCATAAATGAGCAAGATAATAACAATTGAACACTGAAATTAAGGAATCTGAAGCTCATCCATCAAGCATTCCTTCCTTATACGGACAAACATTATGTTTCATTCGATAATCTCTCTGACCAGTGAGATGTAAATAATTGTTTGAGCAAATCCGTCGTTAGCGGTGAAAATAAAGGAAAGGGAAATAGAGCAGGGATGATTTCAAATTACGAGGACAAGAAGGTCTCAAGTAAATGGGTGCGAACTTTTTAAAAATAAAATTCGATGTTTTAAAGTTGTCGAGCCTATTCATAAAATTTTATAATAATATATTTGTTGTTAAGTATAACTGGTATAAGTACAGTTTAAGCTCAAAACCATTTGATTAAAAACTACTTGTGAATGCGCGACTATTACGAAATGATACACGCAATTTGTATGTCGAGAACTCGAGTTTTGGCTCATTGAATTGGTGGAATGGGGCGGAGGTTTATCTCCTTAGCGGCCGATTTTCTCAGTAAGAATCTCTCAATCGTAGCTCTCAATCAAGGCAACTTTCCTTGGCAGGCATGAGAGCTGTGCTGCAAAATTAATCTGGACATTTACAAGAGATTGACAAAAAACTCCGCAGTAAGAGTTCAGGTACAATATATTAATATTAAGTCGTATATTAGGTTATAGGTTTATTACTTCTTTACTTGAGTAACAGCGTCCCCAAGCCCTTGAATCGTGGGTTGTGAAGAGTAATTCTCCTGGAACATTTATTCACAGTCAATTTTACGTCACGTTAAGCCAATGTCATCGCCTTTTATCTCAATCGGCCAGGGACTCAACGCGTTTACGACTCAGGGTTCCCAGTCCGTCAGCCGACCGGAAATCGAGCTACTTAACTCTCGTTACTTCACGGAGCTTCATTCAGAGTTCGGCTGCCGACATCAGTACTTGTACACATAGATTAGGGCTATTTTTTGTTTTACGGTTTTTCTTATAGTACTGTTGGTAATCATGTATTATGTTATGCGATAGGTTTCGTGTGGCACATACAAATAGAAACATAGGAGCGTTGATGGAGATAGTAACAAAGTTGTAGTTTTTCGGATTGAAATAAAACGAAGTATCTCCTCACAAAAACCTGTTATATTTACTGGATCAGAGCTACAGTATATCCGTAGATATTTTAATATATTTTATTTCTTCTTCAATTTTATACAATATTTCAGGATGTTGAATAAAATTATACAGAACCTTTTGGAGATGCCAGAATTTATATCATAATTATTGGTGATTATGATTTATTTTAATAATATATTCGAGTAAAATTAGATTTTAATACGTATTTAGTAATTTTTATCGTAAATTTAGAGTTTTAAAAGAAGGCATTATTTAGTAATGACGTAGAAAATTATTTACGGAGGGTGAAATATATATTTGGGGAAGCGGGAACGAATTCGTTTTGTTATAATTGTTTCTCAGATTGAAATGTTGATAAACAGGATAATTTGTTAAAGAGTTGAAGAAATTATAATATTTATTAATAATAAATGCCGTAATTAGTTCTATTTGTAATTCTTTATGTATCTGTTTGTTCGGAATGAACCATTCAGCCTTTAGAATTCTCCGTGAATATTTATTTTTAATAGTTTGTATTTTCTTCATGTTTGACGTAGATGCATTACGTCAAATTGAGCATACATATGTAAGTATTGGTCTTGTTATTACCTTGAATATTGATATACCACAATCAATTTGTAATTTTGAAAATGTATTAGTTAAGGAGTATAATTTTGATATTTTTCATTAGTTTTATTGGCAATATTTTGAATATGTTTTTCAGGTTAATCGACGGTCGAAATAAAACATATTTAATTGGAATATGCTTTTCTATCTAGGCTGTATTTATATTAATTTTGAGACATGGGGGATTAGTATGTCTGCAAAGTGTAAACATCTTTTCTTGTATAACATTGTAGGCTTTCACGCAGTCATTATAAGATAAATTTTCCGGGCTGGTTGGCCGTGGTCCAGTTGGTTGCCAACTGGACCACGGCCTACCAGCCCGAAAAATTTCTCTTATATTTTTGCTTGTGTTTTAGATGGATTTATTCTTCTTCTCCATTGTTGAGTCCATTTAATATATATATATAGTAACCTTTTCTTTTTCGGTAACAATGTAACCTCATGGAAATACAGGCAAGTTAATGTTACTACTTGACCTACAGGAGTGGGTTCGTCTTTTATCTTGCTTTTAACTATTAAAACAAACACAGGCAAGTTAACTTTTAACTTTAGCAAAGTTTGAATATATTCTATCAAAATCTTGTGTTACAATTTTGTTAAAATATACACGTTATCTAGAAATTCTTAATACTTGCTGTATTGTTCAGCAATTTCCTAAATTTTAATCAACTGCAGTTATACCTTTTCTATTTGTAAACTACTTTGCATGACCCAATATAATTTTCCACTTTTACACAAACACAATGCAATGCCTCTATACAATTCACAAACAAAAAAATATCAAATCACATACATTGCTGAAAGAAAAAAATTACATGAACAATATACACTTTGCATATACAGTTTAAATACACTGGTGTAATAAATAATATCCCTCTAATAAGCTGTTTCACTATCACGCAACTTATTAACCTCTTTACTATTTGATTACAAACAATTTAAATCATGAATTGCAGAAAAGAATATTCATTAGCAGAACAAATATAGCAGCTTAACAAAAGAATTAAAAGAATAAATTTTACATCATTTTGCATGAACAATCTATCTGAATTCTCATTACAATGAAAAACAAATACTGAAACGTTACGCTTAATAGCCAATAATTTGAATACCTGACTATCTCTGTCTGGGCGTGAGGTGAATTCTCTATATTCTAATGCGTGATTTACCCTCCTCTCAACTGTTCTTTTAAAAAGGATTTTGTTAGAGTTTTAAAACCTGGTCTTTTTGACTCACGACGTCGCCGCGATGACACGTTCCTGCCACTCCAGCACACGGCGGTGGTCCGTTGCGTCCAAGGTCAAATTAGCCTCTTGCGTCGTGGAAAACCGTCCCTCGTCGACTAGTTTCACGCCGACCTCGTGAAGTAACTCAGCTCGACGGCGGTCTCCAACAAATATGAATGTCCCAGCGAAATATAACGCAAGACAGTACAAGTGCGTTCCTTCCGAAGGTTCACAGCAAAAAAATAAGAATACTTATAATGTCCGTTCGAACTATAACGCAAGACAGTGCAGGTCCGTTCCGTCCGAAGGTTCACAGTAGAAAAAGAAAGAATACTTGTAATGTCCGTTCGAACTATAACGCAAGACAGTGCAGGTCCGTTCCATCCGAAGGTTCACAGTAGAAAGAACCGTTTTTCCCTGCGGTGCTGAACGCACAGTCGTAAATTCATCAAGGCGATTCCTGATTGGATGTTGATTTCTGCTACGTGAGTGCGTTCAGAACTTTTATTCAGGATCTGATATATAATATCTTTTCTCGCTGGCGCACTCCCTTGTAGTTCAGCGGAACTATAACTGCTTTGGTCGTAGTTTAATGTTGTCGCGCGCTATTCAAACAATGTGACCGACTTATGAGCGGTTACAATATATATATATATATATATATATATATATATATATATATATATATATATATATATATATAACCGCTCATATGTCGGTTACATTGATTTTTAAGAAGCATCCGAGAACGTCAAGACACGAGAAGTTGCAATTATAGTGTTAACAAATTGCAAGAGATCGCGCCAGCAGTAAAGGGAATCCTTTGCGATAATTTACTAAAAGTTTCTGAACGCACTCGCGTACAAGAGAACGACGACCAATCAAAAATCCCCCTTGAAAATATCGGCCCTAGCGCAAAGCATTGCTATGAGAAGCTCTCATTCGCTGCCGCTCGCCGATGGACAGATGGACAGACCGCAATTGTTCGTGCTGGACGGAGAACAGAATTCGCCGTATTTCGACGATTAGAAGCTTGTAAAAGGTAATTCGTCTCATCATGTTAAAATAACTATACCATGTATGAGAGAATTTGGAACTTTAAATCACGGATATTCTGATAAATTCACGTGAACGCATTACGCAGAAATATACTATTTTTTCTAACAACGAAGAAATAATATATTTCAACGTTCAAGAACGTGTACTGAAATAGAAAGCATGTGCTATAGAAAATGTTTCTTTCTATTTCCAGCTTTTTTTTGTTTTCGTCTTTCAACTTGGCTTACCACGTAAGAAATTCATTACGCGGAGATATTGCAGACAGATTATATAAAATTGGAAGGACTGTGGTAGCGATTCACCAGAGCACGTGTTCCCCGTAGCAAGGGGTTGCCACGACCTTCAAAGGATCTGGGTCGCCGTCGCCGCTCCAAGCTGTGGAAATATTTCTTCGAGACGTTTTGTGAGTCAGAAAATTCACTAGAAATTCACAAACAAATAACTGTTTAAAGAAACGAGAATTATGCTACAGAGATAAAATTCACCTCACGTACAGACGTAGATAGTCGAGTTAAATCCACTAAAATCATTTAAATGTTATCTTATATATTATTGCAGCCGTAAAAGGAAGTCAGATAGCTAATTCCTGTAAAATAATTGTTCAAAACTAATAATTAGTAAAAGAGTTATTATTGATTGTATGTTCATTGCCTAACAAATTCTTTTTGCTGGCTAAATTGTATAAAGTAATAATCCATGTGAAAGTGAAACTACGTCTTGTATATATTTAATTCACTATTCATCTGACAATTTCTTTGAAAGTGTATGCAAAGGGTATTTCGGTATGTGATTCTTTTTCAGTATTTTGTGTTTCCATGTATTGTGTACTGTGTCTTGTGTACTGTTATTTTATTGTGTTTTTTTTGTGTGAAGTGAATGGTATTATAATTTTATGTAAAGTGTTTATGCAAGTGTTAAAACATAACTGCAATTGTTAAGTAATCACGTATTTGGTAAAGGTAGAGCAAGTAATAGTATTTTTCAATGCAATGTGTAAATGCTAGAGTAGAATTGTATTCCAATATTTAAACAGAATATATTCAGAACGCTGTTCATAGTTGAAAGATTAACTTGCCTAGGTTTCTTTTATTACAAAAGCAGGATAAAAGACGAGCCCACTCCTGTAGGACAATTAGGACACATAAAACCATTCCTAATTTTTGGTGTGACATTGTCATAACAAGTCACAGATCAAGTAATACTACAAGGTTACTTGAGTGACCCGCTGTAGGCTTTTTAGAGAATACTGAAAAGGTAGAGCGGTCACAATTGACGGCTCTACCTTTTCGGTATTCTCTAAAAAGCCTACAGCAACCACCCTTTTCCCGCACAGATGTCAATTGCCCGAGACGTCACAAGAAAGTTGTTTCGCAAAATTAAATTGATTTTCATAAAAATTTATAATGCTGATATACAAAAAATAGTGCATGTAACTCGTTTACAATATTGCTTTAATGCATTCGTACAAATTTGACAACTCGCTTCTAACGCCGATCATTTTCAAAACATGTACTAATGCAATAAAGTTTAACATGGTGAACTAAATGCATAAACTACTATTAACAACTCCGCAAGATAATAACCCAATATTATTTATTATACAGGAACAACAGGCAATGGATTCATAGTTTTACATGGGGAAGGTGATTTTGCTGTTACTAAATCTCATGCATCGTGCTCAGCCCATTGATTATTACAAACTAATATTGCCCGACGTGTAAAATAAATACGTGTCTTAATAATTCAAGAGATCAACAATAATTGAAAATTGAATTATCAGATTATGAAATTTTCAGAAAAAAGTGAAAATTTGGATTTTTAATGGAAAATTAATTGGAAAATGTCAACGACAGTTCACAATTAAGTACTCCCTGGATAACTATATTTTACTAGGAAATTACGGTATAGAATACACTGTCCTTTTATACCGTAGAGATACTCTTCAACATCATGTCAGAAAATCATGGTACTATTATATAAGTTGCTTCCCAAGAGTCTTTTCGCAGAAACAAGCCCCAGGCGCAACAGATCGCACACAAAGCAGCGAGTCGCTTCGCCGAAATTAAGAAGCAATTCGCCCGTCCCCACCGCCGCCGCCACTCCTCTCCGCCCCTCCCAAGCACCGCTGCCATCACCGCTGCTTCGGTGGTCGAAGCCCTCAGCGTCTGCGTCACTTCAAAGCCATCGCCAACGCCCCCACCATCCCGGACCCCCAACCCTGACTCCCAGCCCAGACCGCCAGCTCAGATCCTGCACACCCTCAGACTCCTGAACGTAGACTCACATGCAACCCCCGTCTCCACATGATGACCCCCGACGTTGATCTCACACGTAGATATAGAGATCACGTCGTAGAGAGGTCGCAACTACCACTGCTTGCGATGACTCAGCCCCGCGAACACACGTACCGCTTCCTCACTCGCTATTCCAAAATCGCCATCGTCCATATCCAGCAGTCACCCCGCCAACGCCCTCACCGCCGCTTCCATCGATTCGGCCGGTGCAACTCTTTCAAACGCTACCGTCTCCATCCCCACAAAACCCTCCACTGCCTCTGTTATAATCGCCACCATCACCGACATCGACTCCGCCGCCGTCGACACCTCATCACAACCGGCACCGTCACTGTCTCCGCCTCCATCGCCACCACCGGCACCACAGTCATTGTCACCATCATGGTTATTGTCATCATTGCCGTCGCCTCATCATTACAACCGCCATCTCTACCGTTACCGTCTCCACCTTACAACCGCCATCACCAGTCACCGTCGTCTCCGCCGTAGTTGTCGCCGCCACTTCTTCATCACCTCGCCGCTTCTTCATCCTCACCTCACCGTGACCGCCGCTACAGTGTGATCGCAACAGCCCGATCTATCGTAATCGTCACCGTCACCGCCGCCATCATAGCCTCATCACAACCGCCACCAGAGCCGTGATCATCACAACCGCCGCCACCATCATCATTATCACGGACGCCGTCACCGTCAATTTGACCGCTATCATCGTCGTCAGAGTCACAGTCACTGTCGTCAACACCGTCACCGTCACAGTCACCGTGCCGTCACTCTCGCCACCTCCTCATGACAATTCCATCACCACCGACGTCATCATCATCGTCACGCCACCGTCTTGGCCTCCTCACCACCGCTATTGCTATCGCCACCGTCACTGTCTCCGCCGCCGCCACCGTCACCGTCACAATCTGCACCGCCGTCTCCTCCCCCCAACCGCCACCATCATCGTCGCCGCCGCCATCATAGCCTCAACACAACCGCCACCAGAGCCGTGATCATCACAACCGCCGCCGCCATCACCATTATCACGCAGTCACCGTCAACTTTGTCACCACCGTCGCCGTCATCCTCGCCATTAGAGTCACAGCCACAGTGGTCAACACCGTCACCGTCACAGTCACCGTGCCGTCACTCTCGCCACCACCTCATGACAATTCCATCACCACCGACGTCATCATCATCATCGTCACGCCACCGTCTCGGCCTCCTCACCACCGCTATTGCTATCGCCACCGTCCCTGTCTCCGCCGCCACCGTCACCGTCACAATCTCCGCCACCGTCTCCTCCCCCCAACCGCCACCGTCACCGTCGCCGCCGCCTCCGCCGTCTGCGCCGGCGTCGGCGCCCCCGGCGTGTGCGACAAAGGCGCGCGCACTAATTAATTTTGGCGCCGCGAGGGAGCGCCGCGGCGTTTGTGACGCGCGGCAGCCGCCGCCGGAATCTCGCGCACCCCAGGGGAATCCCCCGGTGCGGCGCGCCTCCCCCTCCCCCCTCGCCCCACGCCCGCGGCGCGCCGCTTTGACTTCACCTCCGCGTCTTCTGGAAAACGCGCATCCCGTCGGGCGAAAGGCGCCGCCTTCACTTTCCCATCTGCCGCACATTTCGGTGCGCTGTAATCTCAACGGCCGCAGACCTAACGCGATTTGTTCACGCACGGAGCAGCGGGATATGAAGACAGTTTTAGTGCCAAGCGTAAATATGCAATGTTATGCACTAATCATGTGACTGACCTTGAAATTATAACCTCTGACCCTACGCCTAAGCTACGACCTTATCCCCACATAAATAGTGCACGTCTATAGGAGTCTCTAAGTTCACATTACAGACGACAAAATAGCCGCTGATAAATAGAAACAGTTGTTTCTCTGACGATGAGGAAGTTAAAATTAATATCTACTTACTAATATCTACTTTTGCAAGAATTGACGAAAAAATTGGAAAGGTAACCGGTAAAAAAAGCCATAAAAACGGAGTAAAAACAAAATCTTCGCATTTATGTTCATAACGAAATTTCACTTCAGCCTTGACGTAGGTCCATAAAACGTATTGCGTAATTAAGATGTTTTGTTCATATAGGAACTGTGGTTCAAATGTCTCGCTTACTGTCTACACTCTTTGATACATATAACAAATACTTTCGCTGCTTTTGTCATAACGCCATGTCGCAATTGCTACCGCTTATTGAACGTTGTTGCTCATCACGTGATCATCGAATAATAAATATGAATAATAAAATTACAAGAAAGCGATAAACAAAAATAATGAAAAATAGTTTAAATTAAAAATCTTTAAATAAAAAAGATAGCGTAGAAAGTATTTAATGTAATGCTTATCAACGTGACAATGTTTTTCTAAACAATTATTTCTTTCTGGTGAGAAACTGGTGGTGAAATCAATTAGAAGACGTATCAGAATAAGATGACGTTTTGAAGAAAAGAAAATATAAAACTGAAAATTTAAAAAATTCAAAATCTAGAAGGTTTCGTTAATTTTTGATAGCGATTAGATGCATTTTGACAACTGTTGTAAATAGTATTTGCATTAGGAAGTTCTCGATCTAAGTGCTCCAGAATTCTGTTACAGTAACCCACTCGCCAACCAAAGGCCCTTACCCTAAACGGCATTGAAAAGTTTTCCCTAAACAGTTGTATGCCACCAACAGGGAACCGCCCCAACAGGGACAAGCTCTAATCTCCCGAATGGTCTCCTGCATTGTGTGGTAGTTTAGTGCATGTGAGTGTGTGTGTGTAAGTAAGGGGTGAGGATACGTCAAGGAAGAGAGGAAGGTAAGATCACGCGCGGTTTGCTGTCCGTGGTTAAGGTAATGTTCCGGTATTCGCCTGGTATTGATTGGAGACGTTACTGATCACAGCAACCGCCAGTTAGAACAGCGACTGAATTCGAACTACCTATCGAGATATTGTCGAAAATCCTTCCACCGTTGGGACTCGAAACTAAAATATCACAACTAGAGGAACTGCAGTGACATCAATTGATGCCCTCAGCCACCTATTCCGGTCTAATGGGACTGAACCGGCCATAGTAGTAATCGAGTTTAATCTAATATATCAAAGCTGACACTTAATAGAAACCAAAAATAGCCTTAGAAGAAACTACTGTCATTTGAATTAGCTTCCCGAATAGAAGAAATCAAGCTGGCTATAGTCAATTATTAAATCACTGCTGTTAAAACAAGTGTCCTCTAAATTCAATTTTTTATATTCATTGAAATAAAGTAGAAGTATATTAAAGAGGGGATGTTCAAAAACAACGAGAAAAGTGTCACTTAATAGTAAAAAGAGTTAAATTTGGTATCTTTAGATTGTAACAAATAATTTCCTGATTAATCAGAAGAGATCAATTGAAAATATGGGGAATTATTGTAACTTTAATAGTTCGGGTCTAAGCAAACTTCGAAACCAGTATTCTTTTTGTCAGAAGCAAAAGACGGAAGAAGAGATTCTGAGCTGAGCCTGATGGCGTTCCAGGAGAAAGTACATCACAACTTTAGAGAAACAATGACGTATGTAAGGATATATTTTTAATAAAATAAATTATTAACACCGCAATATTCCTAAAACTCTACTTTATCAACAAAAATAAAAACAGGATTCGAATTAATACTTTTGCCCTTGAGGGCAGATATTCCTTTGTAGCATTGCTGCTAATATGCCACAAACTTTAAATGTGTTTTCTCAACAATTCATTAATTGACACTTCTGTCGGTTCTTCACGAAAGGTGCGACATGATCTTAGTTTTATTACTGCAAAAGGTTTCCGATCTTTACTAAATATAAATTATTTGCGGTGTAATTCCGATTCGGTGTTCATATGAAATTAATAAATTTGGTAATTAAACATGGTTTCCCTAAACATGGTACTTTTTATGAGTCGATTCTGACTCTTGAGTTTCGTACATACAATTATGTCTATCTGTACTATGGTAAGTAAAATAAACTATGAATAGTTTCAACTAATGTTCTAAAAACGTGTAGACAGGAATATTAAATTATTCTCTATCACAACCTTTACGTTCTTTTCCACATTCATGTTTGAATATTTATCTCGCAAATGAAATATTCATACAACTGTCAACCTCCCCCCCCCCGCCCCAAAAAAATGACTTAGTCTCTCTGTGTACCATTATGCGACGTCGATACCGCCAGAATGATCACAGCCGCCTCTTTTCGATTTGAAATATTTCACGAGAACGAGACCATATTCGCGTCGTTTGGCCGCGCCATTTCGCGCTCGCCTATCGGCCGATTTGCATGAGATGGCCGCCGCTCAACACTACTCGCATTGTTGCTGATTTAGCATCGCAAAAATTGTACCTGGCCGTGGCGTTTAAAATTGCCGCGTTATTTCACTCTTCGATTTACGAGCGTATTAAAGGGCGGGCGTGCGGGCGGGGGAGTGCGTGAGCGTGATAAAAGCCGAACGCTCCGCGCCGCTTCGCGTCCCGGCGATCAATCCGCCGAACGCGCTGACGGACGCCGGGGCCGACAACGATAGACGAGAACGGTCGCGACGCGCAAAATTTGGAACACAAATCGGAACAGTGTGCATGAAGGATATCGGGGAGCTAGACATCCCTATTCCATTTAAAGAGGGCCCGGAAGGCTTCATACCTACATAGTTAAATTCAAGGAACATGATTTTGCAAACTATGTACACAAGAGAACTCATTTTTTTCTGTATTTTCTTGGCTGTACTTTAAATATTGCATTGTAGGATTTTTCAGAAATTTTAATTTTTGTTGAAAATATGAACTTTTCAGTGTAAAATATTCACACTCACATTTTTATTATTATTATTTTGTACATGATTTGTTTAAATAATAAGATTGTAAATAATAAGACTTTTTAATAAGATGTATTAAAAAAAGCAATGAAAAAATTTATAGTTTGAGTTAGTGAAGAATGCCTAAAAGTGTGAAGTCTCTAGCTCCAATAGCTTATGAAATAATGTTTTTCTATACCAGAAAACAAACTTGGGGGAATCAGATTTCAAACTTTGCCATGAATTTCTAGAACATTCCAGGTCCATATAATGGATTTTCAGAGTCACTCGACATTTTCTCTTCTAGTTTCTCTTTCACTGATGTCATAGAGTGTTTGGCTTGCGTCTCACACTCTCCTAGTTTCCTTCCATAGTTTCCTTATTTCTCTCGTAAAAAAATGGAGATAATTTCACATTGGCAGCCATTCATAGCAAGGTCAACGTGCAGCATATTAATTAATTAAAAATATACTTAGAAACAATGAAAAGATTAAATGAAAGAAGAGGGGAAATATTGAAGATTAATAATTCACCAAAAAGTTAAAATCCATTTTTTTTTCCCTTCCCGGTCTCCTTAAAAATATCAAAGGCTTTCAAATTATATTGATTAAACGGATGAGATAGAGCTTTGAAATTTGAACTATTGTAAAAAGGATTCTTAACAATATTATGTTTCTAATTTTACAAAATTAGTGTTAGTTTTCCAAGTCGATTCCCAATTGCTTTTAAATTATTTATTGAATGAAATTATGTTATAAATATTGTTTTGGATTTAAATTTACATAATTTATTGTGACATACCAATATGTGACATAATATGGTATAATATTTATTATAAATTGCGTAAATTATAGGGGATAAATATATGTGAATATGCTAGCATAGCAACGGTAAGCGAGCCGTCGTCAAGGTCAACAATCTTCATGCAGTGACAATCGCGGAGACGGCTAGTTCACTTTGTATAGAATTCAGGGATTGGCCGAAAAAGCAGTGACAGTCGTGAAGACGGCTAGTTCATTTTGTGAGAAATTTAGGGATTGGCTAGGTACGGAGGTACATCAAGTGTTGTCTGTAAATAAACAATCGAAATGATGGACCGAGTTTTGCAGGGCTGAAAGAATACGATAGGCATTCATTCTGGCTGATGCCGTGGTGTTGAACGGATCGCGCTCCAAATAATGTTAGGAGTTTTGTGGGACTTGTAAGCATCTACTAGGGAGTAGATATTGATAGAACTTCGGAGTTGAATGCTATGTGTGACAGTAAAACTTAAAATATTTCAAGTGAACGAGTTAGAAGGACATTGAGGGCTTAGGCGAAGTTATCAGTAAGTGGACTGAAATGCTAAGAGCCGATAGTTTATTGATCGTTGAGTATTCAGCATACGCGTGGGACGAACTTGGAATTCGTAAATTGGCGAACGAATTTTATTAACGAGACTTCATTAACTTTGGAAACAGTGATGAACGGTGATTGAAGCGTGCTTCTGCAAGAAAAGAAGAGAGAAGATGGTATCTGGACCTGAGGACAGCGATGTCGGAGAAGAATGAAGGTGGTCCATAAGCGCGCGAAGACGAATACGACATTATAAGGTTGGAACAGGTCATGACCAAGGTTTTATTTCCATATTGTGTAAAATCATAAAGTACCAAAATTGTTTAATAAATTTCCATGTTTTGTGAAATGAATACATGATTCTCATTGAGCCAATTCTAGTAACGAAGTAGCAAGATAGAAATATATTTGCTTTTCAGATTCCTCGACCACTCTGTATAGATGGCAGATCGGATAATCATCTATTAGCATACAATAGTGATTATTTCTATGTAACCCATCGACCCAGGTAGCCGGAAACTAATTTATTTGTAATTAGAGTTGAAGGTTGACTTGTATAATAGTATCAGCATAATCTTTTCCTGGTGCCCATTTATACAAATTCGGAACGGATTACGTTGAAATAAATCATCAATATATTCAGATTATTTCAAAATGGCGCTCCAACTGGGGCTGAATTTGTTTTAAATTAGACAGTTTATTTCATTATAAATGAATTTTATTGTATACTACGAAATTGGCTATTTCAATTATTTTTCATATTGATATAAAGATACAGTTCACTATAACAGTTTCTAAGTATGTGGTGTAATAGTATATTATGAAAAGATGATGTAATAATGGATATTCAATTGAGAGTGTACAATTTTTAATACTCATATTTTTAATACTCATAACTCGTGTCATATTTCGCGTGAGTGTTTTAATAGGATATTACGCAACTAGTTCGTAATGTTAAGCGCAAGCACTAGTTTTGAAAACCAGTCACTTCGGAAGCAAGTTTTCAAATCTGTAATAATGCAATAAATAATATTATAATCGAGTTGTATACGTTATTTTTTGTATTTAACAGCATTTTAAATTTATAAGAGGATCAAAGTTAATTTTTGGAAACAACTTTATTGTGACGTCACAGGTATTTGAAATGTGTGCGAAGATACGGTGTTCGGCTGTTTGGATTACCGATACCTCCCCGCGATTCTCTCGCTGAGTTCGGCTGAATGTGTGATGTCACAATTATTTGTACCATAAACGGCAAATATGTCATAATCTGTGGCGTAAGATGCCATTTTATGATCTATTTATTGTAACGAAAAAGGTCGTTTATAATGCTGGAATACACAAATTTACATCGACACATTTTTGTCTCTGCTAATGAAAACTAATAGAAGTTGCATCTAGCTGTCAATGCTGCCTTTTTCTCGTATATCTGGAAATGGTAATTTCATGTCCGGTTCACACCCGTCGCCCAACACTAGTAATTTGCAACTGTCCGTTGTAGTTTATAGTCATAATAGTGGGACTTCTCAGAACTTCAATTCCAAAATATTTACAAGAACGGGGACCAATCAAGTTTCGTATAAATGCTTTATTTGCAAACATAGGTACGTCAAAAACCTATACTATTATGATGCCGATCCTAATGACTATTTATAAAACGAGTTAAATTCAACTAATAACAGAACTACACAGTTGGAGTAGAAAAATTATATATAATTTTAATTTGATTGTTAGCAACATCAAATAATTTCACCGACCTCCTTCTCCATTTTTTTATTATAGCTTTTCAACTGCCTTAAGCGAGTTATTTGCTTTTCTTAAATTGTACATCATTCATTATATCAATTTTATACTGTGACATGCCCATGTTCTTGGAAATTTTAGGAGTAAACAGCTACAGAAATCTGTTTCTCAATTCAAGAGAGATTGAGGAGGCAGAGGCAGATCTGGATTCTTGAAGGGCGATTATAATCAATATATTTTCAAAATATCTTGACTATGATGGGCGTAAAATTTGAACATCTCCGGAAATAAACATTTCATTTTTCTCGACATCTGCGAAACCACGCAAAGTAATAAGCCACGCTAGTCACGTGAAGCACAGTCGTAAGAATACTTTTTTTCCCCTAGGACTTTTATCCAGCCGACAGCCGGTTACCCTTTACGCCCCGATGGGACGCATATTCGACCTTACACTAGACACCAACACACTTGCGGGCTCCTCTGATCTGGGGTCAGCAGAACGCGAGGCCCTCCGCGACAACACATACATACAAAGTCAAGGGACAAACAGCCATGCCCAAGGCGGGACTCGAACCCGCGACCCTTCGGACCGAAGCGCTGAGTCGGTACTCGCTCTTAGCCACCTCGGCCATCCAGGTCGTCCGTAAGAATACTTGCAAAGCTTTTGCTGCTCTTTCCATAGTACTGCATCGCTTAAAAAAGTACCATAGATGCCTTATTATCTGTAATCAATTTGTGAATTACTCTTCAATAGTTGAGATATTGATTTTTATAAATATTCAAAAGCCGACCTGGATGGCCGAGGTGGCTAAGAGCGAGTACCGACTCAGCGCTTCGGTCCGAAGGGTCGCGGGTTCGAGTCTCGCCTTGGGCATGGCTGTTTGTCCCTTGGCTTTGTGTGTGTTGTCGCGGAGGGCCTCGCGTTCTGTCGACCCCAGATCATAGGAGCCCGCAAGAGTGTTTGTCTAGTGTACGGTCGAATATGCGTCTCTTCGGGACGTAAAGGGCAACCGGCTGTCGGCTGGATAAAAGCCCTAGGAAAAAAATAAATATTCAAAGGTGACCAAGAACGACTTTGTTGATTAGAGTTCTAAGAAGACCCCATAGAACTAACGACATTAGCTAGAAAACGACCTACGACATCAGTTGTCTCATACACAACTCCATATTATCAGTTCGTTCTTGAACGTTTATTACCACTGCTGCAAAGTAACACTGAGGTAACATTTGCGGAAAGTTGATTGACTTGGCATAGATTCTTTGGTGTATTTTTTCCAAAATATGACTTAATGTTGGATTTTTGTAACTTCTCTCAGCCACGATGTAGGATCTGAATTATTTGTCAGAGTCCTGAAAAGTATTATTACATTATGAAACGATGATGTAATGATGGGTATACACGAGTGTGATATTACGATAGGAGCGAAGAACGAACGAGTATCATAAACTTCGCAAGAGTATTAATACCCTTTACATCGAGTTTCGTAAGGTTCGTTTTCTACGTCTTATGGTAACTTTTATAAGTTAAACATTTACATTGAATCGTTTCGTGGCAGTTTACATGCAGGATTCAGCCAAGGTCACCTACCGGAGTGCTCCCTCTCTACTCTACCTTACTGCAGCTGGCTTTGGTTTACTGCGCTAGTCAAATAGGATCAAAGTGAAATTAATATACAACTTATTTTAAGTAATATTCCATGCAAAAAATTACTAGTAATAAAAGAAATTAAAACTGACAATCATAATATATTATTAAATGCAATTTAATGTGCACAATCGAACGAAACATTTACTAGAACGATTCTCAATTATTAATTGTCAATACTTGGTTTGTAAACTTCTGTGATTGGTCAAAACTCGTTCATAATGAAATCTGTATTGTAATGAGTATCATTTTGCAATGGGTTGCATCCATCAAATGACAGAATTATAGAATGGGAGTAGAAAAAACAATAATAGACCAATATCGGTGGCAGATTGTTTCTCACTTTATTCCCATCGCCGTCAGCGCGGTATGAGGAGTATTTTAGCAAGAAAAAATTAATGAAATATATTCTTTTGGCATAAAGTGTGGGGAAATGGTTCACTCTCCCCTGTTTACGATACCGTTTACTTATAAAATGAACTAGTTCGTTTTAATTTAGTTTAAATTTCGAAAGATCTTCAAGAAATGCAAAACAAAAAACAATTTAGGCAAAATAGGTATTTATTTTTTTAAATTGGAATTTAATGCAAAATATATTTAAAAAAGCCAAAATTGAAAATCGCTATTGAGAAACCATTCGTTTAAAAATTCTAACTAATTTTAATGATTAAAACAGAGCGTTTTTCCTAAGTTCGGTTCTCTATTAATTCCAGTGCACTTTCATATGCAGCAGATCACCGAGTCTTCTCAGTAGTATAATTGTACAACAAAAAAATAGTTTATATTTACGTATGTGTTTTGTTAACTTGATTATAACGATGTAACGGACTACTGAAACTTTTTTTCTTTTCTTTAAGTAAGCCAAGCAACGGAGTCTTTCTTACATTTTAGCGTACCTCCCGTATTCTAAAATATTCGTTATTTGGTTATTGGCATGTAGTCTTACGACTTACGTCTTACTATTATCAATTAAAAAACTGATAACCCATTGATAAATGTATATAATTTTGTTTTTACTTTCTCGTACACTATTACATACTTTATTACACACATTTCTATTTTTATCTGTAGTAACCTCGACGGTTTCTTCTGTATATCAAATCGAATCGAAATATACTGATTGCCTTTATCATTAAACAAGATCGTTAATGAAAGTTGACGCGAATATCATTTATTATTATATTTATATAAAATGTTAGAAATAAATAGTTTTTATATAGTGTTATGTCGACTTAACGCAGATAAGTAGCGGAACGAAAAGATATTTAATAGCCGGCATTCGTTAAGGATTTTAGCAATTCGCCGTCTATTAAATACAATGGAAATAACGGAGTTGTTGAAGTTAATGTCTGAGTATACGTGTGCCTAGAAAAGCTATTTATTCTATGATGTTTTTCTGATAAGAATGAGGTATTACGACACACAACACGATTTCACAAATATCAGGCTTTATTTTAAACCTCGCGTTTGCTATTTGATGTATATCTGCGTATTACTACTACGATACGACGTGAATAATTATACAGCTACTTACGAAATGCAGCACGCGGCTTCTGCAGCAAAGGGACCGGGCGGCGAAGTTGCTGGGCAGCGAGCTGCTCGCGGGCGGCTGGCCTAACTGCAACTGACAACGAAGTGACCTTCACTGTCAGCCGCGAAACGATAGCGCAGAACGCCGTGCGTTTAGAAGCGGCTTATAAAGTCCGTTTGCGCAGGATGAAGGGAGGGCTAGGACGCAAAATGTCTTCCCAAAGGACCCCCTGTTTAATTTCATTCCATAAATATATATCCACATCTTATATTATAATTGTCTTCTGTTGCAAATAGTGTTTGGTCTCATTTCACAGATACATTCTAATGAAGGGCAGAAGAAGAAGAAGAAGAAGAAGAAGAAGAAGGAAGGGGATTTATGCCACATTTCATTATCAAAATTTCGTAACTGGATTTCAGGATATAATTCAAAATTAAGGTTTTAATGTTGTGTCAAATATTCACTTGTGAATCTCCTCTCAGAAAAAAATATTGTTGCAGCATTGTGTGCTGCTCTAGTCTCGTACATAATCATACACGGGTGTAAAATGTTCTCTTATAACTTAAGTTCCTAAATCAAATTTTTTAAACATAACTTTTAATAAAAATTAACGATGTCAAAATAAAAATGATTCACAAGAATCAGAGTTCTTTTTTACAAACCAACAAAAGCAAGAAGAGAAGACCGGCATAAGTAAAACTGAGCAATAATGATGACAGTAAAAACTTTCTATAACTCCCTACAACTTTAACATTATTTGACTTTAGTTTGTTTACATTATACATCAATGAGTATTGATCAATGATACACTCTCCTCATATACCAAAAACATATATTACTCTGTCTCTTGAATTTTGACATTCAGCGTTTTTACTGAAGCGTCATTTTTATTGTCGTGTGTACATCAATTTCGATTTCCATTGGTCATAATAGTTCAATTGGACATGTTACATGTTTAATCAGCGTTTACTGCACAACATCCTCGTCTAATATTTTCTAAAAGTAAAACATCATCTACGTTTTGTGACGTAGACATTCTCTCTTTATCCGCTCACAATCTGCTGCAAGTACAAGTACTTAGGAATTTGCTCTCCGTGACTCTAAAAAGCGAAGGGTCATCCGAAAAGAAAGAGTTTGAAATGTAAAAGGAAGGAGGGAAGTTACAAAACAATAAAAGAATGCAGGATTTTGCCAACGTTTCCATTAGCAATTTTTTGCTACGCCAGCAATTCTTTACTCAATTTCACTTATGTCCAACACCTCGCCGTGTGAATGACGAGCAAAGCCTATCGACACGGGTGGCTCAGGTCAACTGACGTCACTTCAGTGCCCCTATCCGGTTTGGTTTGTTTTTTTCGTGTTTCCGGGCGCGTCAACTGCTCTGGTCATTAGTCCCGTTGGTGTAGTGCATGTTTGTTTCTCGGGAGATGGCGGTGGTCTTCCCCAGCTGGATGGCGAGATCCGGCGCCGACCTACCGTCGGTTAGTGGGGTTTCCCCCTAACCAGGACTCTCCCACCAGCGGGGCACCGCCCCAGCCGGGACAAGCTCTAAGCTCCCGACCGGTCTCCCGGAATATGTGGTAGTGTAGTGCATGTTAGTGTAAGTGTGTGTGTAAGGGGAGAGGATAGGACAAGGAAGAGGAAGGACAGATCGCGCGCGGTCCGTGGCCCGTTTGGTAGGGTACTGCTCCGGCATTCGCCTGGTGTTGATCGGAGAAACCACGGAAAACTACCGATCAGAGCAGCCGGCCGCTAGAATTCTCCTCTAGACAGTGACTGAATTCGACCTAGCTGAAAAGCTAGTGTCGAAAATCCTCCGCCGTCAGGACTCGAACCTAGGACCTCCCGGTCAGAGGCGCTGCAGTGACATCGCCCCTATCCGGGAGGTGCAGGGGTTTACGAGACTGGATTTTCTACACTAGATAGTGTAGCGTCACGTTGGCGGCCGTGAGTGGGAGGAGAAGCGGAAGTATCGCATATCTGCGGGCTGAATAGCCAGGGCGCCACGGCGTTGGGATATATTTAGACCAAGTGGACGCCAGCTTGACCTGGAAGGTCACGTGGTAGATTCGAGCCTCCCTCCTACACCAAGGACGCGATGGCTACACTCTTGGTATAAAAGCGAGCCGACGAACTCACATGGAGGTTTTGTTTTGTAAACCTCGCGCGATGCGCAAAACTTTACGCCCAGGCTGGACCGTGTCGTACCTCTTGCACGGGTGACGAGGTCACGGTAGTGGCGCGGGAGTAGCGTCAGAGGAGGCAGGGCTTCTTTTCTCCATGACGCCACAATAGCTAGGTCGAATTATGCCGCTGACTAGAGGAGAATTCAAGCGGCCGTCTACTCTGATCGGTTGTCTTCCGTTGTTTCTCCGATCAGCACCAGGCAAATACCAGAACAGTATCCTAACAAATGGGTCACGGACCACGCGCGATTTTTCCTTCCTCGTAGTTCTAATGTCACCTCTTACTTACACACAATTACACTTCTATGCACTTCACTACACACATGTCGGGAGACCGGTCTTGAATTAAGAGTTTGTTTCGACTGGGCAATGCCCCGTTGATGGGAGGAACCTTGTAGAGGGGAAACACGATGTGTAGATCGGCGTTGAATCTCGCCATCAAGCGGGAAAGGAACACCGCCACTTCCTGCTATAAAAACATACACTACACTTACGGGTCTAGTCACGTTAGCACGGAAATATGAAATAAGTAATCACTAAACAAACGGTTTACTGCGAACTATAGTCCTAGTAATGTTAAATTCGTCGCTTTGCAGTAAACTCAAGAGTAAACCATTCTCCTCGTCTCTTTTTGACTCCACTACCTTCTCTGTGGCTTTTGCCCCGCAGCATCCATGCGAAAGTGTCCGTGGGGGGTGAGGTCGCGAACTTGGGTGCCGGAGCGCTGGAGGCAGTCGGGCGGTCATGCGCAACAGATGCTAGCAAACCACGCCCCGCCGCCTCCGCCGCCTCCCCCTTCCATTGTCGCACTGTTTTCCTCCGCGTCACACCTCATCCTCTCACCTATGCAGCTTTTTTTCTACTGTCCCCAGTATCTTATTTACTGAGGGCTGTAGGAATGCATAGCAAACAAAATATCAGTTCATTAAGTGGTCTACCGGCTTAGGTGGCTCAGGGTATCGACTGGTGGCACTGCAGTGCCTATGACAGGGAGGACCGTGGGTTCGAGTCCCGACGGCGACTGGATTTTCGACGATAGATAGATATCTAGGTCAAATTCAGCTGCTGTCTGGAGGAGAATAAAAGCGACCGAAAGCTCTGATCGGTAGTTTTCCGTGGTTCCACTGATCAACACCAGACGAATGCCGGAGCAGTACCCTACCATACAGGCCACTGACCGCGCGTGATCTGTCCTTCCTCTTCCTCGTCCTATTCTCTCCCCTTACACACACACACTTACACTAACATGCACTACACTACCACATATGACCACCAGTTGACGTGTCCGGAATCACTGATCAATCATTGTGACCGATTCTTACTCACAAACAATCCGTATTCATCAAAGGATGACCACTCATTCGTAATAGGTAAGTCGCTCGTATACAGGGCTGCCAGACGTGTTGCAAACTCTTTCCTCACCATTACTACGGAATTTCTCCAAATCACCTCTTGAATGAAACAAAATTCACCAACTTCATAAAGAATAAAACTCTGCAAATTATGATATATCTTCTCTGTACACATAAATAATAGACAAATATTAATAACACATAAAATAATAAACAATTTGTAAATAAAAAGTCTTGATTAAACACCATATCAGTAAACAATTCATAAACAATTTTTATTTGATTGATTACATTACAAAAGAAAATATTTTCTCGTGAAAAAAATTGCAATAGATTATTACACATTGTTGGTGTTTGCAAATAATTCCAAAACCTCCGAGTCGGTTTCTGATGATTCTGTAGCAAATAGGTACAATCTCTGAATTAAATTTTGCTAACATGTCTTGGGTTAGTTTAAACTCTATACACACACATGTTCATGCAATAGGTATGAAATAAGCCGGTAAAAAGTGCCCCCAAATCAAATCGATAATCGCGATGCGCATATGAAAGAGAATACAAAATGACGTAGATTCACAAAAACTCAGCCTCCCAGGGCAATCTGTTGCAGAGATACAACGAGAAACGTGTTTTGCATGTTTCCTTTTTTTCTCGGCATCTATTGCGTGTATCAGGCTGAAAAAATGTAGAGACGGCGAAACATAGCTTAATTTGATGGTATTTTTGTCAAAGAACGTTGACTCCAAAAACATATAGAAAAAATAAATAAATGTTTGAAATTAATTTTCGACGTGATTCGGCTACACTCTTTTAGTCATAAAACATCATTAAATGTGAAGACATACATTTTATTGCGAATTATATTTTTGACAATGTTGACAATTAAAACTGCACGTCCAACAGTAGCGTCTGAAAATGGCAAAGACAGCAAAGAGCTATTCCTGAAATATGCTCATAACATTGACGTTCTAGAGAATTTTTGAATTCCAGTACTTCTGTTCAATTTTTTTCTGGAGTAGACAAATTATTCCAAACGTCACACAGATTTAGGCATAGAAACAGCATTACGTCAATTTTTTTTATGTGTAATATACTTACCTACAAATTCATATTCATTTTCCCAACAACACTTGTATTTTATTGCTGCCATTCTGTAGATGTCTTGGATTGAATTGTGATGAGAAAATAAGTCGAGAAAACCGCACTGCGCAAAGGCGAACTTTATGTTTTCGCATGAATCCCGCGCAGACGACGTGAGCTGTCCCTGACGATTCCATTGGCTGTTCCTATAAGTACAAATAATTCAAATCAACCAATCATCGTCTGGACAGCTCGAAGCTATGTAACTATCTGACTATTGTTTATTTATCTCTGTTTGATGCATACAAATTAGAGAGAATATTGTCTATTTTCTTTTTTATTTATAATGACTGAGGGAATAATATTTATGTCTCGACTCTGAATGAAAATAATTTTCCAAACAAATTCCCAAACATTTCCCTGTTCATTGTTATTCCTTCCCCACAACGAAAAAAAGTCCCTATTTTGGGCACAAAATTCCCGTATGTATTGTGTTCGTATATATTACTCATTCGGCCTCCTCTTTGCCGATTCAGGTTTTGTTCTTATGAGGCACTTATATACACCATGCAAAAAGATCACATGATTTCCGAGAATTTTAGATATCTTCTTGTCTCTGTCAACCCCAGCTCCTTGGGGCTGACGACTTCGCACCGAATATGCATTACCATACACCTCTTTAGGTCTCTTTTTAAAATCACCTATGCCTTAGATTCAAATTCACAGTGTGCACTTAAAATGGGCGTTTGTTAATTAACCGATTCTTAATCATTAACTACCATTATTCCGAAATGAGAGGGTTGACACTGAGCATTCATTTGCATGAGGTAGGTCGTCACTCCCATTAATGTTTCTCAGTCGAACTTGTTTCCGATTTATATATTGTTTTTACGCGCCGCACTCACATTTACTAAATAAAACAATAATTTCAATTAATTTCCCCCAAAATTCATTCGAGATCATAATTGATGAGTTTTCTGGACTAAGCAACCCCATCACGCACATATACAAATAAAAAAGCAGTGGACAGTGAATATTTCGAAACGGAAGTGGGAAAAGTGCCAATAAATCTTACGCCCGCTCCACACGAAAAATTTCATGTTTCAAAGCAGAGCAATTAACGTCTCGTTCGCATCCCAGGTCGAGAGCCTGCTTTCAGAGACGGCATCCCAAATAACATCCTGAAGTGCGCACAAACGTCCAACGAGAGCCAATTAATTCTTTCGGGGCCTCCGCGGGCGATGCCTTATAAATTGCGTGTGCGATGGTCGCTCGCGCTGTTTCACCTGTACGTTCATTAGCGGCCCAGCGCAGCCCCACCGCACAGTGGGCGGCAATGGGGCGACATGCGCGCATTTGAAATTCTCAAAAATTGCAATTCGTGACTTGAAAGGCTGAGCGCAATAGTGGTCTAACCCTCAAAAATGAAAAATGAATTATTGATACTTGTTAGCTAAGGCGGTAATATATTTGCACTTTGTTGGTTGGACCAGTTTTCCTCCATATACTCGTAGTTAAGAATGAGTCGCTATTCTTACTCTTCATCACTCTATCTTAACGAAATACGAAACTTTAATTTATTTTATCGGCTTTCATAAAATGTGTCTTAGAGCACTAATGCGGTGCCCCTTCAAATCCGTTGTTTATGAGTCCTTGAAACTAATTTCAAGTTTTAAATCACATTTCAATTGCGAAAAATATTAACGCATGTTTGTGAATGAAATTAATAATGTTATTTAAGTAGGAAATAAAGTCCCCCGCCACGCTCTTCCCACCATGTGCTCCCACCTCGCTCACTCGCCTTGTTCTCCCCCCCTCGCAATCCTAACCTTGCCCTCCCCGCCTCCCTCTCCCCGCCTCGCTCACTCCGCTTCGCTCACCCCGCCTGGTACTCCCCGCCTCTCAGTCCCCGCCTCGCCCTCCCCGCCTCGCACTCCCCGCCTCGTTCACCCCGCCTCGCTCACCCCGCCTCGCTCACCCCGCCTCGCTCACCCCGCCTCGCACTCCCCGCCTCGCTCTCCCCGCCTCGCACTCCCCGTCTCGCACTCCCCGCCTCGCACTCCCCGCCTCGCTCACCCCGTCTCGCACTCCCCGCCTCGCTCACCTCGCCTCGCTCGCCCTGCCTCACTCAACCCGCATCGCTCACCCCGCCTCACACTTCCCGGCTCCACACTCGCCCCTGGCACTCCCTACCTTTCCACTCTCCTCGTACTCCCCTTGTGCTCCCATCTTCGTCCTTGTGCCTTGTGCTCCCATCTTCGTCCTACCCACTACCCGTCAGTATCTCCCCACCCGCTCCTCATTCTTCGTCCTTCACTTCCTGTCTAACGTTCTTCGGCCTCTAACCCGCCACCCTGCAGCTCACAGCAGCAAGCTCCCATCTCTGCTCCACTCTCCCTGCTCGTCGCCGCGCGTCTGCCGCCCCCCGGGAGCGTCGCCCGGGGCAGTGTTGAGCGACAGCGAGGGGCGGGGAGGGGCGGAGCGGGGATGCGCGCGGAGTGGGGCGGGGAAGAGGGAATAATCGACGACACGCCGCGTATTTTAATTAACGAAACCCTCAACAAGCGCAGCCGCCACGCGGCCCAGCGCTAAGCGAGGCATTGTAGCGACAACGCCATACGTCCGGTTCATTGTCGAGACGAGACTTTTTTTTCTGTTTTTTTTTTTTTTTTTTTTTTTTTTTTTTGTGCTTGTCAACAGATCTTGCAGCAGCGCCGCGGCCTGCCTGTATGGGCTCGTTAGTTGCCCTAATCGTGCAGATTTACAATTTTGCTCGCTTTAAACGAAGTGAAAACGTGTTCATGACGCGGGAATCCACCTCGCACAAAATATAACAATGGGGCGAGTTTGTCCGGAAGTAAATTTGTCCCAAACTATGTCGGCCGCCGTATAGTAGCCCATTAATCGCGCATCTGATAAAACCAACACGTATTTCGCATGCAGTGTAGCATAACAGGATTAAATCAGAAAACAAAACGGCGGAAAATCGTCTCGAAAACAGGGTATGTTGTGTTGTTTTGTAATAAAACTCAATGGAGTGAATTCAATGTTACTACACAAGGAAGCGTTTGCAAGTAATACACAAACCAATTCAAATGTGACACTCGTATTAATCTCTAATATGGAAGTAGGTTTCTCTTCCGTAGGTTAGTTTCTTTTTATCAAACATCAATATGAATACTAATAATAAATGGTATAAATTGATCTAATATATACATCCAATATATGCATTTCCATGTTCACTGTCAATTTTGAAAATGAATAATCAAAAGAGATAGACGGCATTTTTAAAAAACAATTTTGTGTATTTCACATATGCAAATCACAGTGGTCTAATTACAATATTATTATATTTTTATTCCTATATTCTTAAAAAGTTTCATTAAATAACACAGTAACGTTACAAAATTCTGTATTCTTCATCGAGCGCGTAAATGATTATTCATGAGTTGATGTTTACGTCACGAGGAGCGATCGTCGTGCCGAAATATTTTATTTTATTTATTTATTGATTTTGATGGATGTACATAGGTCAGTTGTAGTATAAACTTTACATATGTTTGATAGACTTACTTACTAACTTATATTTAAAACTTATTTCTAAGACTTAAATCTAACATAAGGTTGAGGATGCCCTATTGGGTCCTCTATTCTGGTTCAAATTCGGAGAAGGTTTTGAGGAATATATTGTAGGGGTATCTGTTTTTTATTCTGGTATGGTTCGGGTTTTTAGCGAGTCTAAAGGTTGCAAGGGAAGAGATTTGAGGTAAATAATAATAAAAGTTGGTGGCTAAGTATGTGATGTGATGTTCAATGAGTTCTAAGTTGAGTTCTTTGTGAAGCTGATGATTCGTGACAAACCACGGTGCATTGGTGATGGTTCTGAGAAATTGGTTCTGAATGATTTGTAATTTCTTTAGATTGGTTTTTGCGGAATTTATCCAGATGGGACAAGCATACAGCAGTAGCGGTCTTAGAATGGCTTTGTATATTGCAATTGAGGAATGATATGGTAATGGACTGTTTCTATAGATTAAAGGTTTTAATTGCAGTAGTTTTATTTTAGCCTGTTTTATTTTTTCGTCTATGTGCTGTTTCCAATTCAGTTTAGTATCTAAGTTTAATCTAAGGTATTTAATAGGTTTGTTAGGGGGGTACCAGTTTAGTTGATTGTTGTTTATTGTTAGGGGGTGGGGAAGGTATAGGGTCTTAGTGTGAATATTTTTGCTGCGGTTTTGGATGAATTCAGTTGTATTTTAAGTTTGGATGCCCAGCTATCGAGTAAGTTGAGGTATAGTTGTGTTCTATTTCTGATGTCAATGATAGAGTTGCCAGAAGAAAATATTGCTGTATCGTCCGCAAATTGGGCTATGTGAATGTTCGTTAATTTAGGAAGATCTGCAACGTATAAGTTGAATAGTGTGGGTGAAAGTGGTGAGCCTTGGGGGAGTCCTGCGTTAATTAGTCTAGGGTTGGAGTGATGATTATTTACGTTCACTGAAAAAGTTCTATTGTTGAGAAGCCGAAATTTTTACTAGTGAATAATAGCCATTACGCGCGAAGAGGAGACTACTTTCTCTACAACCTTGAAGTATCCAGGAAGAGTTTCATTACTGATTTTTGTAATTTAGAGGAAGCTTCTAATTTTATTTTGTTGTGTGTACAATGTGCTTCTTAACATTGAGTAAATCTTTTATAAACTAGAGCCTTTTTTCTGTTTAAAAGTTTTTTTAAAAACTAAGCCAAGAAAACGTTCTCCCTAAAATAATTTAACCTAATAGTCCTTCTCCTCTTGATAATTACGTATATGGTTGCTCATAATACTTTTCCTCAATTTTTCTGACCATATTGTAGAGTTGTCGAATGTGCTACTTCCAAAGGGAGCGTACATATTTCATTCTCACGTCTCTGGTTATATGCTTCATTTTCTGTTGAATGAACAGGGTGAAATGTAAGGAGAAATATGAGAACAACAATGTATAGGTTACGTACATGAAACTGCGAAATTTTTCATTTGCCTACTGCGGTTCAAAAGAAACGTGGATTGCAAAGAGAATGCAATTCTGCCCAGGGATTTCAAAATGTGTACGAATGTAATTGTTCGCCAGGCCCTGGATTCCAAATTGGAATCCACGGTTGTGGAATCAGTGTCATTCTTCAATTAACTATATAGCAGGAATACACATATATTATTAAATCGTAGTCGTAGAGAAATACTAATATTGCAACAGCAACACAGAAACAAATTAAAAACTTCTTTGGTATGCATCGGTTCTTCCTATGTACGAAATATATTATGTATGTTTCGTATATATTATGTATGTTCCCCTTGCTCTACAATGAACTAAAGCTATAAAATGACTCTGGTTTGTTTTTGTGGTTAAGATTCTGTTTTTTAGGTTTCGATGTTTGTACCTCCATTTTTCACACACAGTTTGTAACAGAGGATTATCAAAAGTTATTTACATCTACAAAGGTTTGAGGAAAACCCGCACACGAGAGAAGACATGATATTGTGGTAATATGATTATTATTTTAGTGTTTAACCACAAATAAAATTCTTTATCATGCTGCATTGTGATTGTATTTTCTTTTTTTAATACAACGTAGATTCAACAGGTATTAGAACTCTCATCTTATTATCCACGTTATTATGATCTCCATATCGACGTTCACCTAATTATTAAAGGTAAACAGACAATTGTCAACAGATGGTCTTGTGGCGATATACATCAATGCCACAGTAGGATGCCCGCAAGCCCGAAAATAAATGTTTATAATCTTCTTTAGAGTAACGGTTTTTATATTTTTCGGCCAAACAAATATTTCTATACTGACTTAAAATACAAATGATTGAGAAAAAAAGTAATTTACTTCAAATAATGTCTTCTAAATGAGAATGAGTCGTATATGTAAACTTATCGCTATGTACCGCGTAATAACATTAAACCCGTCGTGATACCGAATGGTACAGACTTTCTTGGGCTAGTAAGTTTCCTATTTCCTTGCGACTGGGCTAGTTTTGCTCTTTGCTAGCAGCTAGGAAGATAGTGGGGTTTACCCCCACCCTCTTTCCAGCTGCTACCTGTTGGAGCCAAAAACATATTTTTGACATTTTCTCAATTTTCCGAACCCCTAATAGTATCATTGAAATATGACAGTAATAAGATTTCAGAAGAGTCTAAACTGGTCCTACGTGCAATTTTCATTGAAAATTTGGAGCTACTTTTGTGATAATGTCGTTTGAGCATTTCTGAAAATACGCAATTTTGAGCTCATGTTCACAATTAACTTTTGAGAATTTGAGAAAATTTATTAGAAATAATTCAAAGTACTCATATTCACAAAAGCAATAATGAATAAAATATGCCATTAACGTAAATATTAAGGACATGAGAGATGTTTAAAAGAATTACATTTCTGTAATTTTTGAAAAATTAAAAGAATGCTTCCAATCGACGTTCATGTCATATTTAGTAAATTTAGCACTCCCTGGAAAAGAAGTTGTATTGACTCCCCATCAAAAATTGAAGCAATATTTGAGAAAGTCTTGTTATTATAATTGCCGTTATTTCACGCAAAATTACAGGAAAACTACTCATATTTTGAAAGAATTGTACATGCCATCACTTTAAGATCTAATTTTGAAGAATAGATTTCATCAAGAAGGCTGAGAATAATGGTTTTGTAGGAAGTCACCGAAAAAAATTGAAAATGTGAGACTTTATGTAACGTACCTCCAAAAATTAAGATAACCGTTTCATATTCAAGGGGTCGCGACATCAGCAAAAACGATCGGCTTAAAATCTTGCTCACGGTTAAGCCGTTAGCGTTGTTTGCAGACAAACGGAGTGACGGACGCCCCGACGAACAGATCGACGGAAAGCCAGACAGCAGGACAGACGTTTTTACCGTAAACAAGTTTAGGAATGAATGCCTTATTTTACGTGGCGAGACTCAGGCCCAAATTTCGTTACGCTCCTTTCACCTACTAGGGGAGAAAGAAGGTATTACTTGGGCGACGAAACAGGCAATTTGAATTTAGCTCAGACGCTTCATTTAGGCTTGAGGATGTTTTACATGTAGTAAATCTATGAATACGGGACAGCCGCCTTTACTTCAACTGGGAAGGAAGGCGTACGAAGGACTTTTTCGCCCTTAAAAATCCACGGCTTTGATCGGGTTTGGACCCAAGAACTTGGGTATAATAACCCGATACGCTAACCGTTACACCACAGTTGCCGAGTATCGCCGAGTTTATCGGTATCAAGGACCCAGAAAACATGGATTCTGACTACATAGCGGATTAGAGCTGTAAACTACTTAAATTAATCAAATTATATGAACATTACTACTGTGAAAACTAGAATTTTCTACTTTTCAGGTATCGGGGACCTGGAACACGATTTTTTGCCGAAAAATTACAGTTTCTCGCTGCAGCATTACATAACTTCACTACACTACGAATGTACTATACCAGAAAGTACAAATGCATAAGAATATCACACACACCGGGCTGATATGTGTGGTATGCTCGTGCATTTACGGCAATTATAAAAACAAAACATTCTCAAAAATTGCTCCAATTTTTGACGGGGAGTCAAAACAACTTCTGTTCCGGGGACTGCTAAATTCACAGAATAGGACATGAACGCCGATTGGAAGCATTATTTTAATTTTTTCCACGACACACAGTTTTTAAAATAAAAAAATAAGCATACTTAAGGAATGCATATGATAGCATTTTGATCACGCCTCATTTCCGAAAGAACTTCTAAGGTTTTGAAACAGAAGGACATTCAGAGTTTTAAATAATGATCCAGAACAGTGTGTATCAGTTCAATACAAAAATTTCTGGTAATTTTTAGTAAAATTTGCTTATGAGTTTAAATCTGAGGGTTTATAAGTATATAGATTAACACGGCTTCGCCTTTTGCTTAAATTCTAATAAACAATTGTGAAGCCCCTAAATGCCATCTTCCATCTGGGTCTGATCCGGGGGGGGGGAATCATCAGAGTTATGACAACCTCCAAAGAACGTGCTGAAAATATCCGGATTATGTTGCATTTTGTCAGAAGATAAATTAGATGAAAGCATTTTAAAAATATTTCTCCAAAAATTTACAAACCATTAATAAATGCACCCATAAGCTATTTCATCACCTTAGTTACTCACTTCTTGCACGCTTCAGTGTTACAATTATTTTTCAAAATGTGTGTTTATGGATTCGTGGTTTTCCATACGGGCCCCATTAGGAGAGGTTTAGTGTATCTTTACTAGTCTAGCACGAAAGAGAAGAAAAGTCAACTTCCATATCAAGTTCCTGTAAAATAATTTTTGGGTATTTTTCAGAAGCCGCCGCCGTTCCCATTCTCTCAAAGTCCAATTGCTACCCCGATGCAATCAAGGCGGCTCCTCGGCCGTTGAACCTCCTCCTCGAGGGCGTTGTGTCCCTTTAATTGACCCAGTGACCCGACTCGCCAGCGAGGGCGAACGGGAGGGGGAACGCTGGGAGCCTCCACCCTCACAACACTCTGTGCACCACGACACCAACGACGCCCTCGACGTCCCCGACGCCCACCGTCGTTTTCACCCATGAGATACCTGGATGGGGAAACCCCGACAGCCGACGTGCAGATTGGCGCCGGATCTCATCATATAACGAGGGAAGAACACCACCACCACAACACCACCATTGATTGATATTTTTTTGTTTCCGGGCCTTTCAATTGTTAAGGGCAATAGTCCCGTAAGGGTGGTGCATGTTTTTTCCACAAGAGTTGGCTTCCCCGCTGGATGGTGATATCTGACCTAGGCGTCGGTTAGTGGGGGGGGATTTCCTCAACCACGTATCTCCCACCAGAGGGTCACCCCTGGCGAGACAAGCTCTAAGCTTCCGACTGGTCTTGCGGCATGTGTGGTAGTGTAGTGAATGAAACTGTAAGAAGTGTAAGTAAGGAGTGAGAAAGTTGAAGGAAATATCGCGTGCCCATTCGTTAGGTTTCTTAGGCCTTCTGCGGAATTTGATTGATGTTGATCGGAAAAAATACGGAAAACTACCAATCAGAACAGCCGGCCGGTAGAATTCTCGTCGAAATAGCGGCAGTATTCGATCTAGCTGTGTAGCTAATGTCGAAAATCCCGACGGGACTCGAACTCTAGGACCTGACTCGTACTCTAGGACCTCCCGCTAAGATTCAATGCAGTGACATTAGCTGATTCTCTAAGCCACCAAAGGTGGTGCCACATCCCATGATATAACATGTGCCACACTTACGGGACTAATGACCACATAATTTGACATGCACGGTGGAACGAAATAATCAGTCAATCAAACCAATCCCCACGAAGTCCCTCAGGTCACCTCCCGCCTGCGCAACCCGTTCCTCCTCCATTCCAACTGATGTCAGGACCGGGAGGTCCTAGGTTCGAGTCCTGACGGCGGCACGATTTTCGACACTAGCTTTTCAGCTAAGTCGAATTCAGTCTGGAGGAGAATTCTAGCGGCCGGCTGCTCTGATCGGTAGTTTTCCGTGGTTTCTCCGATCTACACCAGGCGAAGGCCGGAGCAGTACCCTACGAAACGGGCCACGGACCGCGCGCGATCTGTCCTTCCTTCTCCTTGTCCTATCCTCTCCCCTTACACACACACACACTAACATGCACCACACTACCACATATTCCGGGAGACCGGTCGGGAGTTTAGAGTTTGACCCGACTGGGGTGGTGCCCCGCTGGTGGGAGAGTCCTGGTTAGGGGGAAACCCCACTAGCCGACGGTAGGTCGGCGCCGGATCTCGCCATCCAGCGGGGGAAGATCACCGCCATCTCCCGAGAGAGAAAAAAACATGCACTACACTAACGGGACTAATGACCAGAGCAGTTGACGCGCCCGGAAACATGAATAAATAAATAAATAAATAAATCCATTCCTGCGACGACCCAAGACACTCCCCAAGAGGCCTCACCCCCGTCACAACGGCCGCAACGCAGACGCCGACGCCGACGTCAACGCCGACGCCAACACCGACGCCGACGCCTCACCGACGCCGACGCCGACGCCGACGCTAACGCCGACGCCGACGCCACGCCGACGCCGTCATCGACGCCGTCGCCAATTCCGACGCCGACGCTTCGCCGACGCCGACGCCGACGCCAACGCCAACGCCGACGCCGACGCCTCACCGACGCCGACGCCGACGCCGACGCCGACGCCAACGCCGACGCCGACGCCTCACCGACGCCGACGCCTCACCGACGCCAACGCCTCACCGACGCCGGCGCCGACGCCGACGCCGACGCCGACGCCGACGCCGACGCCGTCACTGTGGGGGGACAAGGCGAGCGGGCACCGAAGGGCCACGCCGGCCGACCACCACTCACGGAATCAATACCAGAGCATCCGCCAACTTATTTCATTCCGCTGCCAAACTTCGTAAATCCCGAAGCCGGCGCGTACTTCGAGACGCTGCCCCCACACCCCACCCCTGCCACCCCTCCCCCACCGCCCGTTCCTCGTCCCTGCGCGCGCCAATTTTCTGCCAATTTGCCGCCAACTGCTTTGCAACCCGGCGAACAGGCTCTGCCTGCCGTGCGGCGCGGACCCGTTCAGCCACATTTTCTTGATGTTTCCTTTTCAGGAGATGTAATGTAGTGTTAAGCGCAGTTGGTGAAACTCGAGAGGCAGGCCCGAGGTTTGGTGGTGGGCAACGTTCGTTAGAAGAGTCCGCGGTTCTGCGGAGTAAACGTTGGAAATGCGGGACTTATGGTCTGCACGTGAAGGCCACAGGCCACGGGGTGTTGTTAAATGGAATGTGGAAGTATTGTGGGCTCTTGAACGTCACGAGATTTAGCTTCGAATTTTTGAATTTACAATACTTAACGCAATATTTAATTGATATGGAAATAATTGGAAATACTCTGGAAATCCAATAACTTGAGTATTAGAATTTTATTTTTATTCTCGAGTGAACATAAATGTTTTAGGATTTGCAGTAAACGAGCGATTTTCCCATAGTTGAGGAGATTTCAAGTAAAGAAACAGCGCTTATTTCTAACTCCCGCACTCCCCTAATTCTCATTTTCTACCCATTTTAACATTGTATAGCTCATTTGCTTGAGGATGCTTTTCAGAAATCCAATGAAAAATAAATAACACGATTCTTGATCATACGATATAACGATTCTTGATTAGACCTTCAGTACACCTATTTGGATGTGTTACAAGGAATCAAGTTCTGTAAATGATTAGAGATTTCATTCGTTTCCTTGTCAGTTACGAAGTAAAGTGGATGCTAGTAAGATTGTTGTGAGGGTTAAGGCCTTTCATCGCCGATGCCACGGTTACGCTTTCATTCGGAACACCTCGATGTCGCCTCATCTGTCCGCGCCGACCTGTCATCGCCATCACGTCCCCACCACCAAGGTCTTGCGGAGATGTTCGCGCTCACTGTTTCGCCACACCTCCCGTCACACTTGCCTCGTCACATCATCTGCTCAGTCACATCACCTGACCGTCACATCTGCCCCGTCACATCTGCCTCGACCCATGTGCCCTGTCACATCTTCCCCGTTACATCTGCCCCATTACATCTGTCCTACCACATCTATGTCGCCTCATTCAATCCTCCCAGAATCACAACTGGATTACACCAAGGCTCACCTCTATCCCTCACGCTTTTCAACATATACAAAGGTGACATTTTAAAAAATTTACGTACCCACATCGCTATATTGACACTGACGACACCGCCATTTTCATGTCCAACCATTCAAATTATTTAATTTATAAACAAATTCAAACATTTAAAGAAAATTGGTCGCCACACCGCCCCCAACACACAGCCAAAGCCATAGTGCCCCCGACACCGCCACTGACACACCGCCCCCAGAACACCGGCCCCAACACCCCCTGACACATCGCCTCCGACACACCGCCTCCGACACCGCCCCCGACACCCCCGACACACCGCCCCCCGACACACCGCCCCCGACACACCGCCCCCGACACACCGCCCCCGACACACCGCCTCCGACACACCCTCCCCGACACACCCTCCCCGACACACCCTCCCCGACACACCCTCCCCGACACACCCTCCCCGACACACCCTCCGACACACCACCCCGACACACCCTCCCGACACACCCTCCCCGACACACCCTCCCAAGCACACCCTCCCCGACACACCCTCCCCGACACACCCTCCCCAGACACTTGCCCTCCCCAGACGCACCCTCCCCACTAGGCCCCACACCCTCCCCCCGACACACCATACAGGCCTGCAAGTCCCCGTTGCAAATCCCCCGACACCGCTGAGCCGCCGCTTCCCCGACACCGCCCAAGGCACACCGCCCCGACACACCGCCCGACACACCGCCCCCCCGACACTTCCCCCGACCGCACACTTCGACACGCCGCCCCCGACACACCGCTGGGCACCGCCCCCGTTACCGCCCCCGACACACCATCCGCGTTACACACATTCCCGACACGCGCCTGAGCACTCCGCCCGACATCCGCCGACGCTCGCCCGACACACTCCGCCCCCGACACTCTGCCCCGAGCCTCCACGCCACTGCGAACCTCCACCCCCGACCTCCGCCCCCGACGCTTCCAGCGCCCCCCGAACACTCCACGCCCCAGGCACTCCGCCCCCGACACTCCGCCCCCGACACTCCCCCCCGACACTCCGCCCTCGACGCAGGCCGCCCCACACACACACAGTCCCGCCAAACCGTTCCCGCCAGACTACCCACACATACCCCCATTCACTCACCATCTGTCGCCACCTCGGTCGCGGCTTCCAGCCCTTGAAGCCGACGGACTACGCGACCCCAGGCGAAAGCGAGGGCGAGACCAATTCCCTTACACCGTGTCCGCCGCGGATCGCGTCCTTCCCCTTGGCCGGAACGGCGCCGGCCGAGTTGCGCGCCGCAGACCCCGCTGCAGGCCGCACCGCAGGCCCTCCACCACAGCCCTCTGCGGCGGCCTCGTGCTCCGCTCCCCCCGCAAAGGGCGCACGACTCGTTACGGCGGATTAATCCCCAACTGGAGAAGCCCTTCGCCCTTGCCACTGCCTCGCCACGCGCACACCTTGCCACATGCGACCACGTCCTTGCTCTCGCTGATGTGTTACGAAACACACTCCTTCAATGTTCTTCACACCTTTTTAGAAATCCAACCGGTTTAGGGGGCCCAAGATATCAATTGATGTAACTGTATCAATGTGTTCTTTGAGATTCTAGGGTTCGAATCCCGATGGCGGTAGGATTTTCGACGCTAGCTACATAGATAGGTCGAATTCAGCCGGTGTCTGGACGAGAATTCTAGCGGTCGGCTGCTGTGATCGGTAGTTTACCGTGATTTCTTCGATCAACACCTGGCGAATGCCCAAGTAGTACCCTAAAATTTGGTTAATGGATCGCGCGGTATATTTCCTTCCTCTTCGCAGACATAAATTCACCACTTACATTCATATACACTTACTACTCGTACATGCACGTCACTTCCAGACATGCCGGCAGTCCAGTGGGGAACTTAAAGCCCGACCCGGCTGAGGTGGTGCTTTCCAGGTGAGAGATACTCCTGGGGTGAACTCCGCAAGCTGACGTGTAGGTTGAGGAAAGATCACCGCTAACACCCGTCCGAATAAAGTCACGTTCTACATTTATGGGACTAATGATCTTAGCAGTTGACGCGCCCGTAGTGATCAATCAACCATTTTAGAAATCAAAGGTCTCGCAATAGGAATTACAAATGAGCAACCATCATCTAATATCTTACGACAAAGGCTAAGATTCGATAAATACGGTACGATATTACTAAGACTACAAAGGCTACGATTAATAACGAACCTTATGATGGCAGTGATATTTAGTCAGTGCTCTGATGTCATGCCAATCCGTGCATTGAAAGAATGGTGACACGCAAATAAGGAGTTGACAGTTTTTTGTCAGCCAGTGGACTACTGCCGCTTCTGTGCAGTCACCAATTTCAGAAATATTTATTTATTGTTTTCATAGTGTGGTAGTAAACTAACGCAACCTAACGTCATGCTGCATAGTAAACAGGGTGCTGCTTGTGGCAACCTATTTAAGTTTTGACAAAGTCACATAAAAATCATGATATACTGCAAACGTACTCACTGATTTATCGACGGAATGAAGGTTCAGTTTCCAAGTCCGTGCAAATATCTGCAAGGCACTCCAAAGTTTTACAGTCATTATATAATTCATTACACAAGGCCCAATAGCGCAAGCAAAAAATGAAGTTCATTCGTTAGTTTAATTATTTTTGTCCCGTAAGTGCAGTGCATGATTTTATCGTGGAAGTTAGCGGGGTGATCTTTTCCCGCTGTATGGCAAAATACGGTGCCGACCTACGTCAGTTTGCCAGAATTTTCCCCAAACAGGTATCTCCCACCAGGGGAGCATCACCTCACCCGGGACAAGCTCTAAGCTCCGCACTGGACTCCCGGAATTTCTAGGAGTGACGTGTGTGTAGTAAGTGTGTGTAAGTAAGGGATGAGGAGATGCCAAGGAGTAAGAAGCAATGATCGCGCGCGGTCCGTGGCCCGTCTCTTAGGATACTGCTTTTTGCATTCTTCTATTATTGATCAGAGAAACCATGGAAAACTATCGATTAGAACCGCCAGCCACTATAATTCTCCTCCTGGAAGCGACTGGAGAATTCGAGGATAGGGAGGGATACGTTGTCAAGAGAATTGACTACATTTTCTGTCTAATAGATGATTATTAAACTTCCGTTCGGTGTGGGCGGCTTCACAGATCACAGTAGTACTTTTTCTTTCCTTGTGTAAAGCAGTAGGTAATAATGAGTTGTTGTCCCTGCTATCTACTTTGAAATAAATTTAAGATATTTCAGAAACATGAACAACCTCAAGAATCATTAATAAGATCGCTGATGAGATAGATACCTGCTAATAAATAAATAAAAAGTGTTGTCCGATATCAAAGATATATTTAAACTTAAGATCTTTTCTTTATTTAATTATTTATTTATTTAACTTCAAGAATTGCCGATTGTGAGCTCTAGACGTGTTAACAGATTCCAATGCATGATTACGTACATTTTTACAATTTTAATATTTTCTGATTGTTGTATAATATATTAGTTAATTACGGTATATAAATAGAAACGAGTGTAATTGTCTTAAAGTCATCTAATTACATTACTAGACCCATATCGTACCACAATTCCTCAGTCTGTAATTTCTTCTTAGATTGAATCTGAATTCAAATATGAAAACAAATAAAGAAGGCGTGGAAGAAATCAGAAATATGTAAAAATATATGTGCTCATTAAATGATTACTAACCCACCCCCCAAATAGCTAAAGAAGATAATTCGAAAAGATACCACTTGGAAGGCATAATCCCAACTTTCGGGTGTGATCACTTTCATGATCAAGAATTCCAGAGTTTTCTCTGACTATTTTGCGTGAGTAAGATGTATTTGTAGGATACTTAAAAACCATCCATGATTTTAAAACACGTTGAAGTTATTAAAATGCCTCATTACTGAGTTAAATGCTGGAAAGCGCACAAAAGCCGGTCTTTTTCGATAATCAATTATCGTTTTATCGGATTTTTAAACTCTTTCAGAAGTTTGCTAAACACAAGTTCTACACCCTATCAAACGCACTAAAGTAGACTCATTTATCGTGTTTTGTTCAGATGACAACCAAAAAATGATTTGTCGAACTCGGATAATTCAAAACCGATAATTCCTGTCATTTTTCATGAAATTTTCATACAACTCGAATTATTTGGTGGCTACTTAACGATACAAATGGCGAAGACTTTACTGATGATAACCAGATCTAATTTCGTTTGGAAGTAAATAGCTAGCCCATGAAACAGAACCTTTAGATTCAACGGATTCCAAAGTAGAATTTATTCCTTAAAATCTGCTAACCGAGAGAACTCCATTTATCGGAATTTATTGTTTTTAAACGTTTCTCTTAATGGGCTGCCTGAAAATATAAATTGGGTTAATGAAAGGTAATTTGTTCTCGGGACTAAAATTCCCGCTGCCTATATCCCGGCGGCCGCCAACCGAGACCTTGTGGTACCCCGCCCTTCATCGCGCCACAGCCGACCCACGGGCGCCGGGCGGGCATTCGTGATATACCGCCAGCGGGAGGGCAAAAGCGTGGAGCGGGGGCGGGGCGGGGGGCGGGGCGGCGAGGGGAAGAGGATAGGTCCGGGGACAGAGGCGCTCTGGAAATATGGCGTTACGAATTGACGAGGCCCTGCGCGGACAAGCGGCGCTGTTCAATGTTGCAAGGCGGCGTGATAGGGCGCGCGACGGGGCGGCCACGACTTCCGGCAGCGCCGAAGCAGTCTGTCCGCGTCCCCGCTGGCGCCCCGCCGGCGAGCTGCCTGTCAATTTGTCGGACGACGCATTTCGGCGCCGCCTCTGGCTTATGCATGCAAGGCCTTTCGCTTCCACAAAGGTTGTGTTCTGGATGGATTGGTTGAGTAGTGATTTCGAGCGCTAGAATTGCTAAGTTCATTAGATCCGTAAATGGGGCGAAAGATTTTATCGCGGGAGGTGTCTATGATCTTTCTCGATGGATGACGAGATACGGTGCCGATCTACGTTGGCTTGCGGGGATTTTTCCCCTCTACGTTCTCCCACCAGCGGGTCACCACCCCAGCCGGGACAAGCTCTAAGCTCTCGGCTGGTCTCCCGAAAATGACGGTAGTGTACTACATGTGGGAGTAAGTACGTGTAAGAGTAGGAATAAGTGAGAGAAAAGGGTGAGAAACAGACAAGGAAAAGTTAGGAAAGAAGATGTGCGAGAAAGGCCCATTTCTTAGGGTACTGCTCCGGCACTCGCCTGGTGCTGATCGGAGGAACCACGGAAAACTACCGATCAGAGCAGTCGGCCGTTAAGATTCTCCTCCAGATAGCGGCTGAATTCGACCTAGCTGACAAGCTAGTGTCGAAAATCGTGCCACCGTCGGGATTTGAACATTAGGATTTTCCGGTGAGAGGCACTGCAGTTACATCAGTCGATGCCCTGAACCACATTTGTCCGTTTGTGTTTAGGACATTGAAGTAGTGTAGTATGCAGAGAGCGTAAGGATATAGTTAAACCACTTAGCAATAATGATATCAAGAAACAAGCAAACCATAATTAAATGAGCTTATTAGGAGGGGTGGGAGTGGGGGGTCTGGGAAGTAACCGCAGAGGTGTGGACGATCTTGTGTGGTGCTGTTTCATTTCAAGTACTGGGGGAGCCAAAGACTGGAAGGAGAATGCGTGACACCCCCGCCAGGAAATAAAAGGGTTTAGAAAGAATTCGGTAGATTAGCGTGTTCTCGTCTTTTGAAGACAAGTTTTCTCTCTCAGGTTCTTTTCCCTTAGCTGTGCTATATGATCTCTTTTCCACGGCTTTGATGCGAAGGAGAGACCATTTAGGATGAATACCAGAATTCAAAGGGTTAAAAAGCCTTAGAATATGGGTATTGTAATGGCTTAAAGGCGTTCGGCTTAGCCACATAGTATCAAGTTAGGTAATTTATACACACACACACTCATACACACACGCACGCACACACACACACACACACACACACATTTATAATTACCTTTTAAATAAAAATAATTATATTGCAATAATTATTATTATATTACAATATTTCAGGGAATTGTAAAAGCATTCCTTACCTTTATTTCATGACGCAACATTGTTAAGACAATAAATTCTCAGAATATCCTGATGAAATAGAATACAATACGTTCAAATTAATCATATAATTGTTTTCAAGGAATATAAATCACGCCTTGATGCTCTAATAACTCTCTCAAATAAAATATGCGATACAAGAAGTTGGTGGCAAAACTTGCCATTTTTTCACATCAATTTCATAATATTATAAGGGTCGATGTCACTATAATTATGATCTCAAAAATACACGGAATATCAGGTTTTGAAGAATAATTCATTCGTGCAGTAAGTATTAAATTACTCTTATTAAAAATGCGAGCTCTTGTATCTTCATTATAAAGAAATATAGACATGGATAGCGAAAAAGATTGCAAATGATTATTTGTTCTGTAATTCTATATAGTAAAGGCTAAAGGATATTCCTTGAGTCAGGAGATATGTGAAGTGATAATTACTCTTTGTGAGCAAAGGTATAGCAAACGCGATATTTCAAAGAAATGAAAAATTCTACCTTCAGTAAGCAATACGATTCACAGGCTCGAGAAATCTGACACAAATAAAAATATAAAGCGTAGTTGAAGTCCACGTAGTACACCAAAGGCAGAAGAGTAATTTACTGATTTGACCAGTAAGAGAAATAGAATATTGACTGGTCCTGAGATACAATCACAATTTAATAATTCTCATAGTCAGAACATCTCCGTAAGTACTGTTCAATGACGCCTCAGATCGCTTAACTTTCAGATTTCTTTAACAGATCTGTTAACTTTCTAGGAGAAGTTGTGAGAAAACCCGAGTCCTCTAAACAAACCGAAAAGACTAATATGTGTTAAGGATCACCAAAACTGATCCTACAAAGATTGGAAACGCGCTCTGTGGACTGTCGAATCTAAATTCGAAGATTTTGGCCCGCGACTAGCAGTGTACGTCGTTTAATTGAGAGTCCTTATTCAACAGAGAAGAATATTCATGAATACATCACGTCAACAATCAAACATAGTGGGGATCAGTGACTTTGGAGAAGTTTTCTTATTCAGGGACGGGAAATCTCTTCAAAATTAGAGGAAACTGGACAAGCATGGAAACTATTCCATTATGTACAGGCATACCCTTTCATCAGTAAAACGATTGATTGGTGGTGGCTTTGTTTTCCAACAGGATAACGAATCTCCTAAAAACACCTCCAAATTGTGCAAAGAATATCTTCTCAAAAAATCAAAAAGAAGAACTCAACTGGCCGTTGTAGTCATCCGAACTATAACTGGCCGTTGTAGTCATCCTCAGTCATCCGACTTAAAATCCATCAAACTTGTATGGCAAAAACTCTATAGAAATGCAACAAAGAAGGATCCAACATCTAGAATATTTTCCGCATTTCGTCCTCTTCCTTGTATTTTTCTCACCTCTTACACACACTCTTACACTTACATGCATTACACTACCACACAGTCGGGAGATTAGAACTTGTCCCGGCTGCGGCGGTGCCCCGCCGGTGGGAGATACCTGATTGGGGAAAATCCAGCAAGCCGACGTGTAGGTCGGCGCCACATCTGGTCATCTGCAGATCAAAACTCGCGATAAAAACTACCTCTACCCCTATGAAACTAATGACCTTAGCAGTTGACCCGTCCGGAATCACTAATCAATCAATCGCGAGGATTCGTCCAGCAGTTGGACGCTTCTGCCACGAGCTGCATCGTTCAGCCTGCCTTCGCCTTCGCCATCGCCATCGCCATTACCATCGCCATCGTCATCGCCATGTCTTTCGGCTTCGCCTTGGCCTTCTCCTTCTCCTCCTCCTTCGCTTTCGCCTTTGCCTTCACCTTCACCATCGCCTTCACCTCCGCCATCACCTTTGCCATCACCATCGCCTCCCCCCTCGCCTTTGCCTTCCCCTTCGCCTTCATCTTCGCAATCGCCTTCGCCTTCATCATCGCTATCGCGATCTCCTTCGCCATCGCCTTCTCCTTCTCCTCCTTTGCCTTCCCCTTCGCCTTCGCCTTGACCATCGCCTTTGCCATCGTCTTTGCCATCGCCATCGCCTTCGGCTTCGCCATCTCCTTCGCCTTTGCCTTCACCTTCGCCACCACCATCGCCTTCGCCTTCGCCATCGCCATCGTCTTCGCCTTCACCATCGCCATCGCCATCGCCATCTCCTTCGCCTTCGCCGTCTTGGCCGCAGTCGCGCGCGTGGGCGGGCAGACGGACGGGCGGGCGGCCCAGACGCGCCGAAGCGGAAAAATTACAACTACTTCCGCGAGAGAAAATTGAAAAATGGGAAAAGTTTTCCGCGCGGAACGCGAATGAGTTCCCCGTCGATTCCCGCGCCTCCGAAACGCCCCCCCTCTCACCGCCCTTACCCCGGCCGCCTTCTATCCGGCCGTTTGCGGCGCGTCCGTTTGGAGGCGTCCCCCGCCGTCCCGCGCCATCGTCCCGCGTCTATCGCCTGCGCGAAGAAGCCTAACGATTGTTTTTCTCCTGAATAAAGTTTCGACTCGAGGCAACTTCGCTCTGAGCGACGGACGGACGGCAAAGGAGGAGGAGGAGAAGAAGAGGATGGGTGGTGGTTAGAGTGGAAAGACCCTGGCACGCGCGCGTTGGTGGATCTGTGTGATTTTCAAGAGCGGACCGGTTTAGGTGGCTCAGGGCATCAATTGATGACACTGCAGTGCCCCTGACCGGGAGGGCTTGGGGTTCAGTCCCGATAGTGGCAGGATTTTCGACTCTCGCTAGATAGCTAGGTCGAATCATGCTGCTGTCTAGACCGGGAGCGGTAGCTCAGTGCATCAACTGATGTCAATGCAGCGCCTCTGACCGGGAGGTCCTGGGTTCGAGTCCTGATGGCGGTAGGATTTTCGACACTAGCATTTCAGCTAGGTCGAATTCAGTCGCTGTCTAGAGGAGAATTCTAGCGGCCGGCTGCTCTGATCGGTAGTTTTCCGTGGTTTCTCCGATCAACACCAGGCGAATGCCGGAGCAGTACCTTAACAAACGGGCCACGGACCGCGCGCGATCTGTCCTTCCTTTTCCTTGTCCTATCCTCTCCCCTTACACACACACACTTACACTAACATGCACTACACTACCACATACTCCGGGAGACCGGTCGGGAGATTAGAGCTTGTCCCGGCTGGGGCGGTGCCCCGCTGGTGGGAGAGTCCTGGTCAGGGGGAAACCCCACTAGCCGACGGTGTCGGCGCCGGATCTCGCCATCCAGCGGGGCAAGATCACCGTCATCTCCCGAGAAAAACGTGCACTACACTAACGGGACTAATGACCAAAGCAGTTGACGCGCCCGGAAACACGAAAAAATCAATCAATCAATCAATCAAGCTGCTGTCTGGAGGGGAATTCTAGCGGCGACTGCTCTGATCGATAGTTTTCTGTGATTTTTCGAATCAACACTACGCGAATTTTGGAGCTGTACCCTGACAAACGGACCACGGACCGCTCAGTCTTTCTTTCCCCTCCCTTTTTGTATCATCTCCTATTTACACACACGCATAAGCATTACACTACCACCAGTCTTCATCTCAGACATCTCAGAGCTTGTCCCGGCTGTGCTCTACTGGTGGGAGATACCTCGATTTGGAAACCCACCTGCTGCCGTGTAGATTGCCGTGGGATCTCGCCATCCAGCAAGGGAATTTCACCACTTTCTCCCACGATAATCACATGTACCACACCAAGAAAATTTCTTACTTATACAATTTTTACGCCCGGCCTGGTGGCTGGTGACCAGTATGCAAGCTTTGCATGGTGTGATTTCGCGTTGGATCCCGCTCGGAACAAAAAAAAAAAAGATGTAGAATTCCATTACAATCTTCTTAGTTCCTATAGCTGCTGAGAGAATGACAAGGTAAGGCAGGCCAAATATGCTAGATACGGCGAAGGGAATACGCCATGCTCACCCGAGTCTCACTTACCCCAGGCGTGGATAATAAAAAGAGTGCCAAGGTCTGAGAATACTCCTAGCTGGCAAAAGTCGGATTAATCTAAAATACCAAATACATACTGTGACATGCCAGATTGTCACCAATACGAAATTCAGCGAATTTCATTAAAAATAACACTTTATTAGCAAAAAGACGCTGGTTGACATGGTACCGGAGTGCAACATACAAACAATGCCCATTAGTTCAAAAGCGGACGATAAGTTGCATCCATGGTTTCGCCTACTAAGAAAGATAAAGAAACCTAAGAGATGCTTAGTTACACGAATGAGAAAATTCCATGCTAATATTACCGGAAGTGTCATGGTAATGTGAAAAAGTGAGTTATTGGTCAAAAATAATTACGTAGATGACGCCGCGAAGTAGATCGCATAATTTTGTTTTAAACAAGAGAGAAAAAGATGAAGAAAGTTGACATGTTGAAGAAGGATACAAAAATATTCATTCCAGCTTTCGACACGATAGCGATCGGATCAGGGTGCTAGATACACAGCAGTTTATTTGAACATAGAAAATTTACGCGAGTTCGGACGTAGTGATTTGTCGTTGTTAGTATTCAAAATAAAGAACTCAGAAATTGTTTTATACGAAGTGAACAGTGAATGCCAAAAGTTACTTATAAATTATCGGAAATTATCTTATTAATCGGACAATGATAATCGAACTTAGTCTCCTATGATAGGAACCCGAATTATATAATTTTCCGAGGCTTATATAATTTTCATGGACGTAATTTATAACTTGGTGAACTTATATGCTAATATTTTAACAGCACTTAAAATTTTGCTTAGGGAATTAACAATAAGGAGTATTAGAACTTGTAGCAATTCAAGCAGGTGAATGGGGATGGAAAGCCAATGGATAAACAGTGTACATAGTGGTTTATGAGAAGAAACGACAAGATACGGATTTGGTCGGTAGCAAGAAAGAAGATTGGACGATGCCCATTGCTGATGTCTACGGGGAGACATCCTTTACCAGGACAGCGCCCAAGATTCTCATGGATAATAGGTTCTATAGCGCTATAGTAAAGGTCACGACCAAAAAGTATGTTATACTTTGTTTATTTTAAAAGAAGTTATTAAATTTATAAATAAATTTGTTATTTTCTATTGATGAAAGCTGATTATCATTTGCCGTCACGTGCAATTCAGTAGGATATTTAAATTTTGCATTTCAGATTCCACGCTTCTTCGTATGGGGGGCGAATTAAGTAATCGTAAGTATTCACAATTATTTCGGTAAAGACCCGCCGACTGAGTCAGCAACGGAGTTATAATTAAATATAATTTGGGAGCTCATTATCGTAACCACTTCCTGGCTCCCATATATTTATTAGAAATTTGGAAACAGGTTACAGGAATTTGAGGGCAGCAAGACGGCTATATGGAAGGGTATATTTCAATACAGATACGATTTTTTTCTTTTAAGATGGGAATTATAAACTGCGATTTTTGCAAGGGTTTACACAATTGAATTGCATACGTTATTTCATCTATACCATTCTAATCCCATTAATAACTATTACTTTTTAATATTATTTATATTTTTTCGCAGTTCCTTTCTGTGCAGTAAAGTATTCACGAAGCACACAGCTCGTTCTTAAATGAATTATGGGGAATTTTAACAGTGGTCAGAGAAAGTATTCAATTGCAATGAGTTGATTGAATGATTGTAATGATTGATTGAATTTTAATATTTAAAGCCAGTATTTAAACTACGATCTTTTCATGAAGTTTGATCGTTTCTTACTTGGTCTATAATATACCGACATTATCGTCATTATTGTGCTTTACTTGCTGAATTGTTTTTCATTGAAACAAGTTTTCATCTAGTAAGTGTACTAGGTACGTGACTGATGACTGCGCGGACTTGTCGAAGTACATTTACAGGATTAGAATATCATATAGTCTTAAAATCAAGGGTACGCATGTACACAACTCTTCATGGGGTACGGCTACCGAAAACCCTTGTACGGCTACGGAAAATACGTGTTATTTTGTAGAATGCACTATGGACTATCCAAATGCGTCATAAAATTATATTTTACTTCAAAAAGTCTTAGTATTGGCTTCTGGAAAGTAATTTTGTGATTTGCTCTGTTTCATGTTTTCAGGTTTCACCTGATCTTTAAACTCTTAATAAACATAGCTAAAAATCCCGTCAGATGTATAAAATGTATAAAATGGCTGGATACTTCGCTAATGAGATAAAGATATCACTTTGAAATTATGAGATATCAATTGTCTCCCCTCCCTTGCAGAAGTTGCATTTTAAAAGATTTAGTAACTGGTTCGTTATCAATACTAGATATAGTCTAGATGAGAATGTAACTTATAATCTCAGTAGCAGGGGTTGAAATATGCTGACGAACATCCTATTAGAATTTGTATTCCTTATTTAAGGTTCGTCAAATATACAGATGTTGCAATGCTTCTGATACATGAAGTATATAATTCGTGTTTTCGATATAATTAGTTTTGCTCTTGATATTGGAAGTATGTTAATTCCCTAATATCGATATCAAAACTAATATTGGAGGTATTGGGTATTTGTGCAACTAAATTACTGACAATTACTTAATCAATTATTGCAATAATAGTTTGGTTCATAAGGCTTCTTTCCAGTACTCTCCTATAACAATAATAAATGTGTTCTCTCTTTTTTGAATAATAAAATAAGATTTCATTTGGACCCGTCCACAAATTTTCCGCCTTATAAATAGTATTTTTTTAAATCTGAAAATGGGTTTAACTGCTTATTAAAACTTTTGTTGTAAAATGTTTTTGGATTTTTTAAATCTTCAATATAGAGAGAAAATAAATTAAAATTCTTTATTAAATGCAGTATTTTTTTCTTTCTGGAGTAAGTAATTAAGTTTCTAAAGAAGATATTCGATCTCATAAAATAAATAGCATTAATGAATATACTGGATAAAATAATAAAAAACTTGTTATCCAAACATTGTTTAAATAAAAAATTATAGATGAGCATACAACACAAAAAGGCTTATTTTTAGTACTTTTGTTAAACGTAACATTCTAGTAACAAAATAGCAAACAAAATGATCAAAGCAGAACACAGGTACATAATAATGTTAAAACTTTAGTGATACACAAATGCATTGTAGTTAGACAAAGTCATGAAGAGAAATGGAAACTAAATGTAACTAATTATCAGGCGTTATTATGTTTCAACGTAAAAAGAAATGCTGTATATTTAATATGAAACTGGGCACGGTTTCAAACTGTTTATCCACAACTTTCCATTTACTTATGTTATTTGGCCCTTTGATATTGGATATAAGAGTCGTGGCCAGGATCATGATCTACAATTCCTGACTGCTTCGTTCCCGGTCAGAATCATTTACTACAAGCATACTATTTCTATGCATCCTCTTCGACCTTCAGCAGTCAATACCAGATGTCTGAATCCAAATCAAAACCTGTCACAACCTTTTTATTTTTTATTTATTTATTTTCTTTTGGATAGAACAATACAATGGATAGAACTTAACAAATCAATGTTAATACACTCCACATTTGTAATAGTTGCTTATATCTACTTGCAATTAACTAACAAATAATCTTACAAATAATCTTAAAATACCACTTACATTACTACTAGGGTGGTAGAGGTATCTTTGTACAATATCTCTACTTTGAATCGAGATCTGACAATTTATTTAGGAATGTATGGAAAATAAATTTATTTTTAATGTGGGTTCTGTGAGTTGGGTTACGGCAGAGTCTTAGCGGGGTTAGTTTGGGTATATTTGTTTTGTTTTGGAAGAAGTAGATGCTTAAAAAAATAATGTGGTTGGTAATCGGTTCTATCTGGAATTCTATATGAAATTGTGCATTGGAGACGTACCATGGGGCATTCGTGATGGTGCGTAGGAACTGATTTTGGATTACTTGCAGTTTTTTTATGTCACTGCACGTTACATCATGTAACGGTGTTTCAAGGAAGGTCCAGAAATCTGCAATTTAGAACATCACTACCGAAGAAAACATGTCTCTAGAAGATCTTGAAAACCAGGATATCGTATTTGAGAACAAGGGTCGTTGCAAGATCGGACGCAGCAAGAAGACTCTAAATCCCTTTACATAAAAACGAAAGCGTTTGATATTAAGCCGGTTGCATAAATTTTGCGTTAAAAACTACTAACTACCTAACTGGTTAATTTGAGCGATTTGGATAAAAACGGAAGGAAATTTTTAATATCTCACGAAAATATTCATTGAGTAGAAGGGGGGAATGATATTTGCAAAAGAAATATTTCATGTGATTTTTATGGAAAGAAGATATGAATTGAAGTCAGTTCTGACAGGAATGTTTTGAAAGAAGAAATGTCTAAAACAAGTCAAATCTTATCGAGATGAACTGCTTTGGAATCCTGAAAAGTCAACGATAAAGGTGACAGTTACATTCGTGTCAGAGTTCCACCGAGAAAGCTCAAGGTTTCCTTCACAAATCTAATCAGGAAGTATTGTTTCATGTCGGGAAAAAGGGTTTCCATAAAACTACAATTTTCTGATCAAAATTTCTACTAGGGAGAAACCTCTAAAATTTCTAAACTTAAAACAAATATGTTTCCTTGTAGAAAACAAATTATAATTTCCGAATAAATACGTCTATTTCAATTCTTTTGAAATTTTTTGACTTTCTCGGTAGTTATCCTTTGAAAACTTGTTGAGATCTGTCAAAAAAGGCGATATTCAACTTTACTCGTGTTCAGAACACTCAAGAGACATTTCCTTAGAAGTTGCCATCCCAGGATTAAAAAAAATTATTTGAAAAATATTAATTTCCTTACCCTTAAACTTTTATGTTATACTCAACGAAAATGTACAATCTATTTCATATTTATTATTTTCAATAAACAAAATTGCAAAAATATTACATTCAAAATCTTCGAAAAAAAATCAGTTTAGTTTATTCAGCGCAGTCAGCTCATATTTTCCCGAGTTTACTCCCGAGTGTCCTGAGAATCCTGATCTGACAAGTGAAACAAAATCATATCAGTGCTTCTACTTAAGATAGGTATTTCGTGTTAAAATGCGTTTGTATTAAGAGGCTCAAATCCGTGCTTCTATTAATATTTGGTATTAGAAAGAAATATCAATTTCTGATTAAAAATTATTATGATACTGACATTTGTTTACTGAATACTAGCTTCTGAACTTCTAATAGAGGCTCGGTGTGAGGTTCAAGAGGTACAGGATATGAGAAAATGTGTAAGTGATTGGGAATAGAAAGAGTGGTGGATAGGGAGGAAGAGAAATGGGAGAAATAAGATATTGTCAGTATTCAGATGAAACTCACTAAGTTCTTGTTTTTCATTCATTTACATCTCTAAGGCTATTTATTCTATTTTTTTATTCGTGGAATTGTTGAAGTCCTGGAATTTGTGAGTACTAAAGAATCAAGTATTTTCTGTTTTAGTATAGCAGTAACAATATAGAGGAAAGTCCATCTTTGGATCTTATTTATTTTTTAAAACCAGTATTACAAAATGAATACTGTATTTAAAAAGAGGTTTTATCTGAAAAGATTTTGGTTAGTCAAATTTAACACAATCAATTTCATCTGAATTGATTTCAAACCAGTTTTTGGACTTCGTAAGTTCACTAGTATACCAACGAATGTAGTCACCACCTCAATTTAACAGTCCGCAAGCTCGCAAATGCAGCAAGAAGAAAATGAAGGATAGTAAGTAGTCTTAGAATTCCGCACTGCTACCGTCTGACGTCGCGGCCCAAGTTGCAGATCTCTGGCAGCTGCATGGGTCATCTCTCGAAACTCCAGCGCTCGGGCGAAACTTGAGCCCTTGCAGAGATCGGGCGGAGACGGAACTTCACGAGAAGTGCGAAACTGTGTTAATGGACGGAATTTTTCATTGCTTCCTGCGCTCTTAGCCTTGAAAGAAAAACTCATACTCCAAGTTTGGCTGCTCGTAATATTTAAGACGAACTATGTTTTCTCGCAAAGTAGTCTACAACTTATGAATAACATCTCATCATTAGAACAGATGGTCTCAAAAGGTAACTAAGCGAGCATGTAGAGTGGTGGCGAGAAAGTTTCTTGGGAAAAGAAAAGTAGGCGAAGTTAATGGAGAGAATGGTACTAATCATGTTTCTCTCCTTGGTTATTTACTCAACATGAACGACAGCTTTTAAAGAAAGTATTTAAGAGTTCTTCACAGCTAAGTTTTTTGTCTTGCAGGGCTTTCTTGAAATAAAAAGTAATGATAAGTAGCAAGAAACTAACGAGAACTATAAACTGAGCCAATCTATGAAGATTTCGTCTGTTGTATTTTTCTTTTTCAATTGAAAATTGGAATTCTCAAAGGCGTTAAACGCCAAACATTCTACTATTTCTTGATAAAACTTTACAATATATTCACTTTCTGTAGGTATGTGACGAAGAAAAGCTCAGGCAGGCGGAGTTTGGTAGTGACGGTGAAGGGAATTCGTCAAATTCACCTCATATCGCTCTTGCTCCCAAGCATGGGAATTAACTAGGCCCAGGCATGGGGGAAACCGTTAGCTGACTAGCGAAGTCGGACAATCGACTCAAAATGCCAAATATTACATGATATATGATGTGACCAGTGACAGATAAGCATAAGCACTCTAATGAAGAATTCAGATATAGCATATTACAATTAATCTTCGCCTAACAAAAGTAAGTCTGTGGATGGTGAAGAAAATCATTCGTATGTTTTCCTAGAAGCTGGTAATAAAATGGAAATTTGTAATGCAGACTGGCGAGAACGTTGCCCAGAAAGTATTGTAGTGCTTTCAAATCGGAAAACTCACAATTGTGCCTTATGACTATCCCATATTGACCCTTTCATATTTCTGGTATTTATGTACAAGTAACAAAGCCACAATCGTATTTCTCAAGATCTGAGTATACATACTATGTGTAAACAGAAATTTGCACACCGTATCACTCACTAGCCTTAGAAACTTTCCACCACCAGCACATCTACTGTTTTTCGTTCGTACTACATCTACGCTAGCCACCTCGTGTACGTTAATGTTAACTTCCGATTTAAGTTCGATGTACGTTTTGAAGACGATTGAATCGAACTTTATCCACACATTTTGGATAATGTGAAGTTAAACGACTAATTCGGAAATTTACCAGATTTGCACTTTACCTGTAAAAAATGCAATTGGCTTCTTTCCTCCTCATAAGGCACACAAACGGGACATCACTGGCATTAATCCACCCCCGGGAGCGGTTGAGAAACGGAAAGAGGTTGACGTCTGCGGGCGAGTGCGGTATCTCCGCCAGAATCAATGTCCGTAGACCGGGAGTAGTTGGTCCACTTGTGTTCCGCCGCCAGCCTGGGGGGGGGGGAGCGAGGGGAGAGCGCCCGCACACGTCCAACCAAATCGTTCGCTCTCTGTCGACAGAGCGCTCCCTCCACCACCCAGAGCTATACTGCCGTTTTCATAGACTTGGACCTGACGTTTCGTCAGCTGTTCGGCCAGCTGTGACAGTTCTCCAATCGGGAGCTTACACATCACTACATGTAGTGACGTGTAAGCACAGTCACTATACGTTACAGTCACTATATGTAGTGACGTGTAAGCTCCCGATTGGAGAACTATCACAGCTGGCGGAACAGTTGAACAAACGTTGGTTCAACTGTGTGAAAACCGCAGTATAGAGCCCCTAGATACAAAGAGCATTTCTTTGGGCCACTGATTCCGCAATTTCCGATTTTTGAGAAGTCTGAATTGTGTGATTGACAGATGTTTCCGGGTACATCAACTGCTGTGGTCATTAGTCCCATTAATGTAGTGAATGATTTTGTCTCGTGGTAGCGGTGTTTTCCAATTAAAAGGGAGATCCGGCACCGACATACACGTCGGTAAGCGAGACATTTCCACTTCAAGTATCACCGGGAGCGGTAGCTCAGTGCATCAACTGATATCACTGCAGCGCCTCTGAATGGGAGGTCCTAGGTTGGACTCCTGACGGCGGCAGAATTTTCGACACTAGCTTTTCAGCTAGGTTGAATTCAGTCGCTGTCTGAAGGAGCTTTCTAGCGGCCGGCTGCATTGATCAGTTGTTTTCCGTGGTTTCTCCGATCAACACCAGGCGAATGTCGGAGCAGTACCCAAACAAACGGGCCAAAGGACCGTGCACGATCCTTCCTTCCTCTTCCTCGTCGTTCGAAATCACGCGCTCGAAATCACCAACCAACTTAAAAATGTATATTTAAGTTTTGAAAGGTTTCAAAAGTTTTGAAAGGTGCTAAACAAGCTCGTAAAATTTCATGTCAATCCGTGAATCCGGCACGGAGAGTGTTGCGTGTAAGACCTCTACCCAGAGCGATACGACAAGCGGCTACCTTTCCGTATCGGAGTAACCAGATTCAGAACATTATGTTTTGTGAGTAGAAATAGTGTTAGCAGCGCAAAATTAGACGTTTATGAAATGTTCATTAAACGTTTTGTGACAGATGTGTCTTTTACACGGTCATATTTTTTGTACAAATGTTTGGTCCGATACCTTTGAGAAATACGGTGCACTAAACTGAGAACGAACCATAAACGTACCATAATGGTACGTCCAAAAAATAGCCGTGTTAGTAAACAGTGTCTATGAATCAAGTATAGACATGTTAGTTCGCATTTCAGTTATTATTATGTCCTAAGGACAGAAACAAAACTTCATACTTTACAAAAGGCGCCGTTTGTCATCTTTTGAGCGTTCTGATACGTTCTGTAGGCATTGATTGAGTGCTGATTGGTTCATGTATAAAATTATTTAAAGAAAATATACCGTGCTTGAATTCAGTTTTTTTCAATTCGAATTTTATCATGTGCAAGGTAGGTGTTATTACATTTATATATGCGGAATCGTTTTTTAAAAACTGTTTACAGAAAGTATCAACAGGGAGAGCTGAGCCAACCTCACAATTTTTTGGACTCTCCCCATTTTTAATCATACAACCGTCATCATTTATATCATAACATTTTGCGTGGAATATAGTGGGATTACCCGGATTTTCAAAAATTCTTTGATTTGAAACACGGTTTTTACTAAGTCGGTTTTGTATAAATCCGGAGAAGACTGATATAACAACAGGTGGACCGGTGGCTCGTTGGGATGACACAAAAGAATCGAGAGCTGGCGAGGGGCGGTGGAGGGAAGAGGAGAGCAGCGGGAAAAGTGCAGAGGCGGGGGCAGAATCGGTGTTGGTTCAGCGAGAAGGCTTTTACTCTGTCAGCTGGAGAAGGGGAAAGGGCGGAGAGCTTGACGAGCGGCGTCGAGAGCAGCTGAAGGCTGAGTCACGTGGGCGTGGGCGGAGCGGGAGACAGAGAGTGCGGGGGGGAGTGGCAAGGCGTGGCGGGGAGCGAGGGAGGGGTAGAGGGCGAGGATGAGGACGAGGACGAGGCAGAGAGCGAGGGCGAGAGAGACTGAGGTTTAGGGCGAGGGCGGGAGCGAGAGCGAGGGCAGTGGAGGGCAAAATGGAGAGAGGGTGCGGGCGAGTGCGAGTGCGAGGGTGAGTGTGACTGAGGTTTAAGACGAGAGCGAGAACGAGGGTGGGGGAGGACAAGGAGGGGAGGGGGTTCGGGCGAGGGTGAGAGCAAGGGAGAGTGTGACTGGGAGGTTTAGGGTGAGGGCGGGAGCGAGAACGATGATGGGAAAGGCAAGGGGGGAGGGGGTGCGGGCGAGGGTGAGTGTGACTGTGAGGTTTAAGGCGAGGGCGGGGGCGAGAACGAGGGTGTTCGAGGAGGCGAGTGGGAGAGAGGGAGCGGGCGAGGGGGAAATAGGGAGCTGGCGAGGGTGAGACCGAGGGTGAGTATGACTTGAGGTTTAGGGCGAGGGCAGGAGCGAGAGCGAGGGCGGCAGTGAGGGCCAGGGGGAGAGAGGGTGTAGGCGAGGGCGAGAGCGAGGGTGGGGACAAGGGTGTGGGCAACGCGAGGACGATGACAAGAGCCGAGAAGAGGGCAGCGATGGCAGGGGCTGAGGTGAGGGCGGGAGCATGGGCAGTGGCGGTGGTGGGGGTGGGGCGTGGCGGGCGGGGCGGGCGCGGCTGGGCGGGAGCGAGAGCGGTGAGACCGCAGAGCTGCCGCCGAAGAGGAAGCTGAAAGCAGAGACGGCGGGTTTGTCCTCCCCAGAGGGCGGCATCAAGGGAATGACGCCTTAAAGCTATTTGCATGAAAATTTACCTGCGCATTCAATTCCTACCGACTCGCAGCCATCCCATCGTCTACCGCTTCCTGCGCCGGCGACCACTCCCTCACGGCCTACTTATTCCCCAAACCCACTCGCTACCACAAACCACCCTTTGGTTTGTCTAGTCACATACTTATCCCACATCTCCATGGCGTCCGGCCTCCTACTACTTTTGTTATAAACAGCTACAGTACATGCGTAAATGGAACACGAGTGGAACACTTTATTAAATAGAAAGCCTTTGCAAGTAGGTACGCCACGGTTGTGACAACATCAATCCAATGTGTTCTATTTTGTAAAATATGTCGATAATTTTACGTATTTATTGATTGTTTCCGGGCACCTCTGACTGATACTTTTATTTGTCCCGTTAACGTGATGAATGTTTTATTCTGTGGGGAGGATGTGGACCCACAACGCTGGTTGGTGAGATTCACCACCGACTTACGTCGCCCTGCAAGGGATTTCTTTCTCCAAGTATCTGCCTACGAAGTAGGTCTCAGCCGGAACGGGCTTCAAGCTACCGACTGGTTTCCCTACTTGTGTGGTAGTGTAATGCATGTAAGCGTTCGTGTGTTTAAGGGGAGTGGAACGGACAAGGATGACGAAGGAAAGGTGGATCCGTGACCAATTTGTTAGAGCACAGCTGCGGCTTCGCCTGGCATTGATCGGAGAATCAACGAAAAACTATCAGTCAAAGCATCTGACCAGCTGTCTGAATTCGTTTTGATTGATTGATTTTTTTGTTTCCGGGCGCATCAACTGCTTGGGTCATTAGTTCCGTTATTGTAGTGCATGTTTCTTCTCGGGAGATGGCGGTGATCTTCCCCCGCTGGATGGCGAGATCCGGCGCCGACCTACCATCGGCTAGTGTGGTTTCCCCCTAACCAGGACTCTCCCACCAGCGGGGCACCGCCCCAGTCAGGACAAGCTCTAAGCTCCCGACCGGTCTCCCGGAATATGTGGTAGTGTAGTGCGTATTAGTGTAAATATGTTTGTGTAAGGGGAGAGGATAGGACAAGGAAGAGGAAGGACAGATCGCGCGCGGTCCGTGGCCTGTTTGTTAGGGTACTACTCCGGCATTCGCCTAGTGTTAATCGGAGAAACCACGGAAAACTACCGTTCAGAGCAGCCGGCCGCTAGAATTCTCCTCCAGACAGCGACTGAATTCGACCTAGCTGAAAAGCTAGTGCCGAAAACCCTGCCGCCGTCAGGACTTGAACCTAGAACCTCCCGGTCAGAGGCGCTGCAGTGACATCAGTTGATGCACTGAGCTACCGCTCCCGGTCTCTGAATTCGTCCTAGCTGAATTCGTCCTAGTATTGAAAATTCGGAACCGTCCGGACTTGAAATTCAGAATCCCGGTCTGAATAGCTGTGGTTGGCTGCACTAGATGTTTTATGTTCATTGCGAATTCCAACGTGGGAAGCCTCACGGGTCAGCTTTGAAATGTCCGAGAGAAGCGAGTCATGCTGGATGCAAGAAATTGTCAACAATATTTTTAAACTAACTTATCTACATAACGTGTACAAATATTTAAATTTTCAAACGTGAACCGTTTATACATTTTCTTCAGCGATAAATATATTCGTGTCCTACTTTTCACACTGTTTTCTAAACTGGTTCCACTCCACCTATGCCGCAGACTTGTTTCTACTCCCTGGAGTCTCTCTTCTTTGGTTTCCGTCTCATCCTCGTCCTAGTTTCGTCTCGCCCCAATATGGATTCCTTGCTGACATATATCATACAAATATGTAAGAGTCCGATAACCACCTCTGGGTAATAGGGTTCAAATTCCGACCATTCCATGAGAAACTTCTGAACAGTGTGATTTTGCGGCTGGATTCCTCGGGCCTCATCGGGAGCGGTTTCTCCGGCTATTCATGGCTCCATTACCCATATCATCCTTTAGCTTTCACCCAGCAGTTCTTTCAACATACCAGGAAAACGCTCGCCAACGCAGGTAATGGATTCATATGAAGTTAAAGTACTTCATCTTCCATCGACCCTATAAAAGTTTCTCTAGTGTTTCCCAACTCGATCCCCCTCCTGCCGGTCATCTCACATCCTAATTCCTGAGCGGTCATTGTCGCTTGCTAATCCTAAATCTCTTACGTCCTTTTCAACCGTTTGTTTCTTTCACTCTACAATTCCCTCAACCGTCTTGCAGACTCCACCCCCTATCCTCCTTCTGTATGTTGCCTTGTCTCTCCGCCTGCTTTGTCTCTCCGCTCGGCACACAGCCCTCTTTTCTAGGTCACCAACTGGAGTTATCCACTCTTGTTTTGCTTCCATGCCTGCACCACGTTTTCATTTTTGTATTACCACTTCATATCTAGTTCCTCTTTCTCTCTCTGATGGCTTATTCACAGCCGCTAGTCCACATCCTTCACTTTGCTTGAATATCACCACTTCAAAGTTTATTACAAGAGGCAGCGCAAGTTCTGTTAGAGTACCTGTATGCCATCGAAGAAATGAAACTATTTACTGAATTGTTGTTTTACCTAATCATTGTTGTAATCATTATCTTTTAAACAGCTTTTGCTGGGACTATACGTTTTGTGAAATGATCACTATGTCTAGAGCAATTAAGTTAATCTCGCAAGAATTTTCTTTCAATACTTCGGGTGACCAATGTTACGGATTTCTTCATTTTTGACACAGATTTAGCTAACTCGGGATGTCTTTTTACTTCCTACTTTTCCTAATCCCGGAGTTATTTTAGTTGCTTTTGTTTATTATTATTATTATTATTATTATTTTATAATTACTATTATTTTATAATAATAACAATTATTTATTTCTTTATTTACATTCCCTAACTGCGTATGGTTTCAACAGCATAGAAATCTTTAATACAATCGATAATAAGTCTTTCCTATATGTCAGTCAAATTTTAGTGCAATAAACTCGTGTTTGTGATCAAAGTAAATAAAACCTGAATTCAATATCAACGGCAATACAACGCTAATGACTTAAGGGAAAAAAATGCCTCAATGAAAAACAACCTACAAATTCGTTCCCTCTATGTACAGTACTCAGAAATTTAGGTTCAATTAATGTTTTATGTATATTTGATATTTAAATTCGGACGTAAAAATTAAAGCAGTACATTTTTTGCTCTTTGACTCAACTCCTCAAGTAGAAACATTGTTGCCCAATCCAAAAAAGAACAAAATGGCTTAGAAAATGTACACACGATATAACAACATACCACTGCAGGATTCCAATTCCATTCTAAAGAGTAAGTTTAAACAGCTTTAATGCGATTTTTGTGCAATTTCTTCCCAGAAATTTTGCTACGTGCAGAACGATGCCGATTGTAAAAGCAGCGAAAACGACCGAAATTTCGAAATTACAAAAGAACACGATCCGCCGAACCCTCAAAACACAATACTCTTCCGGGCGGTAGCGAAATTAAAAATAAACTCTGCTTTGCTAAGGTTACTGTGTAATTACATTATCACACTCGCCATCGCAGGAATTTCCATTTCAAATGGTCCACGACACCAGGAATGACTCGTTTGCATAATGCGATGCAATTATCCGCAAAGCTCCTTAACGAGGGCCCGGGCACCTGCAACTGGAGCAGCACAGCCCTTCGGTGGCCACGCAGCCTCCGCCCTTCACCCTTCGCCCTTCGCCTCTCTCTGCCGCCCCCTCCCTTCTGCAGTCGGCTCTCTTCTCGGACTCGAACTCCGCTTACAGCCCACACCCTCACCTTCGTTCTCTCTTCATATTCGTTTCATGCCCTTCACCCTCCTGCAGATTTCGTCTCTTGATCTCCGTTTTTTTCCTATCAACACAAGCCAAATGCCGGAGCGGTGGCCAAACAAATGGGTAACGGACCGCGTGCAATCATTCCTCCCTCTTCCATGTCCTATCCTCACCCCTTACTTACACAGACTTAACTCTTCCATGTACTACACTACCACACATCGGTGGTTCAATTGGGAGGTGAGGTCTCGTCGCGGATCGGGCGGTGCCGCGATGAAGGGGGTACCAGGTTGGTGAACACCCTCGAGCCGACGTGTAGGTCCGCGCCGGATCTCTCCATCCAGCAAGGGAAAGATCAGCGCCACCTCCCGCGATAAAAAACATGCACTGCACTTACGGTACTACTGTCATTAGCAGTTGATGCACCCGGAATCACTAATCAACCAACCAATCTATCAATCGACGTCGCCCGAGTAGCTTCTGCACCTTGCACTTTGCTCTCTTTCTCAAATACCGCCGAAAGACCTTAGTTTCGTTCTCATCATTTCTCTGTAGACTTCTTTCAGTCCCTGTGCCCTCTACCCAGCACTTGGCAATCCTACAGCGTCCCTCCTTATATTTCCTTCTCCGCTTTGCACACGACCATCTTCCTGCAGGTAATGAACCCTCCGCGCATTCAAATCCCGCACAGCTCTCACCCACGTCCTTTGCCTATCTTCACAGACTTCTTTCATGCCCTTCACATTGTCTACGCTGCCGCGCCTCACCTCGTAGTCCCATAGGTTGAGGCCAATGGCTGAGGTGATTCAGAGCCTCGTCTGATGTCACTGCAGTGCGTCTGACCGGGAGGTCCTAGGGTTCGCATCCCGAGAGTGACAGGGTTTTCGACGCCAACTAGATTGTTAGGTCGGATTCAGCTGTTCTCTGGAGGACATTCTAGCGTCCGGTTGTTCTCATGGTTTCTCCGATCTACACCATCAAAACCCTAACAAAATGTTCTTCCTCATCCTTTTTTCACACACACACACACACACACACAACACACACTACAAATGTAGGTCAGAAACTTAGAACCTGTTCCGGCTAGGGCAGTTTCCCGTGGACGGTTGACAGATCTCACCATCCAATGGGGAATAATCCCGCCATCTCTGATGATAAAACATGATTTCTCCTATCTACACCAGGCGAATGCTGGAGCAGTATCCTAACAACGGGCCACGGACCGCTCTCGATCTTTCCTTTATCTTCGTTGTTCTATCCTTACTCCTTACTTGCGCGCGCGCACACACACACTCTAATATTCACTGCTTGTACATTACCACATACATCGGGAGACCGGTCAGGAGCTTAGAGCTTGTCCCGGCTGAGCGGTGCACCGCCGGTGAGCTATACCTGGTTGGGGAAAACCCCGCTACCCGACGTTAGGTCGCGCCGGCCTCGCAATCCAACTGGGGAAGATCACTACCACCTCTCGAGGAAATAACATGCACTACACTTTTGGGACTAATGACCTTGGCAGATGAGGAGACCAAAATCACTAGCAATCAATCAATTCCATGATAAAACAAACTTTAAACTTACGGGACTAATGACCATAGCAGATGACGCGTCCGGATCCGCGAAATAATAAATCACTCAATCATGAAACGAAATACTCTTACTTCCATTTGCCCTCAACTTCACACTCGAGCTCCACTTTCGGCCTAGTAACATTCAATGACATTCTCTGTCCGCTCTATTCTGGCATCTACTTATCGGTGTCATCTTCCGTTCGTCCCACCTTCTGGCATCTACTTATCTGGCATCTACTTATCGGTGTCATCTTCAGTTCGTCGACCTTCTTTACACAGTTTTATTTTCAGATTGCCTCCCTGTACTTCGCCCATACCGTCGCCCTTCTGACAGCCGTCAGCGCCACACCCACCCAGCACACTCGACCATCCACTCAGCGCTCTCACCCTCCCTTCTCTCATTTGCTCAATCCCCCTTTGCCCACTACCCTCCATTCTGCAGGGGGAAGGGGCTGGATAAAAACCCTCCGGTTGAGCAGTCAGAGCGAACGTTATGCAAAACGTTCCAGGAAAACACTCGTTTTAGACACATAGTCAGACATCGAATATGCTCATTATCTGATATTCAAATAACACGCACAAAAGGGAACAAACGTACTTTTGGTATGCAGTGTACACAACCGGAAAGCTGCATACTATTTATCTTCGGCCGAGAGAGACATAAGAGGTTCTTGTTGGTTGAATGAAAGGAGAGGATAGAGCGTGGTTTCTAAGGCATCCAATTCAATGAAACCAGTTAAACTTAGCATAAATGCATTCTTCTAAATTGAGAAAATAACATCATACGTGTAACTAAATGAAAAATTAAATGGGTGAAATTTTCAACCATCTTTTCACATTTGGAGTTTTAAAATTATATCAAAGGGTTTTCATCCTATTAAGCCACATTTTTTAATACAAATATTTTAAAATCTTTCTTTCCGAAAAGCTATCAATACGATACAGAACATCGTCTTTAAATTATATTCTTGAGATAAATACGTACGTACGTATTTCAATATTGCATCATTTTCTTTTACATGTAATGTTGACCCAGAGATAGTAACAACTCAAGTGTCATATTCATAAAATTTCGATATTTCGAAATTTTTATTCGAAAGTTTGATATTTCGAAATTTTTATGTATAAACCTCTTCAAACCTTTTCTGTATTTCCTGCCATATCTTTGTTTCAGTTTAAATACACATCCTTAAAGTATTCTCGTTTTAACGCAACACTTTTTTCACTGTAGTAATACCTGAAGGAACAGATACATCTTCTAGAATTTTACATATTATATACACCCTGGCGTATTCTAACCCGGCTGCGGTGGCTTAGGACATCTACTGAAGTCACTTCATTGCCACTGACTGGGAAGTCCTAGGGTTTGAGTCCATAGATGGTAGGATTTTCGACACTAGCTTCATAGTTAGGTAGAATTGAACCGCTTTCTGAAGGAAACTTCTAGCGGCCCGCTCCTCTCATCGGTAGTGTTCCATGGTTTCTCCAAGCAACACCAGGCGAATGCAATCTCTAACAAATGTGCCACGGATAACGCGCGATCATTCCTTCTTTTTTTTCTTTTTCCTATCCCTACTCCTTACTTATACACTCTTACACCTACAAGCTCTATACTACCAAACATGTCGTGAGGTTAGAGCTTGACCGACTGGGGTGATGCACCACTGGAGGAAGATTTCCACATGGAGAAAACTCCCGCAAACTGACGTATATATTGACGCCAGATCTGACCATCCAGCGGAGAGAATACGTCACCTTCCGTAATTATATGTGCACTTCACTTACGGGACTAATTACAGCTCGGAGCCCATAACAACCCACAGAGCTCGGAAACACTAAATGTTAAATCAATCAATCATATGCAAATTTTGAAAACTAGCTCCTGGCAATATTCTTCACCCACATCTTTAACCTTATCTGTAAGATAATCAAGGCCAATACGTCGCTCTCTACATTGGTATGCATATGGACTTCATACTTACCGTATTGTTAGCAAAATTGAACAGTGGGTCTGTTTTCAAATGACTTCGAAAATGCAAAAGCTAGTGACAACTGTTGCGGCTGTGTGACAAAGTTGAAGAGCGCGCCTAAAGCGGCGCGAGGCGGCAGCGGCGGCGGGTGACGGCTGGGCATCAGACCGGCAAAGACGCCCGGCCAATGAGAAATAATCAGCTAGCCGGCGAGCCGGTGGCCGTGAAGCGAGGCTACGGCGCCGGCTGCTTGATAAGGGAGCGCCGCCAGAGACGGAGCAGACTGAGCGGGAGATGTAGATTCGAGAAACAGTGGTTTTGGTAGAGTGTGCATTAGGCAAAATGATTTTCTGACCGCTATTGGAAATATTTCCGTTTCTATGTAAATATTTCCGTTACTGTGTAAATAAACTTGTTTGGAAAGTGAGTGGTTTTTCTGAACATAACAACAACAGCATTTACTACGACTTCCTTGAAGACTCTTAAAGTTTGACGTACTATGTTGAAAGTAAGAAAAATAAATTGCAATGAAAATAATCGAAACAGATGTGTGTCTAACGTTCACGCAACTCGAGTATCTCTCACGAAGAACTGAAATCTAATAGAATTAGTCATTCGTTTTACTAAATAAAAGAGTAGTTTGTAATCCTAGGATTAGTAATCTTTGTAGGACAACATGGATACGAGCCAAAATTTATTGCTTATTTATCCTTGAAAATAGATTTTATTACATGGGAGGGTTTTTTTCCAAAATTTAAGTAGTATAAGACTTAGTGTAGGGATCACAGAATTTTGAAAACGTGCACACAATTCACTTTTCCCCATAGCACGTCATACGCAGTTTTAACTGTTTTTGACGTAAAATAAATAAATAAATAAATAAATCTTTTGATGCAGTTGTCTATTTAACGGAAGTAACAAGAAAACGTGTGTAACCAGAGATATACTTGTATGTACTAAAATGTTAGATGGACACAAACAAGTAACACGGAAAAAATAAATATTATATAATACTTCAGGACAATATAAAATCCGAAATAAATGGCCAAAGTCGTTTTTAAACACTTTTAATGTGGCTGGATACTACCTTATGATTACTAATTAAGAGAGAAAAATACAAAATAACGCACTGATATGAATTTATTGATACCACACAACTTTTATGAAAACAATTAACTTGCAAATGTATATTATCTAAGCAAAAAAAATTCAACGAGAAATTACAGAAGTATCTTAGGCAGAAAGTTATTCGGAATCGGAAAAAACTCGAAATTACTTTTGAAATATTACGTGCTTAAATAGTAATTCAGAGCTTAATTTTTACTAAACTTATATACTAATTATTTAAACCATACATTAGTTCCCGTTCTAAATTTAGGACAAAAATTTTCGTAATATCATCGAGAAACAAACATAAGTCACAATACACTGTGAAGGTGATTACGTAAATAGAGTTGTTTATAATGAACTTAATGAATACTTTTTATAGTGAACTCCTGATTTCGAGAATTCTCATCTGGCATTGATGTTTGCCAGGTACACGAACTCTCAGGGAAGCACTTATGGCTGCACTCATGGGAGATACACAAGGCTGCACCTTTCTCTTTGCGATTCTACGGAAATGAGTATTATCGAGACCGAACGCATTTAATTCTCTCTCTCTCTCTCTCTCTCTCTCTCTCTCTCTCTCTCTCTCTCTCTCTCTCTCTATATATATATATATATATATATATATATATATCCTTTCCCCTCTCTCTCCCTTTCCCCCTTTCCCCCTCTGTCTTCCCCTCTCTCTCTCTTTCCTTGTCTTTCTTTCCCTCTCTCTCTCTTTCTCCTTCTCTCCCTTTCCTTCTCTCCCTTTCCCTCTCTCTTTTTCCTTCTCTCCCTTTCCCTCTCTCTTTTTCCTTCTCCACCTTTCTCCTTCAATCCTCTCTCACACTCCTTCCCTCCCTCTCTCTCCTTCCCACTTTCCTCCTCTCTCTTTCCGCCTCCCATTTTCCCTCGCTCTCTTTCCCTCTCTTTCTCCCTCTCTCTTCCCTTTCTCTCCTTCACTCTCTCGCACTCTCTCTCTCTCTCTCTGTACCCACCCGCATGAAGTGAACTGCGACTTCTATTTTCTGGTAGCTCTGGTGCGAGATACCCAACGTCGAGCCTGTCTTCTCGGACTCGTGGTCATCGCGATGGCAAGCGAACACCGCATATGAACCCCGAGCGCCCAGCAACATTTCACTCGGCAGCGCTGGCACATCGAGGCAGCGGCGGCGGCGGCGGCGACGAAAGGACACTCGGGGGCCTCCGCCACAGACGCCACACCACGCCACACCGCGCCACACCACGCCCCACTGGGTCGGCGCCGCAGCCTCTCTCGGGGCGGCAATAAATCTGTGGAGTCGTCTCGTCCCCGCTCCCCGCCCCGCCCCCTTCCCCGCCACAGCCCCGCCACGCCCCCCGCCCCTTCACAGTGCTTTATGCGCCGAGAGGGAGCCCTCTCCGCCTCCGAACGGGATAATTACTCACTTGCGAGGGACGTATATCACGCTATTTTCTTACTGCCCGCCCGCCGCTGCATTTAGCGCGCCGTGTTAAGTAGAAGATTAGCGCGCCGACACAAAATAAGCGCCTCGCACGGGCGGACTGGCGCCGGCCCATTCAGAGCCGCTCCCGCGCCGCGGCGCGCCGCCCAAGGAAAAAAATTAGGGCCACTGGGGTGCGTTGTGTGTGTACGCGACGAGGAAACCCCAGTGGTTAGGGTGCTAAGCCCCAGCAACTCTGGGACCGTCACGACGGTCGAATCGCGGTCAATCCGGGCGGGATTTGTGTGGGCTAAGTCGGTTCGCGACCGTTTTTGTTGGCATTTTCTTTCGTTTTTTCCTGATTTTTGTCGTTCTTCGTGTGGCGTTTTGAGGCTATGTTTTACCAAACCACCACCTACTCTCCTGAAGTGTTCTTTATTTTATGTAGTAGTATTCGATCTTTAAAAAATTGTATGCCCATCTAATTGGTAATAATTGACTTTTTCTCATTGTGAGATTCTCTTTTTGATCGTGCTTTTACCCCGTTTTTCAGCAATCCTGATTTCAGAGAAATTCCTGAAATGGCTCTGTGTTTCCATCTGGAAAGGACTTTTAAACTTCTCTCCAATCATCAGATGCGCCGGTTCTTTATAAGTCGTCAGCGTGGATTTGCAGGTTGTGTAAAGCAGTACATTTTGTTCCTTTTGTAGCGTCACGTTGGCGGCCGTGGGTGGGAGGAGGAGCGGAAGTATCGCATACCTGCGGGCTGAATAGCCTTGGCGCCTCGGCGTTGGGATATATTTAGACCAAGTGGATGCCAGCTTGACCTGGAAGGTGACGTGGTAGACGCGAGCCTCCCTCCTACACCAAGGACGGTCACGTGACGGCTACACTCTAGGTATAAAAAAATCGAGCCGACGAGCTCATACGGGGGTTTTTGTTTTGGAAACCTCGCGCGATGCGCAAAACTTTACGCCCAGTCTGGAGCGTGTCGTGCCTATTTCACGGGTGACGAGGTCACGGTAGTGGCGCGGAAGAAGCGTCAGTGGAAGCGGGGCCTCCCTAGCTATGTGGGGTATCCACAGGGAAATACTCAAAAGTGTGTAGTTTCGGAGCAGAATTTAGTTATTGTACATACGTGTAAATAAACTTGTACATACTTGTAAATGTCTGTGTGTTTTTCTCCATGACGCCACACTTTTCTCTCATTTTACCCGTTCTTTTCTCTCGGGCAAGAACTTCAACGCTATTTTTTTAAACACCCAATTAAAGAAATATATCCTTTTAAGTATAGAGTATGCAGGAGTAGTGTATGCTGGGTTCAGGTGTATACTGGAAGAACCATTGCAGGTCAAATACGAGGTAATATACCATTGTTGCTATCTGATAGTGCAAGTGCTACAGGCGTCTTCGTATGATACAGATGAGTTGATAAGAACAACCATGTAGAACCCTGAAGGGCCTGCAATGAGCGTTTCGAGAGGCGGTGTATGAGAATAGCATCATGACGCTAAATGGCCTAATCCGGGAAGGTCGCTGCAAGAAGCTGCTCCGGAGAGCATCTGAGGATAACAACGAGGTGCAGGACGCGAGGGCGATAAGAGACGCAGCGTAGGGCGCTGCTCACGGGAAGCCCTCGAGATGAAGACGCCCCGAAACAAAGGACGAGAGTTTCCGCTGCGATCAAAATTCAAAGCGCACTTTAACTCTCTTTAAGATAATTAAAACGTTGTTGCACACAGAAAATGTTATGACATATTCAATATTCGTAAAAATATCTGTAATATACATATTGACCATTAATATTATAGCGTCGGTAAGCAAGTGAAACTCACAAAGTCCATCTTTAAGTTTTTGAGTAATTTACATTGGCCATTATATTCTTTTGACTAAAGTCATGTAGTTTAGAAAAAACAAATAACCGAGGTTTTTAAACTACATTACCAACCAGCGAAAGTGTACAGGAGAAATCTATCATTGGACCTGACTTGAAAGAAAGAAATATTACCTTATTATAGTATGTTTTAAAAAAAACATTTTTATATCCTCACTAGCAAAATATATTGAGTATAAAAGAACATCAGAACTTCAACTTAATTTATCTCAAATCACGGTGTTTTGATTTAGAAAGTTCCATTGATAAATTTAAGTTGCGGATTACTAAAATTCCTGCTTGCGAAAATTATAACCCGGATCACTTTGGTAGAGTCAGGAATTACGTTTTTCTTACTTAGAAACGTATCATGTGACACCACAAAACTAATTCGGTGGCATTTTTGAGATCAAATAAACTATTCAATTAAAAGCCTGATGTAACTGTGAGGAATACCAGCCAAATGACTTGTTTCAGACCAACAAATGCTTACATGAGAATCAGAAAATGACTGCTCTGATTGGACGTTTCTGTGGTTTCCTCCTAAGACACCCAGGCGGATGCCGTTGCAGTACCTAAACGGAAGGGTCATGGACAGTGTGCGATCCTTCCGTCACCATCCGCCCTCCCTTATGCTAACAGTGTGTTGATTCCGTACTCATTACTAATCCCCAATGGTCTTGCAAGACTCGACAGAACGCACTTTGCGGGTACGCAATTATCCTACCAAAACCGAAGTTTGGCATTAGTGGTACATGAAGAAACATTGGTTCTTAAAACACGAGAGCCAATAAAATGTGTTTTCAAATTTGATCGACTTAGTTTTGAGATCAACAATGATTGAATTACTAAGAAGATTTATAATAAAAAGTGCATAACCAATATTTTTATCTCATGAATTTAAAGTTTTGTTTCTCGCTAGCAGATTACAAATAGAATATTGTTAATCGTACTCGCAATGGTACTACAGTAGTTCATTTCTTTTTATTGGAGAAGAGTATGATGTGTCTGACAATTATGGATGAAAGTATTTAGAATCACATAATGTCTTATGTTGTTCATTGAAACATAATCAATGATCAGCTATTGCAAATTAATAAGAAATTCATATAAACCGTTAATAGGGACTGCTAGGTGAAAGGCTATCGTTACATTTACCATGTTGCTCGATTATATGCAGTAAACTTCATTCCCTTTGAATTCAAATAGATGCTTTTTTACTTACATTGCGATGCTGAGGTAACACTCCGAGAAGACATTTCGTACAAATGTTCGAAGAAAACGATTTGAAAGTTTGGGAAATCACTTAGGTCGCCTAGAATACAGACGTCCCAGAATTTTTGATCGATCAAATATTAGTTCTGACATCGCTCTCAAGACGATATACATGGAAGACATATATTGGTACACATAAACAGAGATACATTGGTATGAACATAGAAATACACTGACATGCTTTTTCACGTATATACACACAGTACACATAGACAGAAAAGAAAATGTAAACAGTACTAAATTAAATAAAGTTGATATTTTAGAGATTATTTTGTTGAGAAATTCATATTTATTATAGTTTTTCTGATAATGAGCATTTGGTAGTTTAACACAATTACAAATGTTAATATGAATATGATAATCATATTCTATACTAAACTATTAATTTCTAAACGTTATGAAAAATTAACGAAATTATAAAATGTCCTTCACACAATTCCACAAGATATTGTCATTTAATAATAGCATACATACCCTAATCATAGTTAACTTATTTTTTGTAAAAGTTTTTCTTTCAGTTACATTGTCTTAACTCAGTCAAATTAAGGAACGAAAATAACTATTCCTAACGGCCAGCGACAATAAAAAATTTGAACAGTCCGTTAAGAACAATCTAAACAAACTTCAAAGTTATGATACATCTAAGTACTCAAATTCCAAAAAAAAGTATTTCTGTTTAAGAGAATTTCTCTCAAAAAAGATGGGATTACGAAAAGAATTAGACGGCAGCCTCACAACATCACAAATAACGGACTGGCTCTGCCAAACTTCAAGGTTATGAGACATCTAGGTACTCAAATTCTCTAAAAAACTATTTCTGTTTATAAGAATTTTTCTCAAAAAATATGGGATTACGAAAATAATTAAACAACTGACGCACGACACCGCCAATAACGGACTGGCTCTGCCATCTCTCGATTCGAAAACCTTAACAGCGTGCGTTATTGCCTCTATATGGCCTAATGACGTTAATTACTACAAAACGTTTAAAATTGGAGTGCGTGTCGCGTAGGCATCTGTCTCAGCCCACTGCAACTTAAACAAACGTTAAGGTTATGATACATCTAAGTACTCAAATTGCCAAAAAATATATTTTTGTTTATAAGAATTTTTCTCAGAAAAAGATGGAATTACGAAAAGAATTATACGGCAGCCTCACAACATCGCAAATAACGGACTGGCTCTGCCATCTCTCGATTCGAAAACTTTAGCAGCGTGCGTTATTGTCTCTATATGGCCTAATGACGTTAATTACTACAAAAAGTTTCAAATTGAAGTGCGTGTCGCGTAGCCATCTGTCTCAGCCCACTGCTCCGGGGGCGTGGGGCGGGGGCGAAGGCTAGCGCAGCCCGGCGCGCGCTGTGGCTTGTGCAAACTCGGGCTCAACTCGTGCCGCTGGCCCAACACTGCGACGACGTCGGCGCACAAAAGCCTTTGTGAGGGTTCGCGCGCCCTTTCACCACGTAATAATGAAACAACGACACAATGCGGGACGCTCCCGTTAAAAGCTTCTAGAATTAATATTCAGCTCAAAAGAGGCGAAGATCCACTTTTGCTTTAGTAATTCATGGACTGGCCCTGTCCCGATGAGGCGAGAGGAGTTCGCGAGCTTGGCCTCCGCCGCCCCCGCGCTACCGGTTCGTGTGTGGAGCCGCGCCGTGCGAGCGGAGGAGGGAGAGAGAGAGAGAAAAAGACCTTGCTAATTTGCAGGCGCGCTTTTAGCGAGGCGCGCGGTGCGGCGCGACGCGGCGCAGATTTTCAGGAAGGTGGTAGCTGCTTCGCGGGAATTCTCGGTGAGGCATTCGTGCGTTTGCGTTTGTTAGGGCGTGGGCGTGCCCGTCTACTATCTAATTTCGTTTTCTGGTTCTTTGGTAGTAACACCTGCTACAAAAAAATCAGGCCGGCTACAAAATATCAGTGGAAACGCTCATTGGGAAGTCCCAAGTTTTGACTGCAAAGGCGACAGACTTTCGATTCATAGTTGAGACGAATTCAATCGGTCTGGAAAAGAATTCTAGAGGCCGGCTGCTCAGATCGGCAGTCTTGCGTGATATTCGCGGGAAATGCCATGTAAATGCCGCAAAGCACCGTGACGCGACGCTGATTTCCAGCAAGGCGGTAGCTGCTTCGGGGGAATTCTCAGTGATGCATTCGTGCGTTTGCGTTTGTTGGGGCGTGGGCGTGCCTATTTACTATCTAATTTCGTTTTTCGGCTCTTTGGTGGTGACAGCTGCTACAAAAAATCAGGCTGACTACGATAGCTCAAAGGAATCGTTGTTTCTGCAACTGCGCTGGTCGGGAGATCCGAGGGTTTGAGCCCTAATGGTGACAGATTTTCGATGCAAAGTACATTGCTGGAACGAATTCAATCGGTCTGAAGGAGAATTCTAGAGACCAGCTGCTATGATTGGCAGTCTTCCGTAATTTCTCCGATAAATGCCATGTAAATGACGCAAAGCACTGTGACGCGATGGAGATTTCCAGCACTATATCTCAGGCTACGATATCTCAGTGGAAACGTTGCGTCTGCAGCTTCGCTGATTGGGAAGTCCCAAGGTTCGAGCTCCAAAGACGACGGATGTTCGATGTTAGGTTCATAGCTGAGACGAATTCAATCGGTCTGGAAGAGAATTCTAGAGGCCGGTTGCTCATATCTGCAGTCTTGCATGATATCCCCGAGAAATGACATGTAAATGCCGTAAAGCAGTGCGACGCGGTGCAGATTTTCAGGAAGGGTGCAGCTCTTTTCTGGGAATCCTCGGTGTGCGTTTCGTGCGTTTGCGGTCGTTTGGGAATGGGCGTCTCTGTCTACTATCAAATTTCGTTTTGGGGACGGGGAGAGGTGGCTCTGGACATCAAGTGTTGTCACCGCAGTGTCTCTGACCGGGAGGACCTAGTTTCCAGTCCCGTGATATGATTTTCGACACTAGATAGAGAGGTAGGTAGAATTCAACTGCTGTCTGGAGAAAATTCTAGCTGCCGACTGCTCTGATTAGTTGTTTTACGTGGTTTCTCGGATCAATACCTGGCGAATGCCAGAGCAGTACCCCGAAAAACGAGTCACGGACCACGCGCGATCTTTCCTTCTTCCTTGTACCAGTCTCACTCCTTACACACACACACACACACACACACACACACACACACACACACACTTACAATCACTTCACAAACACATTCCGGGAGACCGGTCGGAACCTTAGAGCTTGTCCCGGCTGGGGCGGTGCCTCTCTGGTAGGAGATTCCTTTGTTGGCGGAAACCCCGTTAGCTGACGGTAGGTCGACGCCGGATCTCACCATCCTGTAGGAAAGATCACCGGCATCTCCTGCGATGAAAAGATGTATTACACTTACGGTACTAATGACCTTTGCAGTTTGCGCGTCAAAAATCAGTAATCAATCAATGTTTTTTGGCTCTTTGGTGGTGACGAGTGCTAAGAAAATCGGTGCTACGAGAGCTCGGTGGAAGCGTCGTTGCCTCTGTAGCTCCGCTAATTGGGTAATCCTAGTTTGAGCTTCAATGGTAACGGATTTTCGATGTTAGCTATATACTTCGGTTTTTATAATATGGCGCTTTACGGCCTGTCTTCACAATGGAGCACCGGGAGCGGTAGCTCAGTGCATCAAATGATGTCACTGCAGTGCCTCTGACCGGTAGGTCCTAGGTTCGAGTCCTGACGGTGGCAGGATTTTCGATACTAGCTTTTCAGCTAGGTCGAATTCAGTCGCTGTCTGGACGAGAATTCTAGCGGATGGCTGCTCTGAACGATTTTTTCCGTGGTTTCTCTGATCAGCACCAGGCGAATGCTGGAGCGAATGCAGTACCCTACCAAACAGGCCACGGACCACGCGCGATCCTTATTTCCCCTTCCTTGTCCTATCCTCTCCACTTACACTAACATGCACTACACTACTACATATTCCGAGAGACCGGTCGGGAGTTTAGAGCTGGTCCCGGCTGGGGCGGTGCCCCGCTGTTGGGAGAGTCCTGGTTAGGGGGAAACCCCACTAGCCGACGGTAGGTAGGCGCCGAATCTCGCCATCCAGCGGGGGAAGATCACCATCTCGCGAGAAATAAAACATGCACTACACTAACGGGACTAACGACCAAAGCCGTTGACGCGCCCGCAAACACGAAAAAATCAATCAAAAAATCATAATGGAATATGGCACGGCGTTTTGCATCATTCTCGGTCGTGCCGCTAGATGTCGCATGCTCATGACACCCAGCAAGATACCAGTTGAAAGCTTAGAGATTGCTAGGCTGGGGTGATGCGCCCCTAGATAAGATGTAACCTGTAATATCGAAATATTACAAAACGGACATCAGGGCTTAGCCGGTTGTGATCGGAAATGTTTGATGATATAAGCCCGTATTCTGTCAATCCCTACTTTGTGGTTTTGAATACTTATCAAGGTGATAGATCTATGTTTCGTCTTCTGTCACATTTTTTTCAACATTTTGCCATATCTGTGTTCATTGTCTCCAATTTCATGTGACGACTTGTTTTCTTCCTTTAAGAAAATGAAAACTCATGAGCTGAAGCTTTTAAAAACCTAATGATGCAAGGTTGTAAACATTTTCTAATATAGCAGTTGTAAACCAAACCCTATGATTATTGAATACAGAGCTTTGGGCCACCTCACTTGAGTATTGAAAATTAATTTGTTGGTAATTGATCACCCGGTACGCATTGCCAGTATTATCTTCCTAACATTTTACGTATAGTTATTTAAGTACTTGATTGTATAACACCAAACACCACACCTATACAATTTTAGATCTTTCAGATTGATTAATTATTTTTAAATGGGTATTGTAGATCATCTACAGTATTTACATTTTTGCAATGTACGTATGTACTTATGTATGTAGTACGTATGTGTACGTAGTACTTTTGCAGTATTCTCAGGCCTGAGCCCTGTTTTTATTAAGTATTCACGCCTGGAGGTAAAGGACACGTAAGGCTATTATTACGTATTCCCGACACCGTAACTAGCTCACGTCGCTGGCCGGAGCTTTTTATTTCGTCACAAGCTACAAAAACCGAGACGATTTGTATAAGAAAGCTGCTACAACTTCATTTTTGATCCGTCCGGGAATCGAACCCGGGAACGCCTCACAGAAAGCTAGCAAGCTCTCCATGAGAAACTCGAGGAGCAAATTTTATCAATTTGTGACAAAATTCCCCTACAAAGAAGTATAATATAATATATATTATGTAGAAGAAAATAAGATACTTGTAGGTGTATGTGCTTTGCATGTTTGGGTGAGCTACCTTCACTGTGTTTTCTGTCATCAATGAGATACTTTTAAACAGTTTCGTCAATTAAGAAATGTAGGCTTTAGTTTCTCCCTCAAATGATACAAGCACTAAGCAAGTATTCTAATTATGTATCCGAAAAGAACACAATGTGTTCCATCGTCGTAGTAAATAATATGACATAAAGGCAAGAGGGTAATCTAATATCAAGGTTGAATGTTCGCAGAGTCCGCATTAGATAAGAAACACGCATATGATTACATGCGAAAGTTACCTCTGGCATATAATGACACAAGCATAAAATGACTATTTACATATCGGAAAACGTCTTAGTACATACGCCGGTGAGTAAACATTGCGATAAAATATTGAATGAATAAATATTAGGACGGAAATAAACAAACAACAATGCATCATAGAAAACTTTTTAAAAAATGTTCCCCTAAATTGTACTTTAATGTTATTACGTACACCAATGCAACCTTTGATGTACGAGTATATTAAAAATTTCCCTCCATAACACAGAAACGTGTCATATGGTCCGCAAGTTCTTATTGAGTGTATGGATGAGAGATGTACTATGTTCCTCTCACCGCTTTCTTACTCAGTTACCTACCACCATCGCCCACCCATCACTTATAACTTCAACGTCAGGTACGGTCACTCGCGAAGTGTTAAACACTTTCCACAATCAAAAAAGTTATGCCTCAATTACTCCTCCAACCAACAACTCACACGAAAAATCTGCGGGCATGCTCCATCACCATCGGAAAGAAGTGGCTCCGATCCCGAAGAGGAACTCGGGAACTGCCTTTACTGCGACGTAAAATCCTTCGCTCCGTGACGGCATTCAAAGCGCGACCGCCCTCCTTTCCCTGCCTATCGCGAGGGTTCCTACTTCCACCGCGTGGCGTCGCCACTGACGTTTACCGCCCTTAAACGAGCAGTTGGAACACTGGGACGGCGGCGGCGTAGGGAGCACAGCGATTTTTATGCACGCAATAAAAACTCCGGCGACAAAGAGCGCGCTTGAAGTAACCGGTGCCGCAAGAGCTCGCCGCTTGTTGCTTACGCCAACGAGCAAATAACTTCATTAGTCAATTATTATCGTTTTTCCTTTCCCCCATTCTCTTTCCTTGCATCGTTTTTCTTTGTAGTGTCTGCTGGCAAAATGAAGACGCCGGCTTTACATATTCATGAAATGTTTCTTTTCTTTTTCTCTGGTCGTTTGAAATTGAAATAGCTGAGCAAAAATGTAATTCACTACGGGCACTAGAAAAAACGAAGTTGTTAGGAATAATTCACTGTCGTGCAAATTTTTGTGTAAATCGTGAAAAATAGTTATGTTTCAACTAACTAAGAACGAACAATCGAATAATGAAAAGGATGTATGTTAAAAAATGTATGTTAAAGGATGTATCTTCCCCAACAATTTTATGCTGATTTTTTGTGAGAAAACTCAATCTATTACTTATCTTCCAAAGAAATGTCAACGCTCACTTAAATTTTCCGATGCAATTATTATGGAAAATTCTAATATCATACTTGGATTTACGACACAACACGATCCCCTGAAAATAAGTAAATTTTGTAGACAAGCATACGATTAGTCGACGATTACGAGCAACCTCAGCTCACTTTTAAAGACATGCTGAATGGATTTCATAACTTGTGCATTGGATCGAGACTACACTTCAATTAAAAAATATGAATAATGACTATCAAACAACAAATATTTTGAAGAGGGAAATTACGAACAAAAGTACATACTGTAACCGTACTCCTCTCGAGCCTCACCGATTACAAAAGTAGATCTGTCATTTGCCTACTTCGCGACGTGTGATTACACCGTCACGCATCCCTGGGAATATCTCAATTTACGGATAAACTTCCCTATTGGTAGTGGGTTCGTCTTTGTTAAACTACTGATCAATTAACAAACCAACACAATTTTTCAGTTTTCCATCACAGGATTCAAAATTCCATCATAGGATTTCCAAAGTGAAATTCCCAAAAATAAGAATAAAGAATATATGAAAAGTATGAAATATATTAAAAATATGAAAGCTGTAACAAAGAAGAAACATGTCCTATGTTACAATAGTCCTCTTTTCTAGCAACAAGAATGCAACAACGTGGTTTTACAGATTCATTTCGATCTATTACCGCCGCCGTTCTTTCATTCATTGCATTCTTGTTTAATATTCATTTACTAATTCCATGTAATCTCACGATATTCACAGTACGTAAGTCTATGAAAAGTGCTCAGTCAATTACCTTTTATTAAAGCTTTTGTGTTCCGCAATCTTCGCGTGTCCCTCGTCGACCATGTGGCGTACTCGTAGACAACCGTTCTCCTTGATGTCTCGAACCAGAAAGAGCGAGCTCTTTTTTGACGCAAGTTCACGCCACGTCCGTATTTCCACGAAAATTTCCTGATTGGCTACGGTCTGAGTGCGTTCAGAAATCCTTCTCTGACTTACGCCATCTCTTCGCCACTGTAGAAACTACGTGTAGGGCCTAATGTCGGGTATTATTGCTTCCATTTTCCGTTGGTTATAAATGTGACCGGCGACAAGCGGTTACAATACACTTACGAGAACTTAACGTAAGCGGTACTTAAGAATCAAAAATATATTAACTTTAACAAGATTTCAGTTTTTAACTGTTTATTCTTTGATAATTAGTTTTCCTTGATTGTCCTTTTCTTAATGTAAACACTTTTTATCATTTAGTTTCTTTTACCTTCTTCTTCGTCTTCTGGGAACTGAGATTTTATAATCGATTCATTTATATGAAAAAAGAATCTTATTATTGCTGCCGACCTGGATGACCGAGGCGGCTAAGAGAATGCACCCACTCAGTGATTCGTCCCAAAGGGTCGTGGGTTCGATTCCTGCCTTCGGCATGCTTGTTTCTCCCTTTTCTCTCGTATATGTGTTATCGCGGAGGGCCTCGCATTCTGCTGATCCCAGATCAGAGGAGCCCGCAAATGTGTTAGTGTCTAGTGTATGGTCGAATATGCGTCCCTTCAGAACGTAAAGGGTAACCGGCTACAGTCTGGATAATAGCCTTAGAAAAAATACCTGTTTGTTATTTACAATACGTGATGATAAAAACAAATGTTTCCAAAAACGTCGTATAAACATATTAACCAAATGAAATTAATAATTATAAAAATTATATAATTATTGTCTAAAATTTTAAAAGTAAGTATAATAATATAAAAGAACTTAATCAAGACAATCATTTAAGAGATTATTCCTAGCAACCATTTTAATCAACATGTTTGTCATTGTTGTATGTAATTTCCTGTCTCGAGTTTTAATGATTTTTTTTTGAAATGATGCATTATTGAAAACTCTAACAAAAGTAGAATACGTTACCTTTTCTTAAACATTTGCCGTGAGAATATTGTATATACATTACTTATGTGATATCATAGATGAAATTATCAAGAATATTTACTTACTTGAAAATAATAAAATCTTCTTCGAATTTAAATTACGAAATCTTACCGCAGAATCCACAATAGAAAATTTAGACTCATAGAAACTTCATATTTTGCGTAATATCCTATTAACTGAGCGCTGTAGAGGATGAGAAAGTGTATGGTTTCACTCGAAAGAAACATATTTTTCTACACATACCAGCAAGACAGATTTTCGTGATACGCTTGCTAAATGTCTCTTGTAGTTCAAAATATTCTTCCTGAGTGACCAATTGCTGTATTACTCACGGTATTTCAACTATCACCCCTGAAAATGTTAGAGCAGTGGTGCACCCAAGCAGAGATTCATGAGTTCTTATCTCCCCCAGAAGGGATGGTATTGATAAATATAAATCAACAAATAAAATTCTTCAATTCATAATAAATGTAACATTCATCATACGAAAACTTGATTCAGCAGGTCTTAAGGAAACATTGAAAACACATCTGGGTTTGTATGATTGCTTATATCAAATGAAAATAACTAGGAAGGATGTCGAAAATTATTTTAGATGTAAATTATTACAATTAACATCAACAACAGAAAAACATTTGAAAGACAAACAGTGCCACACATTGCACTGATATCATGTTACAAGAAGAAAATGTAAGTTTTTAATAATATCTTCAAGAAAACTGTATAAAGCAAATATGAGGCTTCTAATTTTTTTTCTGTCTTAATATAATATTATGGGAAGGTGTGTCCTCAAACAAGTATCCAGGGGAGGGCGCACGCCTTAACAAGTTAAGAATTGATGATGCAAACCTCAGTACACTTTGGATTCATTTCCATGTACAACAGACAATTTCATATGAATAAAAATAAGAATAGGAGATGCATTATAATATTAACACAAAGAATTATACAATTTAAGAAAGGGTAACATTTATCAACAAATGTATCTAGTAATTTGTATACAAGTAATTTGGATAAGGTATTGTTTGCTATCTCACCTGAGGATTTCTCACCTTTACTAAAACATTTACTATTTCTTCATTTACTATTACTATAACATTTCCTGTATTTGATACATGTTAAGTAGGGCAAAGATGGGCAAGCGAGGCTTTCTGCCTCTATAAGTGGAACTATACAAAATTTCATGTGAATAAAAATAAGAAAATGAGATGCTTTATAACACAAACATAAAGAATTACAAATGATTAGGTAATTGTAACTTTTATCAAGAATATATCTAACTTGCATCGTATTTAAGTAATTTACATAAGGTATTTTTTCTGTGTCCGTAGTTATATTTGTGCATTATAACATTTTTGTATTTGATACATGTAAATTTTAACAAAACGCGGCAACCAAGATTTTTGCCTCTGTAAATGGAACTACATAAAATTTCACACGAATAAAAATAATAATAGATGATGCATCATGACATGAACATAAAGAATTACAAATTATAAGGAAATTGTAACTTTTATCAAGAAATACATCTAACTTGCATTCTATTTAAGTAATTTACATAAGGTATTGTTTGCTCTCTCCGTAGTTACGTTTGTGCACTATGACATTTCTTGTATTTGATACATGTAAATTTTGACAAAACGTGGCAAGCGAGACCTTTTGCCTCTGCAAGTCAACGCGAGCGGCGAGGCGAGCGGAAGGCAGGTGGCGCGAGGCGAGGTCCACCGGCGGAGCCCTTTCTTTTGCCGAGTTATGGACCCTGACAAACCAGGGCGCGGAACAGACTCCGCGGCGGCGGTGGCGGCGGCGCACGGCACAAAGGGAGCCACCGCAGCTGGCGGCGGCAGCGCGCGGCCAGAAACCACCTCACAGTAGCCAGCGCCCACGCCCACCCGCTCACCTCGCGCCCTTCCACCTCCCGGCTGGCTGGCTTCGACCCCACTCCGCCACGCCCACCTCACGATCTACTCGCGACCCTGCCTCGGGGAGATGGCTGGTGCAGGGAAAGAGTATCAGAATGGTAGGTGGATGAGGATGGGTAGGAACAGGGAAGATGGTGATGTGGATAGAGCGAGAAAAGATACAGTAATGACGGAGATGGACCAGGCAGGGCCGGAAAGAGATCTTGAGGTGGGGGTGGCGGAGTGGGGTCTATGCCATCCAGTCGGGAAGTTCAAGGGCGTGAGGTGAGCGGGCGCCCGCCCGTACATTTAATACATGTAAATGGGCGTGGGTGCTGGCTACTCTGAGATGGTTTCTGGCTGCACCCTCCCATGGCCAGACCTCACTCTGCCACCCCATCTCACGATTTCTTTCCTGTCCTGCCTCGGGGGAATGGATGGAATAGGGAAAGAATCAGAAAGATAAGTGCCCGAGGAAGGGTAGGGAGAAATGGTAAAGTGGATAGAACGAGAGAAGAAACAGTAATGACGAATGTGCGAGGGGCAGGGCCGGGAAGAGATCCTGAGGTTGGCGTGGCGGTGTGGGATCTGGCGCTCAGAATCCCCCTCAGAGCACCACCGCTTACCTCACGCCCTTCCATCTCCCGACTGGCTGGTTTCGAACCCACTCCGCCACGCCCACCTCACAGTCTCTTCCCTTGCCTCACACACCCGTCGTTTCTCCTTCTCTTCCTGCCCTTTCCCTCTCACCATCTCTCCCTACCCCTGCTCACCCCCTCCTCAGGATCTCTTACTGGCCCTGCTTGTCCCATCTCCGTCAGTACTGTATATTTTCTCGCTCTGTCCACTTCACCATTTCCCCTACCCTTACTCGTCCAATTAGCTTTCTGATTATTTCCCTGTTCCATCCATTTCCCCGAGGCACAGCCGGGAAGAGATCGTGAGGTGCAGGGGGCGTAGTGGGGTCTGGCGATGGGAGCGCACGGCCAGAAATCACCTCAGAGAAGCCAGCGCCCACGCCTGCTCATCGGCTCACCTCATGCCCTTCCACCTCCGGCTGGCTGGCTTCGACCCCACCTCGCTACGCCCACCGTGCAATCTCTTTGCAACCCCCACCTCGATCATCTCCGTCCTTTGAGCTTCTTTTCGTGCTCTGACCGTCTCTCCGTTTCCCTCTATCCTTGCTCGTCGACTTCTCTTTCCGATACTTTCCCTGCTCCATCCGTGTCACCATCTTCCCGTGCCTTACCTCGTTTACTTTCCTTTTTGATCCTTTCTCTGCTCAACTCACCTCACCAGCTCCTCTACCCTGCCTCTTCATCGCCCCTTTCCAATTCTTCTCCGGCTCTGCCCACCTCCCATTTCTACTTGCAGTGTCTCGTCCACTTATCATTCTGTATCCGGCCATGTCCGAATACTTTTACCATCTCGCCCGACCTCCTGCTACCCCTCTCACCATCTCACCTACTTCGCCCCACTCATCATCCACTCAACTCCTCTTTGTTGTTGCTATTCCTCTTCTTTCCACCTCAATATGCTCCCAAACCCTTACTTCTGCACCTCTCATTTTGATTGTGACTCGGACCAACCTGTTTCAATCTCACCCCCGAACTTGCCCCACACGTCTCGTCATCACCACACTGCCCCGCTTCACCACAACTTTTCTGCTCTGCCCATCTCAACATGTCATCCGTGACTTGCCTCTCCCATCTCCTTTTCCGTCTTCAGCTCCGGCATGCCCATTACATCCTCTTCCAAGACTCTGTACGCTCATCTGTCCATCACCTTCCTGCCCTGCACCGTATAATTTTCCCAGGATTTCCACCGCCTACCTCACTATCTTCTTTCCTTGTCCAGTTTTGGTCCTCAGTTACATATTCCGACTGCAACACCCCCTCCCCTCAGAGATCCGTCCATCACATCTCCTCTTTCATTTCCCACTGCCATATCCACCTCACGGCTCAGCAAGTTCCACATATGCATATCTCTCGAAGTGCGCTCTGTTTCATTTAATGTCACTGTGCCGCACCGATTCCTATAACAAGCTCTGCCTCCTCTCCCGCCCTTTATCCACTGCCTAGTCCAACACACCATGCCTCACGACTCCATCCAACATACCGGTATAGGTGGCTCAAGGTATAAATTGAAGCCACTGCAGTGCCTCTGACTAGGAGGTCTTGGAGTTCGTGTCCCGACAGTGATAGGATTTTCGACACTACCTACATGACAAGGTGAAAATTAGCCTCTGTAAGGAGGAGAATTTTAGCGGTTACTTGCTCTGATCGGTAGTTTTCTGACGTTCCTCTGAGCAACACCAGACTGCCGGAGCAGTACCCTAACAAACGGGCGACGAACCGCGTGATCTTTCCTTGTCCTATCCTCACCCCTTACGTACACACATTTACACATACAAGCTTTTCACTACCATACATTTCGGGAGACAGGTTGGCAACTTAGAGCTTGTCTCAGATGGAGCGGATCCCCGCTGTTGGGCGATACCCGGTTGGGGAAAAACCCCTTATCTACGTAGGTCGGCACCGTACCTGTCCATCCAGCTGGAGATCGCCGCCGCCTCGTGCGATAAAAACATGCACTATACGTACGGTAACACTGACTTAGCAGTTGACGGGCCCGGATTTACCAATCAATGAAACAGTCCATCCACCAATCTCCCATCCAACAGCCGCCGATCGCTCGTTCAGTGCTTACGTTCGCATCCATACTTACTTCACAGGTTTCCTTACCCATTTGTCAGTAATATCTCCCAACAAGTTCTCGATTTGCAATCACTTCTATCCCACAGTGCTGACAACCTCAAACTTTTGCAATTGCAGTCGCCAATGCGCAAGTGAGCCTCCACTCACAGTCTCTATCGCTAGTGCCAATTCCGGCCCAATCTCTTCGCTTCCTAACTCACGCTGCCTCCACTATTGCCTTCTGCAATGCCTCCGCCCCCTCCAACGTTACCGTATCCTCCAAATCCACCGCTCCCTCCAACGCTGCCGTATCCTCCAAAGCCACAGCATCCTCCAAAGCCACCGTCCCCTACAACGCTGCCGTATCATCTAAAGCCACCGCATCCTCCAAAGTCACCGCAACCTCCAAAGCCCCCGCATCTACCAAATCCACCGCCCCTCCAACGCTGCCGTATTCTCCAAACCCACCGCCCCCTCCAACACTGCCGTATTCTTCAAACCTACAGCCCCTCCAACGTTGCCGAATATTCCAAAGCCACTGCCCCTCCAAGGCTACCGTATCCTCCAAAACCACCACATCCTCCAACGCTGCCGTATCTAAAGCCACCACTCACTCCAGAGCTGCCGTATCCTCCTAAGCCACTGCACCCTCCAACGTTGCCGTATCATCCAAACCCGCCGCCTCCTCCAACACTGCCGTATCCTCCAAAGCTACCGCATCCACCAAAGCCACCGCCCCCTCCAACGCTGCCGAATCGTCCAAAGCCACTGCCCCCTCCAAGGCTACCGTATCCTCCAAAACCACCACCTCCTGCAACGCTGCCGTATCAAAAGCCACCACCCACTCCAACGCTGCCGCCTCCTCCAACGCTACCGTATCCTCTAAAGCCACCGCCCCCTCCAACGCTACCATATCCTCCAAAGCACCGCCCCTCTAAGGCTGTCGCATCCTCCAAACCCACCGTCTCCTCCAACGCTGCCATATCCTCCAAAGCCACCACCTCTTCCAATGACATTGCTTCGTCCAACTCCGCTGCCTCCCCCTCCACCATCACCTCCTTCACAGCCGCCAATTCTAACACCGTCACGTCCGCCTCCTCCACCATAATTTCCGTTTCCACCCCTACATCCTTCACTGCCTTCTCCATCACCGAACCCAACATCACCACCGTATTCGCCGCCACTCCGTTCCACCATCCTCTAAGTCCCCTTTTCCATCTCGTGTCTCTATACCTCCACTCCCGACTTTGCGTCGCACTGACCCGCCCCCTCCCCTTCCCCTACTCCCCGCCCACGCCGCCTTCGCCGCCGCCGCCGGCTACGGAGCTCAAAATGAAACAGGACGCTGGTCCCTTTGTTTACGTGCACACATTTTTGCTCTGGACATCAAATAAAAGGAGTCGAGGGCGGTTTCGCTTTTAATAAGGCATTTTGATGATGTAATTTAATATACGCGAGGTAAATGTGTCCCTAAAGGTTGCTCACGGAGCGCGGCAGGTGTGGCGACGGCGAGAGAGCACACATTTCAATTATGGCAGCCACTTAAGCACTCGGGTGGTTTAAAAAGGATTGGCGCCGACGTGTCTTAGAAGAGCTTTTCATTACATGTTTGCTGCAAAATTTTTATTACTAAATATTTTCCATCGTAAAATGCACCTTTTATTATCGACTGTTAGAAATCAGGAATCATATGTTCGCTTACAAAGTTGGCTTTCTAATAAATAACGTACCATTAGAGAAGTATTGAGATTATTGTAATTACTCTTGATAATATTATTTAAATTCAAGTATAAGTGTACTATGACTTTGGGTACCAGAGAAATATTTTAAGGTTTTTTCCTTGAATTATTGCACTCATTTTCAAGACTTCTAATTGTTACTGCTTGTACTTTTAATTTACTCATTTAATAAAAATTTCTCAATAATTCAAACTACTTTCCTTATATACTTATATTCTAGTGGTAATTCTCTCTTGAGTTTTCCAAACAACAGTATCCAACACAAGTACGAGCTCAGAAGCAGGGTTTGACAATTTCCAACCGCGGATGTCACAATTAACATATTCGCAACGTTAAAAATTGATAATATTTTTAAGAGTGTTATTTCAAATGTATTTATTAGCCAAAGGGTTGAAATCAAATAAGAAAACAAAAGTACCGTAATTCCATGAAATCATTATGTCATGAATAATCGTGAACATTTAAATTATTCTTGAAGGAATCAGAGGAAAGAATTGGATTTTTTTTAATTGCATGTGCACTGATCAGTAATTTTTCTTCCGTTTAGGAAGTCTATTTTATAATTTTCATTAATATCGGTTTCAAACTGTGAATTTTCAGAAGAAACCTTCTTTATACATTATTTTTGAAGTAATGGACGTGATTTAAAATGTAAATTTTAGTGCGTGTATACAAACACAATATCAAGCAACCGTATGATCTATGTGTTTTCTTTTTTAAAATATTTCCACTGAATCGGAGTATACTTTTGTAATGGGTTAAGGTTTAGAGTGAAGGTGTATGGATATAGTAGGATTTGCTGCTGGGGCCCACTACAAACAAACATGCGCAGCTCTTGGCAAACATAAAACGTTTCAATTACATTTTTAGAAACATGTTTAGAACCACTAACACGAAACATTTTTAGAAACACTAATCGCTCGGGTTCAGCTAGTATTTGATTATATTTGCAGTGGTTTATTAACTGTCTAAATAAATAAACTTAACTTTCATTTGAATATTAGTTTCCAACTTGTGCACAAAACAACGTGCCACATCTTGAGTTGCAAAATTTAGGGCGATAACGAAAATGGTACGTGCATACGCGAAAAATGTAATGTGTTGCCAAGTCTACTGGCTGTGTGTGTGATTTGCCGAAGCCGCGTGCGCTCTGCGTAGTGCAAAGCACATTTTATTGAGGATTCACTCGGGTGAATAATGGGATAATAAACGTAAAATACGCAACAGAGGATATGCTGTTGTATTTCTCCGCACACGGAGATTTGTATCGATGTAAGCGACCTGGAAATTAAATTACGCGCCTATATGTGGAGAATATTGAAAAAGACATTAAACCTCTCGAATTAAAATGTATGAAACAGATTTGAAGGGAGAGAATTGTGTTTTATTGCAGCGATGTTTGGAGATATTTAGAATTTTCTCTCACTGCAAACAATACGCACATTAAGCACACAAAACGCTACATGTAGCTGAGTTACCCGCACTTGACACTAAATTATCGGTTCTTAAGCAGATAAATTCTAAGCGTTAAAATAAAAAAAATGTTTTATCTCTTTTGCCTCCAGAAAATAGGCAGAACATTGATACACCACGCTACTATGAAAGCTCCATCAACGGATCGTATATATTTCCTCTTAAACAAAGATCATAAGAACATATAATTAAAATAATTTTTTTCAACAGTAATTTACCACTATAAAAGTACAATAACTGTGTGAAGCACAAAATTACTGGTGACTTTACTGCTTTTAATGGATTTTCGTGAATCTCTATTACTAATTTCCTAAGCGCGCACAAGTTAAAACTATGCAATGGCCGGAGGATTAATAAAGAGAGGCTTACAAGAATCACGTGAGTTAGAAAGTTTTCAATGATGACAGAAAAATGCAGAAAATTGAATGTGTTCTCTTACACTGCGCATACCAACTGAATTCTGATACTCAGTACCTCACACAGCTGATGTTAGGCATCAGCATGGTTCCAAGAAAGAGGCTGCCAGCCATTCAATATTTGCTATTCATGCATTGCGTCATATAACGGAATTTTTTTAACTCTTCTTGCGATGTAAAGAACTGTTGTATTATGTACAACAACACTATGTTATTGCAGTATACTTGAAGAATGGTTTTCTAAAATGTTTAATTTGTTGCCATGTTATAAGGAAGAATTTTATTTGTTGTTCTGGAGCAGTGCGAGTTCTACTATTGGGGACATGATTTTGTGTGGTTTTATTCAGCAACATATCTGCTTCACAGTCCGCTAAATGATTATTTCCAAACAAAGTTTCTTGGGCTGAATGTACTGTGATAACCACCTTACAGGAGGGCCGTCAGATCAAAGGGCATGCGAATGATCTTCAAATCTGTTCCGCAGACGTTTCTTGCCCCATGGGCCGATTCTATTTCCAGAGAGGGGACGCAGTGTTTAACACACTTCATGATGAAGCTATGGATTGGGCCTAGCGTAAGCGTTGGCATTTCTTAAAGAGGCATTTATTATATTATAAAAACATTATTATTTATTTAATACAGGGAAGACACTTAAATCTCTATATGGCGTGTTGGTCGGAAGAGCAATCTACACATTAATTTACTTTTAAACCAAAATTATTATTTATTCAAGAAACGATTTTTTAAAAATCTCTAGCCGCTTAGGATGATTAAGAAGCAAATTAAAGAAAAACATTTCAATAAATATTCTGATGCCAAATTCGTTTCATTACATTTTTTTCAATCTCCATATTCTTGTAATATTTTTGACAGCCCTGCCTCAAAGCTTAGCAGCCCGAGAAGTCAGCCACTAGCAAAAATTGAAAGAGATTGGTTTTACTCAATACTGGGCATTCAACAAAACTCTTTTCCTAAATGCAGTGATCAGTGAAATCTCTGAGTAATCAGCCCTCTACAGGGTAACACTCGACTGAGCAGAAGTAAGCATCACTTTGGAAATCACATTTCCACATAGGTAGATTGAGATTTCGTGTTTCCAGGCCCATCAAAGGCTAGGGTCATTCCAAGTCTTTATCACGAGAGGGGGCGTTGATTTTCCCCTGATGATTGGTGATATTCAGCGCCGACCTACACGTCGGCTTGCTGCGGTTTTTTTCATAACCAGGTATATCTCACCAGCAGGGCGGTGCCCCGCTGGTGAGATATCCGGTTGCTCAAGCTCTAACCCCCCGGCTAGAGTGTCTGAGGTAGTTTAGCACATGTAAGTGTGTGTGTAAACAAGAGATGAGGGTAGAACAAGTAAGAGGATGCAAAGATCACACGTGCCCCGTTTGTTAGGGTACTGCAAGGACATCGTTTAGTGTTGCTCAGAGAAACCTCAGAAAACAAACGATCAGAACAGCCGGCCGCTAGAATTCTCCTCCAGACAGCAGCTGCAATCTAGCTGTGAAATCAGCTAGTATCGTCAGAGGCACTGCAGTGGCATCAGTTGATGACCTGAGCCATACAAGCCGGTTTGAATATGGGTGTCTAGTTCTCATCGAACAACCGGCCTACTACTCACAACACATACTCTCTTCATGTAGAGACATAACACGCACTGACTAGATGTGTAATGAACAAGCCGGAGCAATGAACCCATCTACTGCAAAACGATTGAGGATGGTGAAATTGTAACCTACTGACCGACAAGGGGACATGCCTTGTTTCCATAGCGTCGACATGTCCTATTCGGTAATGAATTGTTCCTATATCACTCCCACCAACGCCGTGTTGGTGAGGGCGGACTGACATCTGTATTCCTTAAAAAGGGTCACACTCTAAAAGACATAACAGTTGACAACAGTGGTCTCGTAACCAACGAGAACACAAGATGTAATCTACCCTTGTTCGTACCGTTTGAAGGTGAAGGTTGGTTGATTGGTTGCTAGTGATTCCGGGCGCGTCAACAGCTTAGATCATTAGTCCCGTAAGTGTAAATGTTTTCCCTCGAGACGTGGCAGTGATCTTCCCCCGCTGGATGGCGAGATCCGGCGCTGACCTACCGTCGGCTATCGGGATTTCCCCCACCAGCGGTGCACTTCCCCATCCGGGACAAGTTCTAAGCTACCGTCTCTCGGAATGTTTGGTAGTGTAGTGCAGGTTAATGCGTATATGTGTGTGTGATATCGCGCGCGGTCCGTGGTCCGTTTGTTAGGATACTGCTCCGTCATTCACCTGGTCTGAAGGTGAGAAGAGGAAGGGTATAATACAGTATTTTTATGTACACTCTGTTTTAAAAGTATACGATTTGTTTATATTATTGCAGTACAGGTTATAGCCATTCACAGTTTCCTATTTATTACTTTATGTATTACAAGGTAAAGGTACCCTCGTGCAATTGCACACAGATTGAGGTCAATGTGAGGTGAAAGTAGGGTTTGTATACTGTTGTGTACTAAATATTTGTAAACACGAATGTCGTGTGACTTTAATGTGTTTACACAAGATAACAATGTAACAATGTTCTTCTGAGTTTCCAGGGTTCCTGCTGCTTATTGATTCTACTTTCTAAAGAGAGTGATAGCTGATCAAATTGTATTGATAAAAAATTATTCATATTGTATTATTCAATATGACAATAAACTGTTATTTACTAAAAATTACGCTCAATTCTTGATTTAATCACATCAGGATTCCAACTATTTGTCACCGTCGGCACAAAGAGGAGGTTGTGGGGTGAACACAAAACCCGGCTTCAGGTTCTCACTTGGAAAGAAGGCTGAGTGGACCTCAGAGCCGCTATGAATGGAAACCACTAGATAAGAAATCCAACCTATGTCGCAATTCGAATCTGGGTTCTTTAGGTCAGGAAGCCCGCGACATACCACTCAGCCACTTCGCGGCTTCCCTTTATGTGTTACTGCATAGTTAATTCTGATTGAGCTTCACTACACTTGTTTTATTTTCTGTATTTCGGCTAATGTTAAAACATTCTTGTTACTCGTGATCATGTGTATGTCTGGGAGGATTAGCAAATCATCGTACTGCAAATATTGAGAAGCAAAGATCATTGATATCGCTTATTGGTCCTTTTTTACAAGCTCCAAGGAAGACGACATTTTCTTTCCAGAGCAAAATCAATAGGAAGGCAATTTTATACATGCATATTAATATTGATCTCGTAATAGAATTCAGAGCTAAAGTGCTCGGAAACTACAAATTCCATTCGCATGACTTCTGCGTCTTCATCAGCGTGTCTAAAAAGAACCTCACTGCTCGTCCTTAAATATCATTTTAATTTGCAGATAACATACGAGTTGTAGTGAAATAGGGACGATCTTGCATCGAGTACTCAACAAACGATATTCAATAAAATAATACAGCCTCCGCCACCGCATCCACCAAAGCCTCCATCACTCGTCTCAGCCAAGACATAACACTCGAGTACAAAGAAGATTGGTGCGCCGTAATAGCGTATTTCATGTACGTGATAAGAAAAACTGACAAAAGCGAAGGGCACCAGTCCCGTTTTAACGTTACTGAGGGAAGGTTTTTGTCTGCTTGCAAATATCCGCGGATGGCTGGATTTGTTGGCGAAACCAACTTGGCCACCCTTCCACATTTCTTGTGAATCACTCCGGCATAATTTTGTGAACCACCAACGTTTGAAATCACTCGCCGCTCCGGAATAGGGAAGAGAAAAGAAACGAAGGACACGAGTGACGAGACACAGCATGGGGCAAAAATCAAATGACAAAATGCGAAAGACAAAGGACAAAGGTTGAGGGCTGAAAGGAAATAGTGTAAAGGCGGAAGAGAGGGTCAGAAAAGGAGGCGAAGGCGAATGAAAAAGAGATTAGAGCGCGAGATGGCCAGAAGCCACGGACCGGAGCCTTTCGGGGGTGTCCAATCGCAGTGCGTTGGCAGCACCACACGACGAGCAAATTAACCCATTGCCCCACCCCTCCCTCCCGCTCGCTGGACTCACCCCGGCCTCTGTACCCCCCCCCCCCATCCTCCAGTTCAGGCGCGCGGCGGCGGTATTTTTCTGTCGGACTTTCTTCGCCTGACCTCCCCCATTCCCAGCGTAGGGTCCACAGAAAGACCGTGAATTCCTCTGAATTCTGCTCGCTGCTCCGCCTACAGCACTTGTGCCAGCGCTGTTACTCGCCTCGTGTCACACTGGCTTCTTTTCAAAGAGCGCATACGCAAGGAAAAGTAATTATCTGGGAGGGCCAATATACGAATATATTAACCACAAAGAGTTTGAACTGTCACTTAAAAGTCTCAACAACTTTTATAGGTTTGTAGCTCAAAGACGATAAACATCAAACAAGTCTATATGAAGCTTGCGTATATACATTCTTTCATGTTTTTTTCTCCAATGAATCGATGTCAGCTTTCAGCTCGGCTCACGCAATTTCTTCTCGTGCGTTCCGGCCTCTCTTATTTTGTGTGTGTTTTCCCTCGTCCTCGGCGTCTCCTCGGCGCATTCACACGCGGCCTTTTCAGCGCCTCCGCTCTCCTCTTGCCCCCTCCCACGCGCCCTCCATGGCTATTCGCTGCTTTGCTCCGCAGTGCCGCCGCACCGCGTCGCGCCCGCCAGAAAACGAAGTTGCTAATGGGGACATTCAGAGCGGCCGCGCGGCTAAGCATCCGCGTGCCACCGCCTCCGCCGCCGCCATCACCTCCTCTGCCGCCGCCGCCGCCGCCGCCGGCGGCGCTTCCGGTGCTCCCGCCGCCTGCAACCCCTCACACTCGACGCCAACATAGGCTCCGCTGGCTATTGCATAACCGCCGGCACAACCACCGGCATCACCGCCTGCATCACCGTATGCATCATCGTGTACATCACCGCCTGCATCACCGCCAGCATCACCGCCGGCATCACCACCGACATCACCACCGGCATCATCACCGACATCACTATTGCTATCACCACCGATATCGCCACCGATATCACCACCGACATCACCGCCTGCATCAGCACCTGCATCACCGCCTGCATCACCGCCTGCATCACCGTGTGCATCATCGTGTACATCAACGCCTGCATCACCGCCTCCATCATCGCGTACATTACCGCCTGCATCATTGCATACATTACTGCATCACCGTGTGCATCGCCGCCTGCATCAATTGGGAGAGAGGGTGGTGGACTTCCTGCATCATCGTGTGCATCACAGTCTGCATCATAGCGTGACTCGCCCCCTGCATCACCACCTGCACCACCGCGCCCATACACCTGCATCATCTCATGCATCGCTGTCTGCATCATCGCATGCATTATCGCCTGCAGCACCACCCCTGCACCTCCAGCCCCTCAGCCATCAGCCTTCACCTCCCCATCCACCGCCGTCGCCGCCTCCGCCGCACCCTTCACTTTTACTTCCGCAATCTCCACCGCTGCCTTCACCTCCTACACCGTTTCCATATCCTCCAGGTCCTCCACTAACTCTATCGCCTCCGACACCATCGCTACCTCCGCCGCTACGATCTCCCTATTTTGACTCCCCCACTCCCGTCGACCTCGCTCGCCCTTTCACCGCTGCCACCGACTCCACTGCCTCGGCTACTTCCGTCTCTTTCTCCCTCGGCACCCGCGCTGCCAACTCCACCCCCTACGCTGTCATTGTCACCGCCTCAGTTGCTGTAGAGGGCAATGCAACTCTTCCAACAGCCAACCTCGCTTTTTATACAAATGCGCAGATGCAAAGAATGGTAATGTATTTTGCTATAGGTCTTGTTTGCTCCTTCCCACCTACCGCCAAAAAATCTCAACAGTTTATGATCGGGTCAAGTAGGAATTAATCTACATTATCCCGGGAATGTTCTATGTTTGGTATTATTGCTTCTAAATATGTAAATAATTTTAATTAATAATTACAAATGTGTGGCATGTTGCCTACGTTGTAGCAGGGGATGTCGAAATTGCTGAAGTTAACTGACGAAACGCAAATAAATAAATAAATAAATAAATAAATAAATAAATAAATAAATAAATAAATAAATAAATAAATAAATAAATAAATAAATAAATAAATAAATAAATATCACTTCCAATTTGGCCATTGTATCAGTGACTACGCAGAAAGTAGGCAACTCTATAAATACAAAGATAACGATAAACATTTCTTCGACGGCAGTGAATTTGTATAGCATAATGTTATAAACACATATGCCCTTGTGTACTACTAAAACTTCAGCTTATCATCGTCTACAAAATGCCTTCAAAGAAGTCGACATTTGCGCCCTTTTATCAAACGATAGTCTCGTTGGCCCTAATTTCGTTTCCTCGACACTACCACTACAACTACCTTCTCTACTGGCACAACGGCAATAATCACAACCTCCTCCTACCACGCCACCACCACTACTGCTGCCAGTACCGTCTTTGCCCCTTCACCCTGCTTCCCACGCTGTCAAAGACTCCCATCGCATTGAGCCTTACATCTAGGTCTCCCGGTTCAACCTTCGTTGCTTCCACTGCCATTTCCATGGTTATTAGTCCTAAAGCCAGCACCGCTGCAAATCGCACGTCCTTTTGCATTTGCACTGAGGGAGATGTGCGAGGTTGGGGAGAAGTAGGAGGGCTTGTGGCGGTCGTCAGCTGTGAAGGAGGTTGGAGTCAGGGTGACGGGAGGGTCGTGGAGGGAGGAGTGAGTGTGAGTTGGGAGGGTCGTGGCGGTAAGGGCTGTGGCGATGAGGGAAGTGGCAATAACGGACGTGAGGCAGATGACGATTGCGATGTTTCATTGATAGATTTATTTTTTCGGGAATGTCTGTCATAAGCATTACTCCTATTAGTGTAGGGAATATTTCGTCACGGTAGGGTGCGGTGTTCCTCGCTGAATGATGAGATCCGGCACCGACCTATATCTCGTCTTGCGGGGTATTTCCAACTCCATCTAAAGTAGGGCATCGCCGCAGCCGGAGCGATGCTGGGCGAATGCCGGGTGATGCTGCCGACTCGTCGCTTCCACGTATGTGGTAGTGTAGTGAATCAAAGTGAGTGTGTGTAAGGGGAGAGTTTGGAGCAAGGAAGAGGAAGGAAAGATTACTCGCGGCCCGCGGCCCGTTTGTTAGGGTACTGCTTTAGCATTTGCCTGGTGTTGATCGTATAAATAACGAAAAATCTACCCATTAGAGCTCGCGACCACTAGCATTCTCCTTCGGTCAGCGACTGAATTCAACCTAGCTAGAGTCGAAAATCGAGTACAGTCGGGACTCGAACCCTGGGATATCCCTGTCAGAGTCGCCGCAGTGACAGTGGCAATTATGGGTCTGAGCTAAACTCAGTCAGTCGCTGGCGATGGGAGAGGGGACGAAGAGACCGTGGAAGAGAGGCCGTGGGGTGGTGATGGCGAGGGTGAGGGTGGTGGGGCGAAGTTGGAATGAGGGTGGTGGAGGTAAGGGTGATGGGTCGAGGGTGATGGGACGAGGGTGATGAGGGCAAAAGAGATGAGGGTGAGGGTGATGGGAGGGTGATGGGGGTGAGAGTGATAGGATGAGCTTGGTAGGGGATAGTGTGACGGCCAAAGTGATGGTAATGAGATTGGCGAGATTGAGGGTGTTAAGAGGTGAGGGTGATGGCGGTAAGAGAGATGGCTTTAAGTAGAGTGGCGGTAAAGGAAATAACGGCGAACGAAGTGACGATGAAGGAGATAACCAAGTGACCGAGAGAGCTAACAATGAGAACGACAGAGGCGAGAAGCGTGACGGGGAAATAGGGAATGAGAGAGGTAATGGCGGGGATGTGGCGAGGACGGGGTGGTGGTTGGACGGTGTAGGCAGCGAGGACGGCCTCGCTCCAACCTTCTCACTGGGGCAACGACCAGACCCACACGCCGCGCGCCCCTCTATTAAGAGCCCTGAGCTCCAAATGAGAGGTCGCTGGAATTGCTGCCCGAGCGCACTCAACATTCGCAGCGAATGTGCAAAGGTTACCGGACGACTCGGACTGTTGCCGTGCGGAGTCCGAGTGGCGGGGAATGCGTACGTGCAACTGTTGGGTGCGAGATGCCTCGGAAGGCACGTACTCACCGCATTCCTTCTGGACGCGAATTGTCTTTGCCAAAACTGGAGGATGGTGCCTTTCGTCTTTCCGCGTTCCGAATGAGACACTTTGTTTGCAGTGTATGCATAACATGTGCAACGACGTTAAGCAAACATTTGTTCACTCTCATTTTCTTTCTTGATATTTAGTGGCAATCAATACTTTCAGAAGCAGTAATTCTTTCGTCACAAATTAATATTGACCATTTCTATTGTTTTCATTTCCTGTTTCATCCAATTAATTTTGATATTTTTATTAAGACTCGATCATTTCAAAAATATGTGAAACGACTCGAAACATGTATACTTGGATTTTTCTAACCTGGCCGATGACACTTCATAAGCTGTTACGGTGTCATCCAATCGAGAGCTAAAACGTCATCACGGTGACATCACTGTGGTGACGTTTAAGCTTCTGATTAGACGAAACTGTAAAAGCTGATCTGCTGTCATCACCTAGGTTACAGAAACCTAATTATATGGTGTTTAATTATTGAGTAAATGCATTGCTTTCTATTGTCAAAGAAAAAGTCACTTGTAAAGAAAAAGTTTACCGTATTGAATTTGCGTCAACAGTTACACTAGATATGAATAGGTATGTTAGACGAAGCAATGAAGCTGGAAATATACAAAAAGGTCTCTTATTCATATGGCTATTAAGAAATTTTATGTTGTGTACAAATAGTCCAACTGCCTGTACTAATATACCGGACCGGACCAACGCTATATCATATATGGCTACATACGTGAAAATAAATTTGTAAAGTTGGAGCACGTTGAATGGAATATACATTGATGTTATAGCACGAAAGTGTTGCTGTTGGCTCCTTCAGTGCGGAGAGACCCCAGACTCGCATATCAGAATTAGGAAGCACATGGGAATTGGAGGGAGTGAGGGACAAAATCATGGACATACATATGGGCGAAGAGATGGACTGATTAAATCTTTCCGGGCGCGTCAATAGTTGAAGTCGTTAGTCTCATAAAAGGAGTGCATGTTATATCAAGGGATGTGGCGGTGATCTTCACCCGCTGGTTGGAGAGATCCAGCGCCTATCTACACTCAGCTTCCGTGGGTTTTTCCAACCAGGTATCACCCACCAGGGGGGCACTGCCACAGCCATGACGAGCTCTAAACTCCCGACAGGTCTGCCGAGTTGTGATGTAATGTGGTGCATGCAAGTGTGTGTGTAAAGGTTGGGGATATGATAAGGAAGAGGAAAGAAAGATCGTGCGCGGTCCGAGGGCCGTTTGTTAAATAACTGTACCGACATTCGCCTGGTGTTGACCAGAGAAACCATGGATAACTATCGATCAGAGCAGCCGGCCGCTAGAATTATCCTCTAGACAGCGTCTCACGTGGACTTAGCTTTGTAGCTACTGAAGAAAATCCTGCCACCGTCGGGAGTGTAATCCTAGGACCACCCAGTCAGAGGCACTGGAGTGACATCTATTGATATTCTGAACCACTTAAGACGGTAGATGGGGGTGGCCCTTCCCGTGGCCATGGAGTTGTGGGAGACGAGTCACGGATCTGAGCGTAGTCCTAGACATTAGCGAGGTGTTAACGTGAAGGGGGTGCGGGAGCGGACGCGGGCTGGGGCGTGGCGTGGGTAAGGGCGCTGGAGCGGGCGGGGCGGCCACGGGTATGGGCGCGGGCGCGGGCGCGGGCATGGCTGCGAGCGCGGGCGGGGGCGGGGACGAGGGCACGGGCGCGGGCGCGGGCACGGGCACGGGCATGGGCGCGAGCAGGGGCGGGGGCGTGGGCGTGGGCGCGAGCGTAGGCGTGGGCGTGGGCGCGGGTGCGGGCGCGGGGGTGGGCGTGGACAGGGGCGCGGGTGTGGGCGTGGGCGGAGTGCAACCTATCGCCGGAGTCCCAGCAGCGGCGCGGAGGTCTTGGTTCAAGAGATTCCCCAACAGCGGCCGGGAAGTAGGTCGCCGGCTGTAAACTGCCCTTATTGGCACTTGCTCGCCCAGAGGAGCAGCTGTTGGCCCTCGGCCGCCGGGACACATAACGTGTACTTTGTCTCCCCTTCACCTCTCACCTGCCCCCACCCAGTGGGATTCCTGTTGGAAGGAGGCAGGTATCGAACAGAGCCTCGAAACGCTGCTGTCTTCGAAAAGAAAACAGAGATGAAAATGGAATCAAAACAACCATCTCTTCCATATTACGTGTAGATATCTATATAACTACGTCTGTCACTGTACTGGCTGTCACTAAAAATATTCCCTCTGAAACTGATATTAATATAAACTGACTGGTATCCTAGCCCAATGACTTGGTCGAGACCAAGTGCAGCGCGGCGCCGAGAGAAGAAGAGATGAAGAAGAAGAAGAAAAGTTTGGTGATTTCGAGCGGGTATCGTAGGGAAAAGAAAATAGAAAGCGCACTCAAAGCGAAATATCGCAATTGTCGTGACCATTGATGCAAGGACCGATGGCTGGGGCAGTATTGGCGGTGAAACCTACCACGCTGGAGATGCAATACGGAGAGTGAGAGTGAGAGAGAGAGAGAGAGAGAGAGAGAGAGATCGGGAACGTAGGCCGAGGCGGGGATGTAGTGAGACGGAGGTGGTGTCGGTGGAACTTCAGTGGGTGGGATTATCAAGTTATTTATACCTGGGCTTGAGGGCTTTTAAAAAATAGTTTTTTTTCTTTTTTTAAATATAATTAGTCTGACAGCATAGCGGCTAGCTCCCTATCTTTCATCTCGGTACTTGTTAACCACGAACGTGTGCTCAGGTCTCACTTCTCATAACTCCATGTGGCATTCTTGGTGTTTCATACGTTTCTCAGTTAATTACGGTTTTTTCATTTCTTCGTATTACACTATTGCTCTTTCATTCATTTCATCTCTATTATTAACGCGATTCCAATTGAAAATCTTTATTTCTGGTACAACCACAGGTCAACAACAAGTAATCATAGACTAATAATTTAGAAGTAAACGCGAGAGAATCTATGCCTATTTGGGTGATAGTATTTATTTCTCTACACAAATTTAATGTTTTGTGTCGTAAAAGAAAGAAAGAAAGAAATTCTTAAAATTAAAAAATCATAGACAATATTTGCAATATAATCACAAGAGATGCGACTTTTATATCTCAGAGGAGTAAATGAAGAATAAAGAAGCTAATGTGATCATGGACTAGTTGCTTATTTTAAAGAACATTTAAAAGAAGTGACTCACCCCTTAAATTCCTCTCCAGCACATGAACACTGTTCAAACAGCGAATCAATAACTACCAAATGGTAAAAGAAAACGACGAAAGCATTGACAAAGAAGGGATAGTAAAATTAGAAAATACATATAGAAGTGAACGTGATTTCATTTCTAAAAACAGAGAAGGTAAATGAAGACTGTAGTAGTGGTCAAGCAACTGACAACCAGAAAAACAGAAAATACGGAACAACACCGCAACAAAAACAGACTCCGTGCCCTCCGAGCTTCATTCAACTGTGCGAGAGCACTGCTCCGAGATATCGTACTTCGAAAGCCCGACAACAAACCCCTTGTTTACAACGTTCGCATCCAAAACGAAAACAAGCTCCTGGAACAGTTGAAAACCACAAAATGAACAAATTCTTGAGTACGTTTCAGAGTATCATGAATTCACTCCTGCGAGAAAGGAAATATCTTATTATATGCGAATCGCCTGCAGCTGTTTCCTCGCAAATTAACATTCTGACTCTCAAGTTATGCAAATGTATGCAAACCCGAGAGGCAAGTTTTTGTTCGTACAGCAATTCTCGCGATTCATTTAAGTTGACGAAGAGGGCGACGTCGCGCCCGCAGTTCTTTGTCGGAAGAGGGGGGAGTAGTTGGGGGGGAGGGAGTTAACGCGTGTCTCTACCGTCATCCGCTACTCTCAGCCACCTGCACAGGAAAAGCCTCCTTGGAAACTCAACCGCTGTCTGCACGTCATCTCCCACGTTCGTCTCGATAATTAAGGGTGTCATTCTCTTGAGAAACTCAAGTTGCTTCACCGGCAAAGAGGGTTCAGAGCATCAACTTATGGCACTGCAATACCTCTGACCGGGAGGTTCTAGGGAGTAGATCGCAATGCTGGCCGGATTTTTGACACTAGCTAGACAGTTAGGATGAGTTCGGCCGCTGTCTGGTAGAGAATTCCAGGAGTCGACTCCTCTGATCGGTAGTTTTCCGTGGTTTCTCCGATCAGCACCAAGCGAATGCCGGAGCAGTACCGTACCAAACGGGCCACGGACAGCGCGCGATCTTTCCTTCCCCTTCCTTTTCCTATTCTCATCCCTTACTTACACATACTTACATTACACTAACATACAAGTCGGAAGACCAGTCGAGAGCTTACAGCTTGTCCCGGTTGGGGCGGTGCTCCGTTGGTGGAAGATACCTGATTGAGGAAAATCCCCACAAACCAACGTAGGTCGGCGCCGGGTCTCGCCAGTCAGAGCGGAAGATCACCGCAATCTCCCGCGATGAAAATATGTGCTACACTGACGGAACCAAGCATTAGCATTTAGCATTGCTGACCTTAGCATTTGACGCGCCCGGAATCATCAATCAATCAATCAAACAAGTTGTTTCCTTCTTTCGAGAAGTAGCTGACGCAGGTCCCAGGTCATAGGCAAAAGGGTAGATGCTATAATAGTTGATTTTGCACAAGCATTCTACGTATCTACACATAAACTACTTATCGAGAAGACGGGAATAGACACACGTTCCGTATTATGAATTCCTGAGATTCTTCATGGTAGAAACAGTTCGAGTGGGATAACTGTTTTCGAACATCAGTAATTACGTCAGAGATACCACAAGGATTTGTAATAAGACCTCGTAGCTTTCGTAAATAACACACATTGAAAAGTAGGACTATTACCAGACGATTGCGTGATAAACCGTGTAAATAAATCAGAGGATGACGAGTATATTATGCAAAGGTCTTAAAACACTTGCGGTATTCAGACACAATAAATTGAATGAAAATAAACGGATCGATAAGTAAAGTATTTAAGTTAGACAAGGGTCAAAATGCTGAAGCTGATTACTATTTGGGTAACGATTCCATACCGCGAATATCGTCATGTACGTTCTTTGGTATTAAGTTAGATGGTTAGTTATGGTGAGTGCATCAAATTATTCAAGCAACGAGAAAGGAGTGAAAGTCGTTTTATTAGGTAATGTGAACATTACAGAAATGTAGGTAGGTAGAAGCAAAAGAAATGTTAAATATTCTTGAGGCTTGATGAAAGGCGGATTTGAGAGGCCTGTTGAGATCCTTAAAGACCTACTCAACAAAGAAAATTTGAAAGCAATAGAAAACATAGCTATCAAGTTCACGTACGTCAAAACGTCTTGAGACAGACATATGAACCGTTCGAAACAAGAATGAAAGAGGGGTTTTGCACTTTGCATAAATCATACTTAGGCGAAATGGCTTCACCGGAAACTCAGAATATGTTAACCAACGTATTTCGAGAGAAAAAATCATCCCGAATTTCGTAGTCTAGTTTCGTTGTGATGTTATTTCTTTTCTGTTTTGTTTGTTGTCAGTTGCTTGACACTACTTCGATCTTCTTTTATAATCTTCTATGTTTTTAGGAATATGATTGATTTAACTTTCATATTTATTTTCTAATTTTGCTGTTCCTTCTTTGTCAGTGTTTTGGTCATTTCTTCCACCATTTGGTTATTATTGATTGACCTTTTGAACACTGTTCTTGCGCTAGACAGGATCCTTTTAAGGAGGCCCAAGAAGCCTCCTTTTAATGTCTTTTGAAAGCAGACAACAGATGCGGGGAAATTTGCATTTGTCGGTAGCACTATGAAATATGATAGCAATAAGAAACCAACTATTTTCAAAACTATTCTGCACAAGGTTAGTAGTCTTAAAAACCCGTTAGAATGAGTTTAGTACCAATAGATTAAGCAACGTTACAAGCTTACTTATAGTAGGTTTTTGGTATTTTAGAGATTTTGATAGCTAGTGGCCAGGCGTGGGGTCTGTTTTAATTTATTATCCACGCCTGATTGTAAGGGATTAGCGAGTGTGACATATTCCCAGCACAGAACCCAGCAAAATTGGCCTTTCTAAGCTTTGAGTTTCGTCAGACAGCTCTAGAAACTGATATGGTTTGTTTTAGAAACCGATATCTAGAGATGGGTAGTAATGTGTTGTCTGTGAATAAAAGAGTATTACTAAAATCGATTATTTGTTGCTGATGAAATACATGCAACCACAGAAAAATAAAGTTTTAAAATTATATGTTGACATCTTTAAATTCTCTATTGAAGGATCTCCTATCCATTAAAACGTATTTCAAACCAAACTTAAGAAACACGTTTGTGAACAAATGACCTAGAACATTTTGCAACACCTCCAAACGTTCAACATGGTATCGTGTAAATTTTCATCACCGGCGTATACATTCTGAGGCCGCGCTGTGACTCCCTTAACAGCCGAGCACCTGCTCTGTGGTCGGCCGAGAGGCATCGCGCCCACGCCTCGGGGCGCAGCGCCGTTGAAGCAGCGCCACCAGAGCTGGAACCGCCGCCAACGCCAGCGTCACCGCCATCACCTCCTCCACCATCACTGTCACCATCGCAGCAACCGCCGTCACCATCACCACCGTCTCGACTGCCGCCACCGCCACTACCCCCGCCACTGCCATCACCGCCACTACCATCACCACCAGCGCCACCGCCATCGCCACCGCCACCGCCACAGTCACCGCCACCGCCATCGCCACCGCCAGTCACCGCTTCCGACACCGCCACCGCCACAATCACAGCCTCCGACACCGCCACCACCACCGCCACCGCCACAGCCACTGCCGCCGCCAACGCCAACGCCAACGCCACCGCCAGTCACCGCCTCCGACACCGACACCGACACCACCATCGCCACCACCACTGCCACCGCCAACGCCAATGCCAACGCCACCGCCAACGCCACCACGAACGCCAACACCGATGCCACCATCCCTACTGCTACACCCATCGTCCTACCCCCATCGCTGCCACCGCCACTGCAGCCGTAGCCGCCACAGCCGCAAACGCCACCGCCGCTCCGCTACCGTTTCATAGCTAGTGGTTTGTAAGTCACCACACCACCACAGTTACCGCCGCCACCGCCACCACCACCCCCACCACCATCTCCACCGCCACCGCCAGTGCCGTAGCCTCCGCCACCGCCGCCGACGTCGCCACAGCCATAGCTACAGCCACAGACATCGTCACCGTCACTGTCACCATCATTGCGACCGTCACCGTCACCATCAGCATCACCGTCACCTTCGCCGCCGCCACCACCGCCGCGCCGCAACTTTGTCCCCATTAATTAAATTAGCCCCGGCGCATCGGCGCCCCCGCCCGCCACCGGCGCCGGGCGACGTTATTGGAATAACATCTTGAACGAGAGCGCCCACACCGCGGCCCCACGCTACCTCCCGCCACCTCCCACCGCGTTGAGTTATCGTGGCCTCGCTTCGACGCATTGCTATTACAGCCTCGCACCCGCCTTCGCGAGATATCGGCCCCTCCCTTACAAACGGCGCAATCATACCGTCTCCGCCTAATTTGCCTTGCTTGCTTGACCCACCGTTTCGTTAATCGTCGAGTGATTGACTAGTGCTTCCGCAACAACTGCAAAAGTCAGTGGATCCGTAAGTGTAATGTATTGCGGTGATCTTTCTTCTTTGGATGGCAAGTTCCGGCGCCCACTTATACGTCGGCTTGAGGGGGTTTCATCAACCCTGTATCTCCTGCAGGCGGGGCACCGACCCAGCCGGGACAAGCTCGGAGCTCACGACTGCTCTCCCGGCATGTGGGGTGATGCACGTGTGTGTGTGTGTGTGTGTGTGTGTGTGTGTGTGTGTGTGTGTGTGTGTCAGTAGGGGGTGAGGATAGGACAAGCAAAAGGAAGGAACGGTCTTGAACGCTCTATGACCCGGGTACTGCTTCGAATTTCGCCTGGTGTTGATCGGAGAAACCACTGAATACGATTATTCAGAGCAGCTGGGCGGTAAAATTCTCCTCAACGGCTGAATTTTATCTAGCTATTCGAACTACCTGGTGTTGGAAATTGGGGGACCATCACCGGGACTTTAACCCTGAGTCCTCCAGAACAGACGCACTGCATTGACATCAGTTGATGCTCTGAGCCAACAAATCTCTTACTAATTGTCGATTCTAAAGGTGCATACTTTATTGGTAATACACTAATTTTCATATTCAAGACTATAAACATCGCGAGATATAGTTTTGTAAATTGTTGCCACAAAATTGTTCCAATCTCATAGTTCTATTGACGAATAAAGATGTTCCTACATCTGTAGAAATAGAATAGAGTTAGAATTAGTTTAGTACCAATAAAGAAAGTCAAGGTCTTTTGCATGCATTTCAGTGGTATGCAAGGTGTCAAATGGTGCTAAAACATTGGACAGTGAAGTGAAGTGCAGTGATGTACAACGCAATGAAGCTCAGTGCATCGCTGTATGATGTAGTGCTGTCCTAGGGAACATTAAGTTTGTAATAATAATAATAATAATAATAATAATAATAATAATAATAATAATAATAATAATAATTATTATTATTATTATTATTATTACTATTATTATTATTATTATTATTATTATTATTATTATTATTGCAATTAAAAACATTCTATCGTATCTTCTAGTTTTAATTCTGGTTATGCTTGTGCCTAGCATCCATGAATGTAATAATGTAAAAACGTACAAAATTTCGTTAACGATCTTAGCGAATCTACTTACTGTAATGATTTGTGAGACTAGCCCGCAAGAATGCGTGGGACAAGGAACTTCTACATAAGCAAAGAGGAGCCAATAATGAAAGAAACAATAGACGACAGCGCCGCGTAATAATAATTATTAGAAAAGTAATAGAAAACAAAAGGGGGGGCAATAGGCATTGTGAACAGTGAATAGAACCCAAATTTAGGAACATTTTGAACCAAGAATCACGTTATTCGAGCCACGGGTTCCGTAAATATTATAAATGGTATAAATTGCATGCATAACGGCGAAGTTGAAGACATGGTGACCATTGTTGTACCTCTGAAAGTATACAACAAAACGAGTTTTATTGAATATCCAGTGAATGCCTGGGTGGATTTTGGCCAAACTTACAGAAATTATAGGGAAAAATATTTAGATCAGGGCAAAATTAGTTACGGCGCGGGGGGGGGAATTTATGTAAGGCTTTAATAAATCAGTATCCAGTTCCATAGCATAGCGAGCTAAGAAAGAATTAAAAGAGCGACCGAAGATGTAAGTGACGTCATCACGAGTGGGGAAGACGGAAAATAAAGGTTTTTTGGAAAAAGGAAAACGGGAAAAGGGAATTCGGTAATGTGATAATTACAAACCAAAAGTTAATAAAACTATGAAAGAGAGAGTAAGACGCAAGATGCCCCAAAACAGTGAAAAATGTAAACATTTTCGAACATTTCTTATGGTGATGGGCATGTGTTTAATAAAAAGACAGTCACTTGGATTGTGTGGACCAACAATGCAAACTTAGTTACAGACAGAAAGAGTTCGGATCTGAGGATGATCGCACGCGTTTTTATGTTGTGTTAAGATTTTGAAAATTTTTGCGGAAGTGTCGTGTAAAACGTTATTACGTTATTTTGGTTGCATAAAAACAATTGTTGAGACTGAGTGTATTGAAAATTTATTTAAATTCATTTAGAAATTCACGAAAAAAAATCCGCATAGACAATATTTACGCAAATTAGGTGTCAGGAAATAGGAGCGTCGCGAAAGATATATATATATATATATATATATATATATATATATATATATATATATATATATATATAGCGAGATATAGAAATAACATTCAGGGAAGACGCGATTAAGACAAAAAAACAATACTTGTGGATGCATTGGCAAACTTGAAACGGGGGAGTGCATCGAGGATCTGGTGGCAGCTGAACGGGGGACTGCGTGCGTAAATAATGCACGTGACAACTACCAGCGACGGGCGCTGACGGAAGGTGACATCGCTGAAAAAAAAGGGAAGTGGCACGAATTGTGCAATAACTGTATTGTTTTTTTGTTTTTTTGTTTGTTTACGCTCCATTCAAAAGAAAGAAAAGAAGTTCTGTCGAAGACCAAGTTATGCTATTAGGCTAAGGATAATAAGGAAGGTCACGACAGAATGCGCATTCTGATGGATGGATGAGATTTTTCTTTGTATTGTAATTTCAGTGTGTATGTTTATTTTTTTCCTGTGTGTTTATATATTCGTATTGTTATGTTTCGTAAGTCGGAGGGGCAGATTGTGTTAATGAAAAGGGATATCAGCAAAAAAAAATCCTAAATTAAATGCATGAGCATCCCAATGGCTCATAATTGCCGTGATTCCATGTCTTTTTATTCTGTAGTGGTATGAATGTTGACCCAGGCACGAACGAAACGGACCCTTCCTTCAACTCCGTATGGAGTGAGCGCGCGGACTACGACACGGTAAGAAATAAACAATAGTACGAGCTAGCAGAGGTACGGGCAATCGCTAATGTGGCACCCAATTATAATTCAGGGCTAGGGCAGGGCAAGATAGTGCGCGTGACGAGGAAAAGATTACAATCGTCGTGAGGTTTTGTAAGAGAATATTACAGTGGCGCACTAAGGTGGGCCATCGTGTTTGATTTGAAGTAGTATATTGTTACATTGGCGCCGCGACGTGAGGCGTCGCGGTATCAAAGGAGGGCGGAAAGAGAGGGGGAGATTATTACATTACCTGCACAAGAGATTGTTCTCTTCTTGCTTTTGTCCTTCCTTCCTACTCATAGGTTCTCGTTTACCATAGCCCCAACTGAGTTGCAGCAGCCTCATCACTGCATCGCTATTACGATTTCATATCTACTCTCATGGGATATTGTAGCGTCATGAGGCTGGGCACCTGGGCTGAAATTCCCCTTCTGGATGGCGAGATCTCACGGCAATCTACACGGCGGCTTGTGGGTATCCCCATCCAGGTATCTCCCATCAGTGGAGCTCACCCGGGACAATCTCTGAGATCAAGACTGGTGATAGTGTAATGCGTATGCGAGCGTGTAAATAAGAGATCAGGATAAAAAAGGGAGGGGAAAGAAAGACATCCGTTTGTGAGGGTACAGCTCCAGAATTCACGTAGTGTTGATCCGAGAAACCACGGAAAGCTATCGATCAGAACAGCCGCCACTAGAACTCTTCTCCAGACAGTAGCTTGATTCGACCTAGCTATCTAGCGAGTGTCGAAAATCCTGCCACTATCGGGACTGAACCCTAAGCCCTCCCGGTCAGACGCACTGCAGTGACATCAATTGAAGCCCTGAGCCACCTAAACTGGTCCGCGCTTAAAAATCGCAGATCCACCAACGCCCGACCGGGAGCGGTAGCTCAGTGCAACTGATGTCACTGCAGCGCCTCTGATCGGGAGGTCCCTAGGTTCGAGTCCTGACGACGGCAGGATTATTGACTAGCTTTTCAGCTAGGTCGAATTCAGTTGCTATCTGGAGAAGAATTCTAGCGGCTAGCTGCTCTGATCGGTAGTTTTCCGTGGTTTCTTCGATCAAACCAGGCGAATGCCGGATCAGTACCCTAATAAACGGGCCACGGACCGCGCGCGATTTTTCCTTTCCCTTCCTTGTCCTATCCTCACCTCTTACACGCACACTTACACTAAGATGCACTACACTGCCACATATGCCGGGAGACCGGTCGGGAACATAGAACTTCTCCCGCTGGTGGGAGAGACCTGGTTGGGGAAAACCCCGTTAGCCGACGTTAGGTCGGCGCCTGATCTGGCCATCCAGCGCGAGAAAGAGCACCGCCACCTCCCGAGCAAAAACACGCACAGCACTTACGGGACTAATGACCATAGTAGTTGACGCGCCCGCAAGCACTAAAAATCAATCAATCGACCACTGAAGGGCAGAGGGTATATCTGCCAGAGCATGACAGATTTCGGGCAGCGGGTAGAACGAGTTGGCTATTAGCTGGACCGCAAGACGCATGTAGAGAGGGGGGCTAAAGGGAATTAGCTCCAACAAACGCATCAGAGTGAGAACTTGTTTATGTAAATAGTTGTGAAAATAAAATATATATTGTTCACTCGTGTCTATGTTCATGTGGCTTATATCTCTACCCAAATCGCCACAGTATCTTCTCTTGAACTAACTGTTCAATCAAATCCTTCGACTCTTGTTTTCCACGACCCTTTTTTTCGTTAAATTACCCTTGCGTCGTTTTCCTTGGGGTCGTTCTGATTATGCTTGGTAATCCCCTTGCACTCTAGTTCTCTCCTTGCTTTGTCCCTTCCTTTCTACTCCAAGCTGATCGCTTCGCTTCACCACATTACTATTATGTTGTCACATCTACCTTCGTGAGGTATCACCCCCAGTCAGAAAGAGTGCGATCTTACCCTCTTCCTAATTCGCGATTAATCTCATGACTTACCTTTTCGTTAAAACTTTTGTCCGTTCTCCCAATTAGATCAACATTCTGACTATGCCTAGTGATCCCCTTTCCCTAGTGTTCTCTTCTTTCTTTTGCCTATTATTCCAACTCCTAAGTTCTCACCTCTTTGCATCTTCCTCAGTGAGTAATTACAGACTCGTTTCATGTCCTCGAGACATGTCAACACACTACCTATTGGTGTCGTATTCTAGACTCAATTGTTCGTTAAAATATCCACCAACTATTACACCATCGTTTTGGTTATGACCAATAATTCCTTTGCAGCTAGTTCTCTCATTTATTTTGTTCATCCATCCTGAGGAGGATGGATGGAGAGGGATGGAAGGACTTACATCCCCCTTCACTATTGGTTGATTGAAGTTTCCAGGGCGTCACCTACTGCCATTTGTCCCGTATACACCGTGCATGTTTTAGCGGGAGATATCGGTGATTCGGCTTCTATCTTTTGAGCTTTAGGAGCGGTTAAGGTTTCCCAGAAATAGGGTGCTGCCCTACATTTAATCTCCGTCACTTGTTTTTTTTGTCAGGGTTGCCTCCCTTAGGAGACAGGCTACGCCTACAGAGACCCTCCTTCCCCATTGGTTTTCCGTTGGGGTTTCCTTCCCCTAGCTCAGTGCTCCCGCTTAGGCGCCGAAGACTCAGTTTCGCCTTTCTCTCTTTCGTTACTTGTCGGACTCTCACTCCACTCGCTGGACCAGCGGGTCACCACGCGGAGGAGAGGCAGGACTTGCCGACGGTACCCCGTTCTTGCTTGCTCTTCTCCTGGTTTGAGAAATCAAAATTTATCCTGGATGACTTGGAAATTGAACATTTTAACTCATTTAAATACCTTGGCACAATAGTTCATACTAATAGTGCAATAGGGGAAGAAGTACAAAAAACCGATTGTGGCTAAAATATAAGGCATTTTATGCATATAAAACTCTCATTGACAATACATTCCTATCACAACATTCAAAATTGAAAGTAAAAATACTGTTATAAACCCAATAGTGATTTATGGATGCGAAACATGGGTACTGAAGCAGCAGAGTCTACAAAATTTAAGTATATTTGAAAGAATGACCTTGAGGAAAATCTATGGCCCTATGAGACTCGGTGATAATATCGGGAGATTGAGAGATGAATGGAGAGTATTGAACAAACAAAAAAATTTAGTTAGAGAAATAAAGTCGAGGAGAATAGCATGAATCGGACATCTAGAAAGGATGGACTCAGGTAGAATCACTAAGAAAATAACAGAGTGAAAACCGATAGCTACGAGATGTAGAGGCAGACCAAAAACAAAATGGAAAGGTGACGTTGTGGTTGTGGGAGACTTTCAATGAATTAAAAATCGAGAATTGAAAAAAGATGGTTCAAGACACAAAGGAGTAGCAGAAGATTATTGAGCAGGCGGTGATTCTCTCCCTCTGGATGGCGAGATCCCGTCCTACCTGTAGGCTTTCGGTTTTTTCTTCAACCAGCCGTTGGCGTGTCACCGCCCCAATCCAGAACAAGCTCTAATATCCAGGCATGTGTGGTAGAACAGTGCATGTAAGAGGTGAGGAAAGGGCATGACCCGTGATGAGTTCCTTCAGTCGCCAGGTGTTTTGCTCGAAGAAACCATGGAAAACTACTGCCGACCGCGAGTTTTCTCCTCCAGACAGTGGCCGAACTCGGTCTAGTGATATAGCTCTCGAAGGAATCGAACCCTAGAACCTCCCGGTCAGAGTCATTGGAGTAACGTCATCTGATACTTTGAGCCACCTTCCTGTAAGTAATCAAATTCTCTCCCTCATCAAGACTTCTTCAAACACATTTTCTCTAAACTCTCATTCTCTCCTGCACCATCGTTACAACTGTCTAGTTATTCCTTTTCCTTTTTGTTCTTCCCTTAAATTATTTCGCCTTCTCTTGCCTCACTCAATCTTTGTCTTTCATGCCTTAGGAATTTGTCACCATATTTTTCCATCCATTCTATTTTCTCGTTCTAATGACATAGCTTTCTTTTCTTGTCTTCCAACTCATTTAGAATTGAAACCCTTCTTTGTCCTTTGGTCTTCTCTGGCTTTGCGTGATCATCATTCCATTAATTCCCTCTCGCTCAGTCTCATATCTCATTACTCTAAGACACTTTTCACGTCCACTAATTTCTCCCCTTACGATATGACTAATTACCTAGTCCCACGTTCTCCTTGTGGGCGTTTTAAATTGCATGAACATTTCTGCGTCATCCTACTTTTCCCTACCGTCCTGTGACAGAAGTAGCCATCTCTGCAAAATGTCATCAAAAACCTCTCCTTTCCAGCTCGGCCAACAGTATCACATACACGTGATATTCCACCTCGCGCGCTAGTGACCGGAAGGAGAACGAGTGCTTAGGGACTTCAGAGCTGGACGGCGCAGTGTCGCCCTCGGCCGACATCCGTCCCACATCCTTGGCCATCACGCACTCGCCCCGCCCACGCGCCCCCCTCGCCACCGACGGCGTCGCCCCCAGCGCCGCTGGCGTCGCCACCGTCGCAGACCCCGACGCCGCCCCCCGCGCTGCCCCCACCGCCGCCCCCGCCGCCGCAGCCCCCGCCCCCGCCTCTCTCACCCCCTCCCCATCCACCCCCACCGCCGCCCCCATCGCCGCCCCCACCGCCGACCACACCGCCGCCCACACCGCCGCCCACACCGCCGCCCACCGCCGCCCACCGCCGCCCACACCCCACCGCCCGCACGCCGCCCCCGCCGCCGCAGCCCCCGCCCCCGCCTCTCTCACCCCCTCCCCATCCACCCCACCGCCGTCCCCATCGCCGTCCCACCGCCGCCCCACCGCCGCCCCACCGCCGCCCACACCGCCGCCACCGCGCCCACACCGCCGCGCCCACACCGCCGCCCACACCGCCGCCCCCGCCACCACCCCCCGCCGCCCCCACCCCCGCCCCCACCGCCGTCCCCACCGCCGCCCCCACCGCCGCCCCCACCGCCGCCCCCACCGCCGTCCCCATCGCCGCCCCCACCGCCGTCGCCGCCACCGTCCGGCGCCCACATCAAGTGCGACGCCGCCGCCCGCTCATTACTTATTGATACGCGAACTAACTAGCGGCGCTGCGCCGCCTCGCCGTGCGGAAATTAACATTACGGATTCAACACGCTCCTGTATAATTAACACGTTCGCTATTTGCCTATAAAGTTAGCTTTGTGCACATCCGCGAGACCAGACGGAAGCCCCAAGCGCCGGCGGCCCGTTTCCGCTCCGGCAGGCGGACGGAGTGGCGCGGACGGCTGGGGCAGTAAAAGCGGGGAAAAGAGACACTGAAGAGGAGGTGGAGAAGAGGGGGTGAGGAAGAGGGGCCAGAAAGAGGAGGCCGGTAAGAGGGGGGAGAAGAGGAGAGGTGAAGAGTAAGAGGTGATTGGGGGGGAAGAGAGAGTGAAGAAAGGGCAGCTGTGAAGAGGGGACGGGAAAGTGTTGGCGAGGAAGAGGGGCCCGAAAAAGGGGGTGGGGAAGAGGGGACGGAGAAATGAAGCGTGGAAGAGGGAACGGGGAGAAAGGACTAAAGGATGAGCGGGAATGGGAGGCCGGGACGAGGAGTTTAGGAAAGAGAACCGCGAAGAGGGAGAAGGGATGTGAGGCGAGTGCGAGGGGCGGGGAAAAGGGGGCGAGGTCCCGACGGTGGCATGTCTTTCGAAACTAGCTTGTCAGCAAGGTCGAATTATGCCGCCGTCTGGAGAAGAATTCTAGTGTCCGGCTGCTGATCGGTAGTTTACCTCGGTTTCTCCGATCAGCACCAAGCGAATACCGGATCAGTACCCTAACAAACGGGCCATGAACTAAGCGCCATATTTTTTGCCTCTTCTTTGTCCTCTCCTGACTCACACACGCTTCTTACACACACATACACTTACACGCATACATGTACTAGCCGAGATACCGGGAAACCAATCGGTGGGATACAATGGCCTTAGCTATTAACGCTCCTAGAATCACTAATCAACCAACCAACAAATGTGAAGGAGCGGAGAAGAAGAGGCCGGATTAAATGGTATGGAAAAGACGGGGCGAGGACGAGGGGGTGAAGTGTAATAAGCAGTGATTTGGGAGCGGTGCGGAGATAGCGGGATATGAAACAAGTTAAGCGCGATGTTGATGGAAAAAAGGATTGGGACTCCAGGAAGGGGCAGGTAGCAGGTCATAGGGAGTAGAAAAAAATTACTGTGAAGAGACAAGGATATAGGGATTTGGTCGCTAGGTAGGAGATTAAGAAACAGGTCACGTGGAATAGAAAACGTGCTCATAGATTCCGGGTTCTGGGAATGTCGGGACGAAGCAGACTTGATGGAATGAGTGCGTTGCCCATGGGGAGGGCAGCAATCGGCAAAATTGTACAGATTAAGGGAGGGATTGATTGATTAGTAATTTCTGGCGCGTCAACTACTGAACTCACTAGTCCCGTAAGTATAGTGCATGTTTTCATCGGTAGGTGGCGGTTATCTTCCCCCGCTGGATGTCGAGATCCCGCGGCGGCCTGCCGTCAACTGGCGGGGTTTTCTTCAACCGGGTATCTCCCACAAGCAGGGCACCGCCCCAGCCAGGACAAGCTCTGAGCTCCCTACCGGTCTCGCGGCATGTGTGGTAGTGTAGTGCATGTTAGTGTAAGTGTGTGTGTGTGTGTGTAAGGGGAGAGGAGAGGACAGGGAAGAGGAGGGAAGGATCGCGCGCGGTCCGTGGCCCGTTTGTTAGGGTACTGCTCCGGCATTCACCTGGTGCTGATAGGAGAAACCACGGAAAACTAGCAATCAGAACAGCCAGCTGCTAGAATTCTCCTTCAGACAGCGACTGAATCCGACCTAGCAGAAAAGCTAGGGTCGAAAGTCCTGACGCCGTCGGAACTCGCACCTAGGACCTCCTGGTCAGAGGCACTGCACTGCACATCAGTTGATGAACGGAGCCACCACTACCGGTTTAAGGGAAGGGATCTGAAGGCGCGAATGATTTATTAGTGACTCCGGACGCGGCAAGTGCGGTCCCGTAAATGTAGTGCATGTTTTCATCGCCGGAGACGGTAGTAATCCTCTCTTGCTTGTTGGCGAGATCCGCTGCCGACCTACGTAGCCTAGCGGAGATTTCCCCCAACCGGTTATTTCCCAGCAGCGAGGTACCGCCCCACCCCAGATAAGCTCTAAGCTCCTTACTGGTCTCCCGACAAGTGTGATAGTATAATGCATATGAATGTGTCTGTAAGTAACGGGCGAGGATAGAACAAGGAAAAAGAAGGAAATATCGAGCGCGCTTCGTCACTTGTTTGTTAGGGTACTACTCCGGCATTTGTCTGATGTTGATCAGAGAAACCACGAAAATCTATCGATCAAAGTAGCCAGCGTTAAGGCACGGCGAATACACCTCTGCAAGGGGTGAGGTCCCAAACGAGCTTCCTGGAGGGGCAATAGGGCGCAGTGTGTGTGTGTGTGTGTGTGTGTGTGTGTGTGTGTGTGTGTGTGTGTGTGTGTTATGGAAGCGTGTACTTTGCAGAAGCAGCGTGTCAACCTGGGGACCCGCCTCGTCCCTGCGGGGCCTCTTGTCCGCCTGCGCTTCGACTGCCCGCCGCGCACGCCCTCCCACTCCACTCGTGGCCCGTGCGACCACCAGAGGGCAGGAGAAGCGCGCGGCAGGCGTAACCCAGGCCCACCTGGCGGCGCTTCAAGCGACTCCGTGCCCCTTCAACCCTACCGGTCCTCTGACGCCTGCAACCACCGTTCGCCTACGCTGGCAACACCTGATTACCATCTCATGTTTAAGTATTTGAATCACACAGGTTCGACAATAAACTAGATGTGCTACAGAGTGACACAGACATTCTCGTATTAGTTTTCTATTTACACCGGTCTGAGCTAGCTGTTTTGACTTGCCACGCACTCTTACCGACTGCCGTCTATCGTCGCCCTTTTTTTTTCTTTTTTTTCCAATTTTTCTGTTTCTGAATAGAACTGAATCTTACTTTAAAAATATTAAATAAGAGTAAAACTTTTCATAAATGGCAATTTGTATTGAAAAAGTCTATGTTTCTATGAAAATGACGTTCAAATGTCCAAACATAAATGCGAAATTTGACGTTCTTTTCCCAGAAATTGTTTGAGTTTTCGATAAACTTCATTTGAAATTATTTGAAGCATTTCTACTCACAAGTGTATTAATGTATACAAACAGATGGAAATGTGCATATCAATAGCGAGAGAGGTTTATTTAATAAAATTATAATTCTGTGTTGTTGCTTTTTAAAACAAAAGAGAATAGGAAAATTAATTTTGTTATCGCGTAGTATCCTACGCATAGTTTAGGCGCTAGTGTTCATGCCCCGCGCAGACGGACGGACGGACGGACTGACGGACGGACAGATAGACGTTTCGAAAAAAACACTTTTTCGGTATTAGAGAACCCGGAAACGTGTATTTCGGTTGAAATCTCGAAATCGATTTTCCGACGCATTACATAACTTTGATGACATAAAATTATAATTTTCACTTGATGACATTGAAGTTTGATAAGGAGTTGGTATATATTTTGTCGAGTGTAACGTTAAGAGTATTGCAATCTATGATGTAGGAATACAAATTTTCGAAATTACATGTTTATTTATTTATTTTTTATTTATTTTATTTTACGTCAATAAACAGTTAAAACTGCGTATGACGTACTATGGGGAAAAGTGAATTGTGTGCACATTTTCAAAATTCTGTGATCCCTACACTAAGTCATATACTACTTAAATTTTGGAAAAAAACTTCCATGAAATAAAATCTATTTTTAAGGATAAATAAGCAATAAATTTTGGCTCTTATCCATGTTGTCCTTCGGAGTAATACTTCCTGCCGCGACAACATGGAAACAATAATTTGAATAATTGTATTTCCCACTGAATTCTAGAAGACGTGCACAGAAAATGAAGTTACATTTATGTCCAGAAACAAAACAAGGGGTCATCTCAACATTTGCCCAATGGATCAGGGAAACTGGACGAAAAACCTGATCGAGATGGGGACATTGACAGGGAGGCTGTAGTATAATAGTTGTTGCAGGTTGTTTATACACATTTATACAGTCCAAATGGTAAATAATACATTATGCATCATTGTTAAAATTAATGTTCCTTTTCTTGTGATGCTCAGTATAGTCTCTAATTGTAAAGAAACAGTTATGCAGCAGAAACGATTTCACTTGGGATTTAAACTTTTCTATCGAATTTAATCGTTTAATGTCATCTGGCAAAGTGTTGTCAAATAATGTGCATGTATGTGAATTTTTTGTAATGAGCTGTTGATACTGTCACCTGATGAATATGATTTCTACGTCAAATGGTATAGTAATAGACATCGGCATTTTCTGAAAATATATTCCCGCCCTTAATCAAGTCAATTTTGACCAAAACTACTGATTTGTGAATAAACAGACACGGTAATGGTAAAATTCCTAGATTAATGAAGAGAGGCTTACATGAATCAATTCGTTTTTGTAATCTAAAAGTCTAGGAGCTATAAGATGTATTTCCCCAGAATATTATGCCATATCTCAGGCGGGAATGAACATTCGCGAAATATACACAACGAGCAGTATGAAGGCTGACTGAATTTGTAAGAATTCTGAACGCGTAGCTTAATGAACTTAATTTTGTGTTCAATTCATTTAAATGGACGTTCTATTTAAGGTTTGACTGAATTGAGAGACCTAAAAATGTTGTTGCCTTAACATTAGTTAATGGTACACCGTTAATTTTCAATGGAGTACAGAATTGTTTATTTGAAATGGAAAACTGCATTAAAACCGTTTTCCTTTCGTTTACTATTTATTTGTTATTTGTTATTACATTTATATATACATTTGTTAAGGCAAAAACGTTAATTTTAGCTACTTAATTGATTACATTGCTTCGCTTAGAGTTTTAATGTTGTATGGAAAATGTTTTTAAGATTTAATATTCATAGATCTATATTGTTTCTCTTTTCTTTAAATAAACTGCAACACTGTACAATTGAATCAAAAAATATTTTCGTATAATTTGTTATCTTCTTGATTCACATACATATTTGATAAGACTTTTTAAATATTATTTGAGTAATATTTTGGCACATGTGTAATTTTTTAAATGATCATTGTCTGAAATTTAAATGTTTCTCACTCATTTAGAAATAATTAATTTATTTATGTCTTACAATTCAATTAACTTAATTGTAATGTTAAAGTGGACCTCTTTCCTAGTAGGCGGTTTTTAATTTAATATCTATATGTCCTACATTCCCTACTAATAACCTGAGCTATTAGAAATTTAATGTTTTCATGAGCAAATCTTTATGTTGGAAAGGCATTAAACTCATTGTCACACTAAGTAATCCACTCAACTATTTTCTCTTATTTGTTCTGCGCATATCTCTTGTCCAAAAGATATGGAATGAGAAATATAGAACGAAAGAGAAAGACAGCAACAGCAATGGAAAGCGCGCAATGCAAAGCAAAGAGAAGTGGGGGAGAGACGGGGAGAAGAAAAAAAGAGTTGCGTGGGCGGTAAAGGAACGAAGGGGGAGGGGCGAGCAGGCGGATTGGCGCCCAGGCACCGCCGGAAGGGCTGAATGCGCGAGATGAGATATTCATGTGGAGCCACTCGTAATATCCCTGCCCTCGTTATTTCGGCTACTTCCAGCGGCGCCGGCTGCCCTTTTGTCGGGGCCCAAATCCAACTTCCTAAGAGTATAAAAGGTTGCGGGCCTCAGCGCCGCTTTCTCTATTTATGTCCGGGTTAATTCCTGTCAGCGCGCCTGCTCGCCCTCCCTCCTCCCCGTCACTCCTTTCTTTCACCCTCTACGCATACACTCCTCCCGGCTGGGTTTAGCTCAGAGCCACACTGATTCTGCAGCTCCTCCGATTTGAAAGTCTTACAGATCGAGACCTGACAGTGGCAGATTTTCGCTACATTAGGTAGGTTTTGATTGATTATTGATTCCGGGTATGTTACCTGCTAAAGTCATACGCCCGTAAATGCAGTGCATGTTTTATCGCCGGAGGAGGTGGTGGTCTTTCCCTGCTGGATGGTAAGTTTTGGAGCAGACCTATGTCGGCTTGCTGGAACTTTCCCTAACCTGATATCTCCCATCAGCGTGGCACCGCTCCACCTGGGACAAGCTCTAAGCTCCCTACTGGTGTCCTGACAAGTGTGGGAGTGAGCAGCCGGACGATAGAATTTTCCTTCGGCCACTGGCGGAATTTGACCTAGCTGACAAGCTAGTTTCGAAAATTCTGCCACCGTTTGGTGTTTCGTTTGGCACATCCGGTTGGCCAAAATATCTCGAAAACTACTGGTTAGAGTTTTATGAAATTTCCAACACACATTTGTACGAAGTACTTAAACATGTGTTTTAAATATATAATATGTATCTTTACGTTTTCCTACAAAACTGTCAGAGTTTGAAATAGCATATACAATAAAACAATGAGTAATTGAATTAATAATTATACTGAGTGAAAAGATAAATAATTAACAGAATACTACTTTATGCAATAGTATAACTTTCTACAATGTTATTTGTTAATATAATTAATATATTGAAACGCACCGCGTTTCTGCCTAAAGAAACGGCGATACAACAAGTAAGAGTACGCGGCAAAACGGTTGCCAGAGGGCGCCCGCTAGCCACAAGAAACAGCTACGAGTGGCGAAGTGTTGTCGGTTGGCCGAAGGCGTGAGAAAAGACGCCGCGAGGCTTCAGTGTACGGCCGGACGCCTGTAAGGAAGGAAGTACCTAGGGCTGCTCCGCGTTCGAACAAGGTAGAATAGTGTCGCGAACGAATGAGCGCTTTCAAAAGTGATTGACGGACGAGTTGTGCTAGATATAACCATCATTAGTGGCTCGGACGTAGTGCCAGAGTAACAGCTATTATCCGGGGTAGTACTGATCGAGAGAACTTGTGTGCAGAGGAGTACGCCACGAGACTAGTAGCCTGGTGAAATGGTGGGACACGTGCTAGTAAACTGTACCTTGAATAATTAGTGGCGTTTGTCAGCTCGCGGAAGGTGACATCGAGTAGATATGGGTGAACTGGAAAGGAGTTCAGCGGGGAGGCGCAGAGGCACCGTGGGAAGATTACGCTGGAGAAAGTGCTTTTCTGCGGAATATTCTGTAATAATGATTTTATTTTCAGGGGGATGATTTGATTTGCCCTTTTTTGCTGGATAATAAGAGGAATAAATAGTACAATCATAATCTTTCGCATTTGCACGCATTTCCTTGTATTGGTTCACAGAGAGTTTAAATATATCTATCATTATTGACAATGCTTCACCTGCAGTTATTTGTCGAGGCTTTCGGTGAAGAAGAAATCAAGCTTTTTTCATTTTTGTGGCCTGTTGTGAGGAGGCGGTACTTAGTTCCTAACGATTTGTTGTATCTCTCTTGCCTTGAGTACGTAAATTCGTTTGCGTAGGTAACGGTGTTTCATCCACATTTGTTCTCTCGGCTAGTTATTTTGCTTTTATTCTCTTTGATCGCTCAATGCTTTCCTCAAAAGATTTGGTCGGGCGACCCACACAACCTGACAGTACTTTCGCATGGAATGGCCTAATACACAATGTCCTAAATCAGTACAGTGCCACCTAACCACTTTCTATTCGACTTTACGAAGGACCCTTCATTTATGAAGCATTTTGTCTATCTTTCACTTATTTTAGCACACACGACGCTGAGTGTGTGTTTTATAGATTATGTTACTTCTGTTGAACACTCCTGAAGATCTTAACACACCATTATATTATTTTAATCCCCATCTCTGTCTGTGAGCATACTTCGCAGAGCGCATGCCTAGTGAGTGAACGCCCTGTCACTGATCATAGGTGATAATTATCAGATATGCACTTATCTGCAAAATGTGTGACACTAATATTGTAAAGAAACCTTTTTAGAATGCATGTTTATTAATTTCAAAGTGGAGAAATGCAGAACGGATTTTATGTAGCTCAACATTTATTTTCAATTTTCGAATACACGCATATGTTTTAAAGTCGAATTTTGGGTACAAATTTCTAAGCATACTTGCCTTTGAAAATTACGAAACAATTTCATATGGAAGAGCATACCTTTCTGAGGATTTTACATCCTGGAATTATAAAATACGCGTAATGAGAACTCTACGAATAGAACTGAACAGCGAGCACTACCGAACAGAACTTTGCGGCTCGGCGCCGGCTCTCAGTTGGACGGAACTTGGCACCTGAGACTGAATCTTATGAATCAGCACCTTATAAACACCAAGCCCATGTGCCCTGGATATTTATCTACAGAATGGGTCAATAACATCACCAAAGAGTGGAACTTCGAAAAATGGATTTTGGCCAGCTGGATGTCTCAAACAAAACACCGTGCACCGTCGGGACTCGGACCCTGAGAACTTCCGGTCATAGGCACTGCAGCTACATCTGTTGATACCCTGAAAAACCTTTGCCAGGGAATTGAGAAGCTGTTTAGATGACAATTCTGGCGGCCGACTGCTCTGATCGGTAGTTCTCCGATCAACACCAGGCGAATGCCGGAGCAGTACCCTAACAAACGGGCCACGGACCGCGCGCGATCTTTCCTTCCCCTTCCTTGTTCTATCCTCACCCCTTAAACATACACTTAAACTAACATGCACTACTCTACCGCACTTACCGGGAGACCGGTCGTGGACTTAGAACTTGCCCCGGCTGGGGCGGTGTCCCGTTGGTTGAGATACCTGGTTGGGGAAAACCCCGCTAGTCGACGGTAGGTTGGCACTGGACATCGCCATCCAGTGGGGGAAGATCACCGCCACCTCCCGATGAAAAACGTGCGCTACACTTACGGGACTAATGACCTCAGTAGTTGACGCGCCGGAAATAACTTTCAATCAATCAATCAATCAATCGAAACTAGACCTAGTTAGAGTGACTGCAGAGACTGCAGCAATAGTAATTTCATGCTAGCTCACCCGTGACTTCGCGGAGCTACGCAGATCCAGGGCTTGGGGAATTTTCTACCATGAACATTGAATGTAATCGTTTTCTCTTTAATTTGTATCTGTAACGCTTAAGACGTTTATTGATAAACCTCTGCCAGGGGCCTGCCAGGCCTAGCAGTGCCAGTGTTCTGTGTTGCGATTTATGAACGATCCCCAGCCAATTCCAGTCGCCCCTTGGTTACCCAGCAAGCCCCCAGATGGCAGACTCTGGCCCCCCGATTAAGAGCTCTGCTGGCAGAACTTCATAAATACGACCCTAAATGTTCTTGATGCGGTAATATCTTGTCTTTTTATCCATATCGGCTCTTGTTACACATATAATTTCTTTCAGTTTGCTTAATACAGCATATAATATTTCATTTCTCATCCAATCATCATTTCGGATTTGAAGCAGAAGCATAATATTGACACTTCGTGGATAGTGCATGATTATTCTTATGTATTTCAATTTATTGATGAGATAGATATTTATTTTATATATTTATAGTATATTTGACTTCCAATCAAAAGGATTGATCGTATTCTTTTTAATCCCATTCATCACTTTCGATAATTTTGTCGCATGTAAGTTCTATAATTTCGATCGCAAGAAGTGAGGTAGTGATATTAATTCATACAAAATTTTTACGAATTTGACAGAAAAGTTAAATATTTTATAATATGAGTACAATAACGTAACAGGTAATTTTTAATTTCATAATTTCTTATAAAATAAATTCATAAAATGAGCACATTACTTCTTGTATATTGTTATAAACAAGCAGCGATTTATAGTAACACTGTTTCTTGGTACAGATCTTCTTTATATACAATAGACGCATTTTTGGAATGTTCTTGGTTCAATTATAAAAAGAAAAGTAATATTAAGTTCGGTCAAAGTGGAAAGCACATTTATAAACATTTTGACAATAACTTGCGTCATCGAAACTGCCGTAAAATACGTAATAATTTATACTTTATAATGTTAGAGTACAAATGATGCATTGTCCTTGGGCTGCAATACTGGCAGAACCTGAAAAATGAAGATTTAAAAAATTTGGGTTTAAAGTTTTCGCTGGAGATAAAATGCAGGTAAATAACGCTTAATAATATTGATGGATTATTTATTAAGCGTTATTAAAAGGCTTTAAAGTAATTTTGTTAATTATCACTATTATTATTTTATTGTTGTATAGTATTGTAAAAATACTGACGTAACCCCAAATTCATATTTACTTAGTACCTGTGTTTCAGACCATAATCATCATGATTGATTACCAAATCAATATCTACATAATGCAAATTATGATTGTCTACTATTTTTTCAAAATTCTCTTATAATCCAATAACTACTATAAACAGTACATAATAAATAGAGTCTGAAGGTTGACCAATCCATACAGACATCCTTACCTCATCCCTCCTCGCACAATCCAGCCACTCGCCCTCACTTACCCACTCTCTTCCCTCCCGCTCATTCCCCACTTCATCACACCTCACATACTCGTTCTTTTATCTCAAGCACGAGAAGCAATTCCATCACCGACAGAACAAAACAACTTCCTCAGGGACACTTTAGAATCCACAGACCACGTGCCAAGAACTTCTCATCTTTAGGACGCCAACTGTCAGAAGAGCACAGAAGTCGAGTCACGAGTTTTCCGTTAATTTTCCGGTGCGATACCTACAAAAACACAGCGAGGGCGCAGCGACGGCGGATCGCGAGGACGGCGGCGGAGGCGTCGGGGCGGCGAGGGCGGCGGTTGGTCGGGGCGCGGGACAAGGCGGCCAATCACGGAGCCATCACGGCGCCCCCTGGAGCATGATATTGGATATGCGGAATTAGGAAGGCGCTTCGAAATGAGGAGACGCCCTCTCCTCACCCGACCGCCAAGACGCCTTCTTAAAAGCGACGCGGGACCACGCGACGCGCAGTGGGTCTGAATCGGAACAGCCCTAGCCCGAGACTTTGGTCAAACTGTCCGCGGCAGATCCGCTGCTCTTTCCCACACGCTAGGCGCGTTTCACTAGACTTGAGCCGATCGCGCCCGAGTGTCTCCCACCGACTTCGCTCAGGACATTCAATATTGTCGGGGCATTGCCCCTGACCGGGAGGTTAGGGGGGTCGAATTCTAGTGACCGGCTGCTCTGATCGGTAGTTTTCGGTGGTTTCTTGGATCAACACTAGGTGAATCCCGATGCCCGTACGTGTAGTGTATGTTTTATGACTGCAAGCGGCAGTGAACTTACCCGCTGAATGGCCAGATCCGGCGCCGACCTACACGTCGGCTAGTGCAGTTTTCCCCAATCGCATATGTCCCACGAGTGAGGCACTGCTCCAGCCGGGACAAGCTCTAAGCTCCGGACGGTCCTCCCAGCACATGTAGTAGTGAAATGTAATGTATGTAAGTGTGTGTAAGGAAGGGGCAGGAAAGATTGCGCGTGATCCGTGTCCCGTTTGCTAGGGTATTGATCCGCCATTCATCAGGTGTTGATCGGAGAAACCATGGAAAACTACCGCTCAGAGCAGCCAGCCGCTAGAATTCTCCTCCAGACAGCGACTGAGCTCGACCCAGATATCTAGCTAGTGTCGAAGTCCTGCTACTGGCGAAACTCGAAACCTAGGACCTCCCTATCATAGTGCAGTGACCTTAGTTGATGCCGTGAGCCACCTCAGCCGGTTACTCGGTTCGACCTTTTCGAAGTTTACTGAAGGGTCTCAGGAAACGTGACTGTTATGGAACCCCCGACACGGGCAGTCATGTTCCAAAGGTCCAGATGTGTCACACGAGCCACTGTCGTCTACTATCTGCGCTTCTTTACTTAATAAAATATGAGTTACACCTCAACTTATTTGTCATTTTCCTCTACATTCTGTACTTCTTTTTATGTGCATATTGTAATAAATCTCTTTCTTGTCAAGTTCCGCGGTGGGCAAGCTATTTGTGAAATTTTAACACTATATTAACAATAGCCTGTTTCAACAATAAAAATTTAACATTTATTCTTATAATCTGTAAATCACAATTCTATTAATTTTATGTGAATTACTTTTCACTTTGAAACATTAAAACACCGTACGGGTTTGTTTATAGTTCGTAATATTGATCGCTGGCTTCTCGGTTGACAAGCATAATGGTGTCCATGGAATCCTTGGTGCACCAATTTTCGCGCCCTTTCCTATTTAAAAAAAGTTTCCAGAATGTCCTCAACGATTGCTATAATTGGACTTAATATTCCAACAAATTTAATACGTGGTCGCGACTTTCCCTAGTTGTGTTTCATATGAAACACCTTCTCGCGACTGACTATATTCAGCTACTTATTAAAAAATATCCATCTACGGAGCTACCCTAATATGAATCTCCTCAAAACATGGAATCTATTTATTTTCAACTTCCAACCATTACATTAATAAAAATTCCCAATTACAATTTACACAAAACCAATCTCTCAGAGCTCAAATTAAACATAACTTTCCAGTTCACTATCATTTACCTAATACCCAGCCTATTCTGAAAATCCGATCGCACCTCACCAATCACTTACGTGTGCTTGCTACAAAATTTTTCTAGAGAATGATTCCATGCGTCCTTTCTAAACATCACGGCCATTCAATGCCCTCTTCACACCTTCTGCACATGTGTCCGGGGCCTTGTCCATCTGTATAGCGTTATGGCACTGAGCATGGAATATTAAACTTTGTTGATCGGTTGTCCTACCAACGCATATTCTTTGACATCCGAATCTGAAAACAATGCCATTATTCCAACGCTGTATGCTGATTTTATTATTTAAACTTAACTCAGGGTTCTTGCCTTATCACAAAATTGGATGTAAATTTCATCTAACTCTCATCACTCTGCTGAAGTAGGATGCTTTTGTACGTCCTCGCGTTTTTTTCCCCAATATTTGGCCTTCGAAATGTTTTTGAAAATAAAAATCGAGTTAAAGCCATTCGACTTTTTGCTACTCTTCTTTCTCTCGCAATTCTTGAATGATTTTTGTTACTCTTCTTGTCTTTCCAGCGAGTTTTGGTATGTTCTGCCCATCAGAATCTCATCGCTGCCGATTTAAAACTTGTTTCTGTTGTTTCCCTACCACCCAGGTTTTACATCCATTTCCTAAGTCACTTTATACAAAAGATGTTAAAAACATATTATCTACGATGATGTGCTTAATTATGTGTATCGTAAATTTTCGATTTGGCACCATATGGTCACCCAATACTACCAACTAATTTTTACTTTAACAGTTGCCACAGTCATGACAACGATCTCAATCATATTTACTCGTTACATGTGCCGTTGCATGGGTTAGCATATACAACATCTAATTAGGACGGCAACTGTAGGAAAATTAATTTTGCCACGCTCTGAGATAGCGACATTGTATGTCACATACGTGACGTAGCAAAATCAGGATTTTACGCTCTTTGTAAAATTACCGTCCAGTCGATTTGTTATTGGAAACTCCAGTTTTGAAAGCCAATGAGATAATTCCGGATCAATTCGCCAGTGGTTTTCTGTTTGTTTCATTGCGATACATTGGGACGAATTCAATACACTAAAATTAAGAAAACAGAAAAAACTCAAAAGTTCTCTGACGTAAAACATATTTTTCTCATGTGGGTGTTCACAGTTATTGCCTTGCATGAGAAGAGGTACGAGCCCTTTCCTTTATGGTTTAAGACTTTTAGCAGTTACGCGAACTAATCAAGTCTAGCTAAGTTTTATCAATATTTTGGAGTAAAATGGGAAAAAAAATATTTCGTTCGCTGCACTCAAAGATGTTTTATGTTAATTACGGAGGTCGAAAACGGGAGTCTCACCGTTAATTTGGAAATGCGCCGGATATTTTAATCGTCGGCAACTATACAGGGAATTCCACACGTCTTCCAATAACCAAATGATTTCGCTGTTTATCAAAAACACTTGTTTGTCTCACCAGTCCCACTTTGTCTCGTTTACTCTCTCTCTTTAGTCACGTTTTGACTCGTTCTGTCTCACTTTGTCTCGTTTTGACTCACTTTGTCTCAGTTTCTCTCACTTTGTCTCAGTTTGTCTCACTTTGTCTCTCATTATCTCACTTTGTCTCACTTCTCAGCCCTTACACTCACTACACTACCATAAATGCCAGGAGACGTGTTGGCAGCTTAGAGCTTGTCTCAGCTGGGGCAATGCTTCGCTAGTAGGAGATACTTAGTTGGGGAAAACCCCACAAGCCTAGGTGGAGGTTGTTGTCGGATCTCATAATTCAGCTGGGAAAGAACTCAGTCACATCTCATATTAAGAAAAATGCACCACACTCACGAAACTAATGATTAGAGCTGTTGACAAGACGTATTAATAAAATCAAAACAAAACACGAACGGTGCAGTGAACCTTTAGAATTCTCATCCAGGCAATATCAGTTACGGCTCAGTTATTTAGCAGGTTTGAATATCCGACGCGGTACTTACATACATTTTAGATATTTTACTTTTTTTAATGTTCCAATAATGCTTGGATGAATGAGTTTCTTCCCTTGTTGGCCATTTCTCATTGGGATTGTCTAGCATTCCCAGTATTTCATCCCTATTCTCATACGCCCCTGCTATATGTATTTTAGCTTGATTTGAAGATAGAACGCCAGAATAGGTTATTTCGCAGCCGGATTATTCGAATCCCTCCTAGATAGAGGTTTTAAAAAATAAAGCATGAGAAAGGTGACAAGCGAAGTGATGGTGATACATAATGATGATGGAGATGTGATTAAATGCAATATAAATAAAACGAGAAAACCCCCAGAGAACTTACGGCAAAACCATTTTTTTTACTTAATAACAAATTGAACAAGGAGAAACGAGGATTTGAACAGGTGGAAGGTAAGTGGCCTTCGAAGCAGACTACAAATCGATTCTTTCTTCACCCTCCGGTTCGATCTTGGCCGTGTTCTCTGTGATATTATTATTATTTTTAATGCAAATATCGGTCATCTAGGAACGCGCTAAACATTATTTTCCATATCCTAGTCATATTTATCCCAGAGAGATTAACGTGTCTTTACTCGTAATGAGGAACAGCCTTTTCGGTTGTCGATTGTTCAGAAAGGGTATTAGTTTTCTATTATGGATTACTAGCGAAACCCGTCAGACGTTGTTCTACTCTTCATCTCCCTCTTTCTCCTTCCCTCTCACTTTCTCTCTTCGTCTTTCTCACCGACTCGCGCTGACTCTTCCTCTTTCTCCGTCTCTCACTCTCTCCGTCTCGCTCTCGCTCTCCGTCACGCTCTCTCCGTCTCGCTCTCCGTCTCCCTCACTCTCCATCTCTCTATCCATCTCTCTCTCCGTCTCGCTCGCTCTCTCTCTCTCCGTCTCGCTCGCTCTCTCTCTCTCCGTCTCGCTCGCTCTCTCTCTCCGTCTCGCTCTCTCTCTGTCTCGCTCTCTCTCCGTCTCGCTCTCTCTCTGTCTCGCTCTCTCTCCGTCTCGCTCTCTCTCCGTCTCGCTCTCTCCGTCTCGCTCTCTCCGCCTCGCTCTCTCCGTCTCGCTCTCTCCGTCTCTCTCTCCATCTCTCTATCCGTCTCTCTCTCCATCTCTCCCTCTCCGTCTCTCTCTGTCTGTCTCCCTCTCTCTCTGTCTGTCTGTCTGTCTGTCTGTCTCTGCCTCTCTCTGTTCCTCTCATTCACATTGAGTTTCAGATTCTGCACGTCTCTGAGCAGGTGGGGTAATATCAATAAGCTCCGGGCCAGGAAAAATGTAATAGAACGTTCAAGATCTCAGCCAGTAGATTACGGTGTGAGGAACGTTCTTGTAGGCTGCCTCAAAATTGTTTTCGGTTGTCGATTGTTCAGAAAGGGTATTAGTTTTCTATTATGGATTACTAGCGAAACCCGTCAGACGTTGTTCTACTCTTCATCTCCCTCTTTCTCCTTCCCTCTCACTTTCTCTCTTCGTCTTTCTCACCGACTCGCGCTGACTCTTCCTCTTTCTCCGTCTCTCACTCTCTCCGTCTCGGGCTTCTCTCTCTCCGTCACGCTCTCTCCGTCTCGCTCTCCGTCTCTCTCATTCTCCATTCCTCTATCCATCTCTCTCTCCGTCTCGCTCTTCCCTTCTCTCTCCGTCTCGCTCTCTCCGTCTCGCTCTCTCCGTCTCGCTCTCTCCGTCTCGCTCTCTCCGTCTCGCTCTCTCCGTCTCGCTCTCTCCGTCTCGCTCTCTCCGTCTCGCTCTCTCCGTCTCGCTCTCTCCGTCTCGCTCTCTCCGTCTCGCTCTCTCCGTCTCGCTCTCTCCGTCTCTCTCTCCATCTCTCTATCCGTCTCTCTCTCCATCTCTCCCTCTCCGTCTCTCTCTGTCTGTCTCCCTCTCTCTCTGTCTGTCTGTCTGTCTGTCTGTCTCTGCCTCTCTCTGTTCCTCTCATTCACATTGAGTTTCAGATTCTGCACGTCTCTGAGCAGGTGGGGTAATATCAATAAGCTCCGGGCCAGGAAAAATGTAATAGAACGTTCAAGATCTCAGCCAGTAGATTACGGTGTGAGGAACGTTCTTGTAGGCTGCCTCAAAATTGTAGTTTTTATTGCCCTAGAACACTTCATTTAGGAGTTATTTAACGATATACATTCAAAAAATTCTGTTGCGTGTGTTCCGGATTGCATTTGACATGAAAATTAATTTTTGTTCTACAGCGCCATCCAGTGATGTTTTCCAATATTGTTATAGTTATTCTGGCATTCCGGGTGGAGATGAATCCAACAAATCAAAGATAAATATATATATATATATCGTTATTAGTTATAAATGATGTAACTAACCCATTGTTTTATGTACACTAAATCCGGTCAATATATATATATATATATATATATATATATATATATATATATATATATATATATCATTGCGTTTCATATATCTATATATTTGACAGACGAAGAATGATTTTCCTTCTTAATAATAATAATGCATCTCGATTTTTTCGTAGTCAATCCAAACAATGAACTAGGAATTAGAATCATTCTATTTCAGATTCCCAGCAGCGCTGTATAGTCTGCGGATCCTATAATCCATTATGAAGGTAATAAGGATTATAATATATCGTGACCCATTGACCCAGCAAGCCGGACGCTAAGATCTTTGCAATTTGTATATCTCAATATATATATATATATATATATATATATATATATATATATATATATATATATATATATATATATATATATATATATATATATTGAGATATACAAATTTTTCTCTCTACTTTAATATCTTGCAAAGATCTTAGCGTCACATCATTGCGCAGTTAGAATCCACGTTTCATGGGGCATTGTGTGTGTGTATATATACAATGTGAGGTGTGTATGTACACAATGTGAAGTGATAAGATGATATTGGGGGCTGAAGGGACAATCCCAAATATCGTCCATCCCTGCACAAGATGCGGCTGACGCAACCGCCTACGCCACGTGGACCTGCATTATTATTATTATTATTATTATTATTATTATTATTATTATTATTATTATTATTATTATTATTATTAGTGACGTGTGGAAGACTTTTCTTGATTCGACCCAGTGTGCTGGAGTCGTTTGACGCAGAATTCAAGGAGCGTCAATCTCTGTGCAAATAATTCCGAATGGAAACCCGCCTCAACGTGAAAAAGCAAGATGCCGAACATCGCAGATGAGGTTTTTAATATAATGTTTATTTTCTGCAGAATTTCTGAGGCGCTGCTCAAAGAAAGCGACGTCTTGAGGCGCGACTTCGTTTCCAAGGCGCAGGAACAACATCAAATTCAAAGAACCAACGAGCCGCCGCGAACCGAGAGGTTTCAGATGTGATACTCCTAAAAAGATCAAATGGGGTCGTTCGATGGAGGTTGGTTAGTTGTTAGTTATTCCGGACGCGTCAACAACTGAGGTCATTAGTCCCGTAAGTGTAGTGCGTGTTTTCTCATCGGGTGGTAGCGGTAATCTTCTCCCGCTGAATGGCAAGATCCAGCGCCGACCTACTGTCGGCTAGCGGGGAACGGCCTCCCTTACCCAGGTATCTCCCCCCAGCGCGGCAACGCCCCGTTCGGGTTCGGGAAAGCTCTAAGCTCCCGACCGGTCTCTCGGCATGTGTGGTAGTGTAGTGTTTTTTTTTTGTGTGTAAGGGGTGAGGATAGGACAATGAAGAAAAAGGAAAGATCTCGCGTGGTCCGTGGCCCGTTTGTTAGGGACTGCTCCGGCATTCACCTGGTGTTGATGGGAGAAACCACGGAAAACTACCGATCAGAGCAACCGCCCGCTAGAATTCTCCTCCAGACAGTGACTGAATTCGACCTACCTGACAAGCTAGTGTCGAAAATATTGCCATTATCGAGACTCGAAACTAGGACCACCCGGCCAGAGGCACTACAATGACATCAGTTGATGCAAGGTCGTTCAAAAAATACGTCTACAAATGTCGTTTTTCGCCTGAAATTCAGTTTGTAATATGATTTGTTCACGCGCGCGGACGCGTACTATTTGTTCACGCGCGAGTATACATGGAGGAAAAAAACTCGCGGGGGAAAAAGAGGCAAGAAAATCGATGCTTTCCTTGAAAATATTGACACCAAATTAATTTTAAGATGTATTTGCATAAAACGCGTTGGTAAGCATGCGTTTGACGGACTCAAGAATGTTTTATGTCAATGTGAGCGCCGAAGGCCCAGACGCGTCCTCAACTTGGAACTGCGTAGCTAATGAGTGGCCTTGCCGCTAGCATCTTATTCGCGAAATCAACAGCGTGCGTGAACGAATCGTGTGACAAACTGCATTTCTAATCATTTCTCAACTCCCGTTAGATATGTGTATTTAGCATTTTGCGGGCTAGCTAACGGTGTCCCCCTTGCATGGGCCTTGTGTAATTCCCCCGCTTGGGGGGTAAGACAGACATATAGCGAACATGACACATTCCCTTTATCGTAACTAAATCCGCCTGCCTGAGCTTTTCTACGTCAGAAACTGAGACCATTTTAAAGGAAAGCTACAACTCTATTTTTGCCTGAATCTAGAATTGAACCCGGGGCCACACATTACCCCATTACTATCTCTAGTCCTAGTACCTCCCCATGAGCAATTCTAGAGGCCTTCACATTGTGTAAGTCTCTTATTTAAATGTTTGCAGCTCGTTGCATAATGATAAGCATTATTATACATCTTCATTTCTTTTCACTTATTTAAGATGGCTTTTCAACTACTAAGGTTATTTAGCGACAAGTGCAAGTAACATTGGGGCTAACGGTAACGATATACGGAAACACGCAAACATCCATGTATCGGGTGTGATTCGAACCCGTGACCCTGCAGGTGCGAAGCAGCTACGGCCCTTCAGCCTCAGCGATCTTGGCTATTCAGGCCGGCACTGCTTCATTGTAGCACAGGCATTTGACAATTCACGAAGAAGTTTACAGTTGACAAGTAATCAATGATTAGTAATCATTTTATTAAATATTTCTTTGCATTGTGTATGTTCCTAGATTGAGACAAGCTGCGAGGAATGACGATAAACGGCACGTTCCCTCCCCTTTTTTTCCTAGGGCTTTTATCCAGCCGACAGCCGGTTGCCCTTTACGTCCCGAAGGGACGCATATTCGACCATACACTAGACAAACACTTACGGGCTCCTCTGATCTGGGGTCAGCAGAACGCGAGGCCCTCCGCGACAACACACACACAAAGTCAAGGGACAAACAGCCATGCCTAAGGCGGGACTTGAACCCGCGACCCTTCGGACCGAAGCGCTGAGTCGGTACTCGCTCTTAGCCACCTCGGCCATCCAGGTCGGCACGTTCCCTCCCCTACTTTGAAAATTAACAAGCAAATCAGCATACTGAAGCCTCCCGTAGGGCATTCATTAAATATTAAGTAGATAATAAATAAAGACAAACCCTGGATTTTGATGATATTTCTTTAATATACTCAAAACCAACTTAACTCGTGTACTGCTTTTTGAAGATAAATTGTGCGTGTGCTCAAGCAATGCTAGCACGTACACCTTTGAGGAAGTCCGCTAGGTGACGTTGGCTGAATACTTCTCACCAAGTACCACGTACGTTTTCAAAGTAAAAATTTATCTTACAATGGATATCATTAGTTGTAGAAAAAGTAAGTATTTATACACGCGTATGAAGTTTATAATTCTTGCTCGTTCCTCACTCTTGGCATAATATCACTTCACACTCGGTATTAGTTTCCATCATTACATCATCGTTTCTAATGTACTATTCTCAGTCCTTCCCCTCTACGTATGATTTCGTATCAAAAAGAGTGTCTCCACAAGTGAGCGAATATTAGAATATTAGAACCGAAATGTATTCATTAGCCCTGTAAGTGTAGTCATTTTATATCTCGTGAGGTGGTAAGGTTCCCCCTAAAATGTACGACGTGTGTGGATTTTTCCTGCAGGTATATCCCAGAACGAGGCATCGCCTCAGCCTAGAAGAGATATAAGCTCCCGACTGGATTCCCAGCATGTGTGCAAGTGCACTGCATGTGACAGGGGAGGGGAGGAAATAAAGAAAAAGAAGGAATAAACGTGCCCGGTTTGCTGATCGTTTTTTTAGATATTACTCTGTTATTTTCCTAATATTGATAGGAGAAACTCTGTGCCGATCATTGTGGCCGGCCGCCAGATTTCTCCTCCAGACGGTGGCTGAATTCAACCTAGCTATTCTAGCTAGTGTCGCCAGGGTCAAACATGCCTAAATTCAATATTTTTTTCTCCAAATATACACGTATTTTTCTGAAGGACCCTTCCTGGGTATCCTAGGTGGTTAGTTTCCAATATTTCAAACATTGTACATGTATAAGAAATGTAGTTCAAAAAAGATGATGTGTACTACGTAACAAAGCCTTGAAAGACATAATATTGTCGAACAAGTATAATAAAAACTATTGTTTAAAAACAGCTAGTGTCGAAAATTCACCATCATCGGGACTCGAACCATCGGACTTTCTGGTCAGTCTCTGCAGTGGTAAAAGAAAACAGAGACCAGATCACGCCATACACAAATGGAGAAAAGAAATATCGTCAATTTCTACCCCACCTTCTTACACCCTGACAAAAACCTTCTACCCCCTCATGTGTACGTTATAAATCACGAGCCTATTTAAAATTCATTTTCACAGAAATGTTTTGAGTTTTCGAGAAACTTCATAATAAATTATTTTAAGCACCTGTGTTAGTAAATACAATAATGTGTAAAGAATACCAGTGATGGAGATATTAATAACATGAGACAAAAATGAGGTTTACAAACCTCATTTACAAAAATGAGGTTTTTGAAATTTAAAAAAATCAAAAATATATATTATATTATATTATATTATAATGCTATATGAACCAGCAAACAAATTACACTCCGTACGTTGTAAAGCGAGAAAATAAAAACATAGATTTGTTGGTGGGTAGTACAGGTTCTAAACATGCTGCTTCAGAATGACACATACTTTCTCGTACGTATTAATTCCCTAATCTCTTTAGTGTGGGCTAGTTTTCGTTTCTCCCCCCCCCCCCGATTCCCAGCTGCACTCTACTGCCACCTAAAAGACATTTCTTTATATTTTCTCAATATTTCGGTTACTTAATATTTTATTTGAAGTATGACTTTCCGAACATTCGATAAAAGTAAAATCTGGTTCTATAGGCACATTTAATAGAAAAATGTGGAGACTCTTTTGAGAAAATGCCTTTTGACTCTTTCTTAAGATGCGCAAGTTTCAGCACATTTTCGCGGAAAACATATGAGTTTCGAGAAACCTCATAAGAAATAATTTGGGGCACTTGCACTCACAATAGCAATGATGTATACAAACGACCGTAATGTAAATATTAACGACGTAAGAGATTTTTTTCAATTACATTCACAGGAACTCGATTTTTCGTCATCAATTCCCCATGAAATGTGGATTATGGTATGGTATGGATTATGGAAATGTGGTATATATATAATTTGCAGTCTGTTACATTCGAACAACAGGCAAATCTTTTGACAAATTCTTACAATTGCATGTGACGAAACTCGGCATTCACAGTCCTTCATTGGATTCTTTTTCTGTTGAAAATAAATTTATAAATAGTATATACTATTAATATAACATCACAAGACAAGTATGATAATTGTAAACGTAGGCTTTGAAGGTATGAAAAAGAGAAGTAAAACAAACCAAAATTACTGCGAGACATGCTATTTCAATTTTTTCGTTTATTTTGTGCAGTGTTTACTTTTACCTAAAAAATCACTAACAAAAATTTACAAAATTTTACTTAACTTATTTCTAGGTCAAATCCCTTTAAAAAGGTCTCCAGCTGAAGAATCTTGAATAATAAATTTAACGAATTTTTTGAACTTTCACAAAGACGTGTAATTAAACTGATGCTATTTCTGTAAATGATTGTAAAGCAACTGACTCAAAAAACTAAAGAACTTTGAGTGGAGCTAGGCAAGGAAACTAGTAAATCCTAAATATGGAGTAAGGAGAGGGGAGAGGAGACAAATGGAGGAAATGAACAAGGAAACAAGGAACCCACGGTAACAAATAGGAGAACTGTTACATAAGAAGAATATTGTAAATTTTGGGAAGTTTCTACGTATCTCAGTGTATGTACTTTAACGGTGTGATCTGCACCATCTCTCAGATCGACCTTTTATAATCTATGTACTAATCTTAGAAATTGTTAGTAGAATTTATTAGTATTAAATTTGAAAATATGTTACTAAATTAAGTAATTATTACGGAATATTGGTTGCGGAACAGATGAGATGCAGTGATCTATATAGTAACAATGATTCGATGGTAAATTTGAAGTGGCGAAGTACCTTAAACTAATTACAATTTGCTCAAACATGTGTTAAATGTTTGAATAACTATCAAACGAAACATGACGATCACTGATCTGTAAACTTTTTCAAAGTGTTTTGAGGAATCTTCAAATTTTATGTTGAAATCTGGTTCACTATTTTATTCGTTTTATGCATTCCACTTCAGTATTTAACATGTGTGAGAAATATTATTATTTTTTTTTCATATAACCTTTCTTCTTACTAGAAAAGTATATGAACATATTGGCAGAAATGTTGAAACAATGAAGTATAGAGACAATTCAACCAATTGTTTCTAACTTGTCTTCAACCTTATTTTGTTTAATTATGTATAATTAATGAGATTCACAATCGTTGACGTATATTTGGTCTATTATTAATTACAGTAAAACTTGATCAATGCATAATCTAAAGGGATCAGTACTTTTTTTCGCTTTAGAGAAGATTCCGCATTATACAATGTAATATCGGTACTGTACGTTTGCCAAGACCATACTTTATGTTCACAATGGACCGGTTTCTTGTATTGAGCAAGTTTTACAGTATTATTAATAAGCAGGCAGTAGTAAACAAATAGTTTTTTTATAATTCATTGTTCACGGTAATTTCCGCACTTCAAATTAAGCCACATTGTTTATGAATCTTTATGAACAGCTCTACTGACTTTCATTTTATTTTCATTCAAGTATGCAAATTACTTAATGATACATTAATATCTATAGTACCTAATGTGATTAGACGAAATCATTATGTTTTCTTTGTTGCATTCACGAATTTATTTGAACACTTGAGCATCGTCTCACTTTTAGCACTAGGGGTAAATATTGAACTTTTACATGCAATATATGCCCTGAAAAAACGCTTTTACTAGTGCCTGTGGAAAATATTATTTTCCCCTTATATCTACGCATTGAAAAAGAGACAAATCTAGTGAGTTTTAACTAGATTCACTTAAAGAAATAATTCAGCGGGAGTCAGTTAATTTTCTTCTTTCCGAAAAAACTCCGAATTTATAACATTTATATCATATGCAATAACACGATTGTTTTGGAAATAGTCAATCAATTTCTCGGCTCGCGAAGCTAGGAGGGGATTTATCTGAGAATTTCCAATACACGAGTGGTATTTAATAGGACTATTACACGAATGAAATTACGCCCAACAGAGTTCCATAATGCGCCAAATATTGAAAATAACTGAAAGCAAGTAAAAATAAAAGAGGGTATGTTAGAGTACACACGCAGTTTATTATACATCGCCACAGAGATCCACCTTCTAAGATAGATGAGTCGCAGCGTATTATTGGCCAGTAGGAAGGAGCGGTAAGAAAAATCGGCTAGAAAAAGCGATACATTTTTTGAGATACACCGTCCTGATTGGGGTATTTTACATCTACAGTTAAACACTATTGGTTTTATTTTCACGGGTCGAATAGTTGCTTTAATAACGTTATATAAACGCTTATATTCATTATTTATGTTTTAAATATTTTCTCTCATATTAAAATTAAAAAACTAATGGAAAAATCTAATGCCTACTGTGTTTTATCAGCAACTGTTGAGAAAAATTAAGCAAAATGTGTGCGATATTGCTGACGTTTTTCTAGAAAATGAAAGGAAAACGTTAACACGCAAAAAGTGTACTACAATGAGTGATAAGTTGTTAAAACCGTCGGAAAGTGGATTAATCAAGAGTAAAAGCATTTCAAGCCTGTTTTTTAATGTCCCCTGACGTGCGTTCTGTGTGCAGGTGTGCATTCTCCTGCTGGTGGTCTGCGCTCTGGCCTCCGCCATCGCGCCCACGCCCAACGCCACACCGCGCCCTCCTGCACCGCCCCTGCCGCCCATGGTCACCTTCGTCGGCCAGCCCTCGCCCACCCACAAGCACAAGCGAGACGCCCCGCTGCCCGTCTATCACGCTCCACCACCCCCGCCCGTGTACTACGCCCCGCCACCACCACCTCCACCCCACCCCCGCTGCCCGTCTACCGCGCACCACCCCCGCCCGTGTACTACGCCCCGCCTCCACCTCCCCCCACCCCCGCCCCCGCCCGTGTACCGCGCGCCGTCCCCCCGTACTACGCCCCGCCACCACCACCTCCAACCCCGCCCCCGCTCGTGTACCGCGCGCCTGCCCCCACCGTGTACTACGCCCCGCCACCACCACCTCCACCCCCGCCCCCACTCGTGTACCGCGCGCCACCCCTCACCGTGTACTACGCCCCGCCTCCGTCGCCTCCTCCCCCACCTCCACCCCCGCCCGTGTACCACGCTCCTCCTCTACCCGTGTACCACGCCCCGCCACCCCCGCCTCCTCCCCCACCCGCGTACGGCGCGCCCGTTCACCACGGATTCGCTCCCGGTCATGTGCCTCACCAAGTCGCCCACGGAACCCCCGTCCAACAACACAGCCACCATGAAGGAGAGTCAGTTTTCCACGACCACGGACATCACGAGTTCTACTACAGGTTTGTTCATCTCGATAAATCGTTTAGGATCTCATTACTTTATTATTATTTTTTATTGTGGCAAATAGATGGCTCATTTCGAGTAGTTTTGGAGGTTTGGAAAAGTCTTAATTGCGTGTATCCACGTAAGATTGATCATATATATGTACTTTTATGTTGTTGTTTTTTTTAGACTTTTGCGTTCTATATATTCATTATCGGAACCACGTTTCGCACATTTAGCATGTGACTTTTCAAAAGCAATGTAGATATTGAACAACAGGTTGACAATAGCATAAACAAAACATTTCTACTTGGTCCTATATGGTCCAAAACTACTTGAAATGAGCCATCAATCTGCAACATTTGACTAGGATCAGCAAGAAGAAATAGAATAATTCCAATATTATTTTTTATATTATTTTAATTCAAGATCTATTTTTTGTATGTGTAATTAAGATATATATATATATATATATATATATATATATATATATATATATATATAGTTTAGTATATAGCACATGTATTGAATGTAGCAGTTAGCTTGTATACAGAGTTAAGGTTGTTTATAAGTTAATTGCATCCCCTCCGAATTAATACTGGAAACCAAGATAAAGAATAAATCAAAATAAAACTGTGATTGACACTTGTTCGAAATAACCAACGGAGCTCTGCAGTAGATATTTGTGATAATCTGGTAGATTACTTTCATGGGAATATCGCATCGTCTTAGTAAAAAACTTTATTTTATCGAGCCGTTGTCATTATGGATTATCATAAATTTTATAAATAATGGGTGCAATTCTACCAGTGTTGAAATACACCAACATACTTTCTTCAGTACAAATTTCTATTTCAAGTCAAAGCTTATATTTGGGCAATGTGGTACCGTGGACGCAGTTTTGAATCCTACATAAAGCGTAGATGTCTCCATTGTATGATTGTGACGTTGAGAACAATAGCAAAAAACAACGAAATATTCGTTAATATTCAAATAATTTCGTAATTGCCAGAGAAGTTCTTCGCTATTTGTTTCTCAATATCGTGTCAGGAATATGGCACTAAAGGAGAGAAAGTTTCTTTAAATGCAGTTAGAGACGAATATTAGTTGAATATCGTTTCCTTTTATTTTTGAGGCATTGCATAATTATATATTTTAATTTCTAAGAGTTGTGGGACAGAGCTTCTCTTGTATCACAACCTACTGGAGTTAATAAATGATAATCTTTTTGCAGTTTCAATGATCCTCATGGCACTAAAGTGGAAGAGCATGGCACATTTTCTCCACGTGGTGTCTTAACCAAGAAAGGCGCCTTCCAATATATCAGCCCTGAGAGAATTCCCATCAGTGTAGGTTACATCGCTGATGAACACGGTTTCAGAGTGAATGGTGACCACATACCTAAATCTAAATGATTTTTTCTGCTTTATATATTTTAGCATATTTTTACGTCTAATGTATTCTATTTAATATTTTATTTAATTATATTTAAGTTATTTCGTGTAATTTTATAAATAAACAAGCAAATGAATATTTAGTTACATTCAACATCACGACTATTAAGACCATGACAGCCTGCCTTGACATTGAAATTTAATGATTGAAAAATGACAGAATATTCATAACATAAACGAACATTTCTTTTACAAAATAACTATGTAATGAGAAAAATGAATTTCAAAAGTATTATAAAACAAATAACCTTTGAAAACTTTATAAGCCTCATACTGTAACTAGTAAAATAATCTAGAAAATCAATTTTTAATTAATTAATGTGCGAATGAAGAAAAGCAAGGAACGCTCTCAGAATTTTTGTCACTGTATCAAGGGAAACGAGATACACGAAAAATCTGATCGAGGAGATAAAACACGGGAAGAACCTACCAATTATTAATAATTGCAGATATGTACATTCATTTGAATTGGTTTGGACTTTTCAAGTGGTGCCTGAAGTGTTAATAGTGCAGAAATCGCCGAATTATATTACATAAACGTTCCCAATAATGTAATAAATTGTTCTGTTGTAGCATCACTAGTTACTAATTATTATGATCCGTAAAACGCCAATGCCGAAAGCGGATCGTTAAGCAAGATATCAAGACTTGAGTATGTTGTAAACTCTTTTTCAGCATCATTTTTTATCAAAATAAATTTAATGTATAAAAATGTATACCTTTAAAGTAAATGAACCCTTTGTATTTAAATATCTTACAACGCAAACGATAATTTATAAATCTTTACATGTATTGAAAGAATCCTAGTCATATTTCATTAACGTAGTATATTTATCACAATTTCCTCTCGCTAAAAATTTTTTTCAATGCAATCTCTCTCCCTCTTTCCCTTCCCCTCCCCTCCCCCTCCGCCTCCGCCTCCCCCTCCCCCTATCGCGATCGTATTTTCAGTATAAGCTGTGTATTCGGCATATGATAGTGAACTGAGAATTTGTTTAGTTTGAAGTTTAAAAGCTTGGTCTTGTGTAAATTGTAATGTTCAATTGTAATTAGGAATTTTATTAATGCAATAGTCGTTTGAATTAAATAGACTCCATGTTCCGAGGAAATATATATTAGGGTAGCTCCGTAGATGGAAGAATTTTCCAATGAGTAGATGAATATAGACAGTCGCGAGTAGGTGTTTCACACGAAACACAGATAGGGAAAGTCGCGACCGCGTATTAAATTTGTGAGAATATTAAGTTCTATTAATAGCAATCGTTGAGGACATTCTGGAACATTTTGTTCATTTAGAGAAGGAAGCGAGAATTGGTACACCCAGGAGTCCATTGACAACATTCTGCTAATCTGCGACGCCAGCGATCAAGATTACGAACGTATGCTTACAAACTATAGTCAAACCTGTACGGTGTTTTTAATTTTCAAAGAGAAAAATAATACTCATGAGAAGGAAAGAATTGTAATATACACAGGAATTAAGGTTATTTTTTATTGTTGAAAAATCTAATCATTTATAGTAGTTGCCATCAATCTAATAATTAATTTCCATCAATATAACTTCCCGGAATCGTGTTTCTCTATAGAATCAGACGTCCACATTCAACAGGTAAGGAGTGTATGATAAATTGGCCGTAAATTTAATACTGCAGTTTTAACATAATAGAAGATTAGAATAAAAATTTCACAAATAGCTAGCCCATCGCGGAGATCGATAAGAAGTTGTAATTTATATCAATAGCAAAGAGAAAGTATTGTAATACTTTCGAAAGTATTGTAATGCAGCGAAAAGTGGCGATCTCTCGTCAGAAACACTCGCATTGTGGGGTCCTCATAATGGAAAATTGATAAGTTTAGTTCCTATGCACAGCAAATTACTGCCTCTAACACGTGTAGTCAGAATCAACGTCTAGTGGGTCCTTGATACCGAAAAATTAATTGACGGCAAAATATCTGTAATTCCGTCTGACCATCTGGTCATTGGTCTGTGGTCAAACGCTAATGCCTACTCGGATCGGGCGATTTTCTCCAAAAATAGAGTTTTTGCATGACGGGAAATCATTTGTCGTAGTACGTAAACACTATTGTCAAAAGGAATTAACGTATCCAGAAAAATGAGTTTTTGTATGTCGTACAATCGAAAACATACGTTAAAACTACGAACTAATTGGAATTGATTACCTCTAACAGAGTCTAAAAGCTTTTATTGAACATCTGTGTATATCTAGGTCCATTTTCGCATTTATAAGCATTACAAGATAGTAAAACATGTGATAGACACCGATATGAAATCAAAGGAGCCTTAATACATACATAACCTCCAAATCCTTGACAATTACGTTAGTTTATTTCTGACATATTTGAATTAACTTAAAAAAATTAGCCATTAAGTTCCTGTCTTATTATATTGGTAATATGGATAGTGTATTTTTCATTACTTCTACTTTTATTGTATGTTAGTGTTGAATTAGTGTTTAGAGGTGGCGGCGAAAACTACATTAAGTGTAAGTTACCAACACATTTGTCGTAGAAGACAAAACAGGGAGAATGTCGGGACACGACAATCGAAATCCTGTCATTTGATGCCGGCGCATGCGAAGTTCACTTCTCCACACAATTGTCGTGTTACGTCTTTTCAAATCAACGACTTGTAACATTCTCTGTTAACATTCCTCAATCGACTGAAAAGAATTCACATCCCTGTCAGTTTGAAAGCGATATTTTGAGTACCTCTAACGAGGTATTTACTTTAAATGAAACCTTAAAATTTTCAAAATTTCCTAAAAAATGGCTTCATATTTTTTTATTAACATATTTTCCTCGGAGAGAGCAAAGTACTCTTAACAATTAGGCAGACCGCATTTTCGTTAAATACTCTGAAGTTCCGAAAATTGTAGTTCAAAATTGGAGTTTAAAATTATATTTGCCTTCCTACAGCTACAATAACGAAGAAATATTTTTTCTTTAATGAAATCTATTCTTCAAAAATAGACCTTTAAATATGGTCAGCTCGAATGAAAAACACGACTACTTTTCACGTTCGCTTTACTTGAAGTGAAGGCAATTAAAAAATATTTTTTCTCAAACACGACTCCCATTTATTCTTTTTTTCTCGAATACAGTAAAGTATAATTATAAAAACTGCGCATATTCCATTTTGGATGATCTCTCTGAGTTTTCGAAAATTGCAAAAGTTACAAATAATGTGAAAATGTATGTGCTGATATGTATTTGATTCCATGATTGACTCATGTTTCCGGGCACGTCAACTGCTAGGGTTATTCTCACTTAAGTGTAATGCATCGATGGATGTGGGGATGATTTTCTCGCGCTGCACAGCGATATCCTGTGCCGACCTACACGTCGGCTTGCGGAGTTTTTCTAACCAATTATCTCCCACCAGCAAGACACCGCCCCAGCCGGGAAAAGCTCTAAGCTCTCAACATGTATGTGCAGTTCATCTAAGTGTGTGTAAATAAGGAGTGAGGATATGACAAAAGAAGGGAAACGAAAGATCGCGCGCGCTGCGATGCCCGTTTGCTCCGGCGTTCAAACCACGCAGAAATACCGATCAGAGCAGCCGGCCGCTCGAATTCTCATCCAGACAACGGCTGAATCCAACGTAGCTACCTAGCTAGTGTGAAAAAGTCTGCCACTATTGGGACTCGAACCGTAGGACCTCCCGGTCAGAGGCACTGCAGTAACATCAATTGATGTCCTGAGCCTCCCAAGCCGGTATGTGCTGTTGTAGCAGCACTAGTTTAAAAAGAAATGTATTGCTTATCCTGTTGAACTTTCAGCCACTGTCTCTCTGAACTATAAAATTTCCCTATTCAGAAAATTATGGTTTATGCAGTCATCGGAATGCGTGGAGCTTGTTTTATATTTACATGTAGAAGAAAGAAAAAGAATAAGGAGAAGAAGAAGTAGGAGAATATGATGTACAGAGGAAGAACTCTACATTAAATCAGTAATAAGGTATCAATACTATTATTTTCGAAAATAACATGCAAACCACAATCTGAGTCCAAGTATACGTACACCACCCAACCCTCTATAGACTAACATGGAAATGAATTCGGTATTCATAGGCGGAAAAACAGTGTGCCAGTCGCTGAACTTTGAGACGCCTCGTAGTTTGAGCGCCGAGTGGCCTGCTTCCGGCGGCGAAGGCCGCTCTGCAACGCAGGCGATCAACGCGACGCCCCTCCCACGCGCGCTCTCGCGGTCGCGGCGATAAATTCACTCCAGTTGGCGCTGTCGCCCCCCGCCCTCGCCCCCCCTCGCACCGCCCTCACCCCGCCCTTGCCTCGCCCTCGCCCCGCCCTCGCCCCGCCCTCGCCCCGCCCTCGCCCCGCCCTCGCCCCGCCCTCGCCCCGCCCTCGCCACCATCGACGTCCTCGCCGCCCTCGCCGCCCTCGCCGCCCTCGCCGCCCTCGCCGCCCTCGCCGCCCTCGCCGCCCTCGCCGCCCTCGCCGCCCTCGCCGCCCTCGCCGCCCTCGTCGGTCCGAGGCAGGGGGCCCAAAGCACAGTTGTCTGACTGTAATGTTGTCAAGTTTGGTGTTTTCCCGTTAAATTTAGGAATTTTTAGTCTTTAGTGGATATTTCAGGGACCAATTTTTTTTGTTGAAGTTTTCGTTTAGTTTTGAAACTTTTAATTCTTTAAGAAATATCTATTGTGTATCACAAAACCAAAAATAAATTCTTATAATTATTGTAAGTATATTTATTCAAATATCACAATGTGCAGTAAAAACATTTGTAGCCGTGTAAGATCACTTGAATGAATTCATCATTTAAAATTTTGCGGATATTTGTCATAATCAAAGACTGGTAGAAGAGGGCAACACTTTTGATGAAAAGGAACGAATCACAGCAATAAACAAGTAATGGAAACAACGATTTCGATTGAAGGAAAGTTTTTTCAGATGTATCTTCATCTCTTTTTTATTCATTTCAATGAGTGGGACAAAGATACCTCTTACGTTTTGTAACTCGTACAATGTGAAATTCCTTAAAATAAAACATATGTATTACATATTATATAAATAGTTGTAATACTATTTTTATACATTACAAATATTGGTGTTTACCGTAAAATATAAATATAATTCCCACACTTCCTCTTCTATTTTAAACATGAAATAATATTTTTTTGAATTTTTGTTGTTTTTCATTTCGATGGTTTTCGCAGCGCTATCTAGTGGTAAAAACGACCATCTGGCAACACTGACTGTTGCTATTACATCAATAAGACGTCATTTAAATTATGAAATAAACCCCAAAGGTTCTTTCTTTTTTTCTTATTTTTTCTTATTTTCAAGTTACATAGTTAATTAAAAAACAATTTCATAAACTATTTCTCCTATGTATTAAAATTTGTTATTCATTAATCACAACATAAAATAATATTAAATTGATCAACATTTAACTCAATTAAATTATGCAATTTGACGCAAATGATTTAAATGCTTTAATAACATTAAACGAAATCTCTTTCCAAGATTCGATTCGATTACGATCGTGAATGGAGTCACGTGCTTAGGGTCGTTTCAATACAATTTAAAGTACATTTTAAAGTGCAAACACATTTTTATTATGTAATTGGGAATCCCCTAAACTTTGTCCCCAAATACCCCTCTAATCAAAAAGTCCTCCAAATCTAGGGGGAATCCACCAATCTAGCAACGTTGGTTTAAAGGTGTCTAATGTGACCGAAATTAATTTGAATTCTGCGTAACGAATTAAAAGAGATTAGATTTAATTATTTTTCGCCTTCTTGGCAATTTTATTACATTAAATACATTACTTGTTTACTTCTATGGGTATAGCATATTCAATATTTACACAATTGATTTTCTACTTATACATATTTTACTAGACGTCTCATCACAAATACAGAAATCAACATAATAAAATTATAACAATTATAATTATTAAAATACAATAAATAAAATATTAACAATAATAACAATAAAATATATACACGTGATACTTGATATCAATAAGGGAGTTGCTACGAAATGGTGTATCTGCAGTCTATGAGAGCTTATTTAAAGACTTTCCTTTGTTAAAAGTCTCAAAAATCACTAAATTCACAAAACTTTGTTTAGGCAGGAGCCTTTCCGTCACCAGCGCGTCACATTTGTTCACAACTCTTCGCTTTCCACCGCGTGGTACAAAGCCTCTGCTAGTCCACTGCCGCGCAATCGATCTCTGTATTCAGATTGATTCAGAGAACGACACGAGCGCACCATCAGCTCCCGGAGCGACTGACAGAGGGCAAAGCGTGCGACCGCCCGACGGACATGTAGATGCACGGAAGAACAATGGGCCAGCTGAGATGGCTCATGGCATCAATTGATGTCACTACAGGGTTCAAGTCCCTACGATGGCAGGATTTTTGACATTAGCTAGATAGCTTGATCGAAGTCAGCTGCAGTCTGGAGGAGAATTCTTGCGGCCGGCTGCTCTGATCGGTAGTTTTCCGTCGTTTCTCCGATCAACACCAAGCGAATGCCGGTGCAGGACCCTAACAAATGGGCCGCGAACAGTGCGTAATGTTTCCATTCTCTTCCATGTTCTATCCTCTCCCCTTACTTACATACACAAATACATACCCCCACAGAGTCGGGAGTTTAGAGCTTGTGCCGGCCGGGGAGGTGCTCCATTGGTGGGTAAAGGGTCACATGGTGGGGAAAGTCCCACTAGCCGACGGGAAGGTGGGCGACAGATCTTGCCATTCAGGGAAGATCACCATGTCAGAACACTTACGGGACTAATGACCATTGCAGTTGACTCTCGCGGAAACATCAATCGATCAATCATGAACTATCTCTGACTGGAGAGACGCCGCACAAGCGAACTTCCCATTTGGCGAGGGCTGTGGAGAGAACGAGAGTCAAGGAGAGACCAGCCATGGAGACAGCGAGGATGAAAATGAGAAAAAGCGCGAGATCGAGGGTGAGGGCGAGAGTGACATGACAAGTTGCAGCCTCGGGGGCAAGAACGAGGGTAGAGAAGAGTGCGAGAGCGAGGGTGAGCCGAAAAGCGAGAGCAAGGGCGAGTGTGCGTGTGCTAGGGCGAGGGCAAGTGCGAGTGCGAGGGTTAAGGCGAGAGCAACGGCAAGGCCGAAAGCAAGAGTGATTGACAGACAACTCGCCTTGTTTTGGGGCCGGACTCGTTCTGTCACAGACAGATTTCGATTGCCTGCGGAACAAATCTTCATGACGAGTTTCTAAGCGAGGGCGAGTGTGTGCGCAAGGGCGATGACGAGAGTGAGAGTGATATTGAGCACAAGAGCGAAGGCTTACTCAAGGGTGAAAGCGATAGGGAGGGTGTGCACAAAAGCGAGGACAACAGCGAGGGCGAGTGCATGCGCAAGGGCGAGGACGAGAGTGCGTGCACAAGCGCTACGAAGAGAGCAAGAGAAGCCGAATGCTTGCGCATAGACGAGGGCGAGTGTGTGCGCAAGGGCGAGAGCGAGCGCGTGGGCAAGGGCGAGGTCGAGAGCGAGGGCAAGTGCATGAGCAAAGGCGAGGACGAGGGCGAGAGGGAGGGCGAGTGTCTGCGCGAATGGTGCGTAGTAGGCAACTCGTTGAACACGAGGGTGATTAGTAGAGACGTTCTGATGTAGCGATTTCGTTCAGCTGCCAAACAAAACTACATGATGAGTTGCATAACAATCAGATACAGATGTTACATGTAAACTAACTTTGTTAAATTAATAAGTTCTTTGGCAAAAAGAGAATCTTACCCGCGTACAACGCTTACCAAACGATTGTAATATTTAATTTGAGACAGATTTATATCACGAAACCCAGAGAAACATCAGGCAATGAATGATTCGAGTAGTCACTGGAACATTGCCCCACAGTTCGCGCGTGGTCGGTCTCCAGAACACGCGGGAGACGTAACTGAATGGTCGGGTATAAGAAGACCAGATCAATGGGGCAACTTCCTGTTCCCCCATCCCAGCCGCCCCGCCCACTCTCCGCCACACCGGAAATTGACTACGTCGGTCGGATCAACTGTTGCTTTTCCAGCAACATTTGTTTCCCGTCGCCCCCCCTTTCCGGCTCCTTTGACGAGATCGATCCCGGAAATGACTGTCCTCAAGACGGAAACCGAACCGCTGCGGGGCCCGCCGACAGCCCCCGGCGGCCCAGTGCCCTCCCCCCTCGAGGACTAGCAGGGGTGGGGGCGGCGAGGCGGTGATCGCCGAGTGATGGATGTTCCCGAGTTGTCTCTTATGCGGAGAGGACTTCAAAGCCGCCCTTCTGCATTGTAATGGAAATACATCGGCGACAGAGGCCTGCGCGATTGGAGAAAAGGCCTCCCTGGAACCGCCACTGGAGGCTCTCGAAGGCAAGGGATCTAAGGCCTCATTCACAATGCAAACTTAAACGTAACGTAATGCTGTAAACTTAGCCGTAAAATTTACGCGTAAAAACACGCATTCAGAATGACGAACATAAGCTGGAACGTAAGTTTCGCTCGCATTTCATTGCATAAACAAGAATTCTCTCGTACCAACTTCACGAGTAATTCGTCGAACATAATTAGTTTATTCGCCATGTCAAGTTAAAGTCACAATAAAAATTGTCCAGTTCTTACATTGAATTTACTCTATGCATCAAAAATGTTCGCAAACTAGTTTTCTACATTACAATAACAAAATGACATAACCACAGACTAACTTAGCGCAATCTGAAATCGACCTTTCGCTCTGCTCTCTGATTGGTGTTTGGTAGAATTCCGACGTAAACTTAAATGCAAAAGCTAGAAGCTTTCGAACTCTTGTTTACGGAGTCACGTCTACGGTTACATCAAGGCATTGTGAACGGTCTCGCTTAGAACCCCATTTCTAGGTTTTGCGGCTACGTTACGTTTACGTTTAAGTTTGCATTAGAATGAGGGCTAACAGATAGCACGTGGGGGGTTGAAGAGTATTGCAAATAACGAGTACAGGGTTTGTAATCTGCACATCATAACAATTTCCACTACGATGCATAAACTACACATCGAAATAGTACATTTTGCCAAGGATACTTTAGTGAATTAATGAATGGGTATTGATACTGGGCGCATCGATACTAATCAATCGTGTTGTACATTTTATTGCATACAGAGTGTCCGGGGATGAAACGTTGAAACTTTGAAAATATGTACTTAAGACAATTTTAAGCATGTTTTGTCCAATAAACTCCTTCGGCATTTCGAATGGCTGAGCTGCAATATGCACTCAATATTTGGCTTGATAAAATACTTTCTATGCAAAACATTTGCATTACTGATGCATATAAACCCTCCAGAAACATACAAACAATGTAGGCTTTCACGTCCGGTTTCTACATTATTTGACGTTTCCGGATTTGTAGGCCGTGGTCTGACAGAGATTTGTCCATACGTGTCGCCTGCAACTCTGGCAGGCATCCTCAGTGCCTTTGCTGGAGGACGGACGGGTCGTTTCTAGACATCAACTAACACAGGAGGAAACGTCGGTTTTAACCAAAGGAAAGTAACTTCGCCACCACCCCAACTAATTTACCTGTGGAAGATATCATTGCAAGTATGGACCCAGTGATTTGCAAATTGCAACCGGATGTAGCGGAAGAAATTCGACGTGACTCTGCGAGAATTCTACAACACGCTAAACCAACTGATTGCAAAAACACCAACAAATAGAAGTTTGCTCTAAATAACTTAAACCGGAATAAGGATATCATCATTATTTCTGCAGACAAGGCTAATGTGATTGTCAATATGGACACTGAAGATTACCAACAGAAAACCCGGGACATTTTGAATACCTATAATTACAGGCCTCTTCCTAAAGATCCTACGGCTTCTATTTTACGCAAGTCCAATGATCTCAAGAAATCCCCTATACAATTTGAGGAACAGAAGATTCTAAAGATTTCAGAGGCGCTACCTCCTGAACTCCATAGCTTACCAAAGATCCACAAATCGGACACGCCACTACAACCAATTGTGTTTTTAATTTGCCAACATACACCTTGGCTAAATAGCTCTCCAAACTACTACAACCTACTAAAAACCTACTAAAAACCCGTCATACGCAGTTTTTAACTGTTTTTTGACGTAAATAAATAAATAAATAAATAAATAAACCTCACATTGGAAACACAGAAAGACACATCAAGGATTCCTCTCACTTCATTGAAAAATTAAAAGGACTTCGCTTAAAACCCGACGATCTATTGGTGAGTTTTGATGTCACATCGATTTTTACCATTTTTACCAATGGAACGGTGACTTTTATGAACAGACGGCGTAGCTATGGGCAATCCATTGAGACCGATTGTGGCCAACCTTTACATGGAGTATTTCGAAGACACTGCCTTAAACAGTTCTCCTATGAAATCGACACACTGGTTTCGTTATGCTGATGACACTTTCGTGGTTTGGAGTCTCGGTGACCATAATGAACGACCACAATGAACACATGTTGTCGGATTTTCTGGAACATCTCAATAATATCCATCCAAGAATTCACTTTACTATGGAGGTGGGAAAAGATAAACCACTAGCTTTCTTAGATGTTTTGGTCAACAGGAATCTAGATAGCTCCCTCGGACATACAGTTTACCGGAAACCTACGCACACGGATCATTATTTACACAAAAACTCAAATCATCATCCCAGTCAAAAACGTGCTATAATTAAGACTCTTTACGACCGTGCTAAACGCATTTGCGAACCTGACCACCTTCCCGAAGAATTACAACACCTCAAGAATGCATTACAAGCCAACGGTTACAAGTCCAGCGAAGTAAGAAGAGCTCTACACCCGAAGAGCAAGACCGATGAACAAAACCATACAGAAGATGTTATACTCGGAACAGTTTTCCTGCCCTATGTGAAGAAAGCAACGGACCGCATAGGGAGACTGTTAACAAGACATAGGGTTAGAACAATCTTTAAACCCACCCAACAACTCCGTAACATATTACGCTCAGTCAAAGATCCCCAGGACCGCATGTCTCTAGCCGGAGTTTACAGAATTCTTTGCTCTTGCTGTACCGTATACATAGATACTACAGGGAGAAGTTTCAATACTCGTATAAAAGAACACATAAGGAACTGCCGTCTAGGAATATACAGATAAATCAGCAGTCGCCGATCACGCGCTGTCGGGACGCGGAAACGACATGCGCTTTGAAGCAACAGATATTCTTTCCTCCCACACACTACTACAAGAGACTTCTAATGGAAGCCATAGAGATTTACAAACACAAAAACAATTTCAACAGAAAAGAAGAAGATGAAAAATTAAACAGTATATGGTACCCAGCACTTCAGAACACGAAAACTCGGCATCCAAACTCTCTGGTGGGAGATACCTGGTTCGGAAAAACCTCGCTAGCCGACGGAAGGTCGTCGCCGGATCTGGCTAACCAGCGAGGGAAGACCAACCTACCGAGCAACAACAGGTACTACACTTACGGGACTAATGATCATATTAGTTGACGCATAGTTAGTTGAATACATAAATGAAGAAAGCACATCCTAATTGTTATCCAAATAACTATTATCAACAAAGCTAACTTCTTTTATGAAAGAAATCTCACTACTCCTTGACAATCGAATGAAAATTACTGTGAAAAACGAGTTTTGACCGATTGCTTTCCTCAGTCCAATTGATGTGTTTTCTTGTGATATATTCAAAAATGCCTTCCATGGTGTGGGTAGCGTTCTATTCAATTAAGAGTCCACTCTAGCAATTTACCAAAATTTTGGGCGGCGTCATTATCATTTGTATACTTCACCACTAAACGAAAACGGAGGAAAGCGAAAAATGCTCGTAGTTCATGAATATGCAAATTTTCGTTTGAATTACGCCGAGAAAAAATTCTTACCTCGCCCAAGATGCTCAATTAAATTTCATGGCCTGCTACAGGGCTGATATTAATAAGCGCTCGCAAAATTCACCCAGCCACCCAGCACGACGTTCTCCTAGAGAGCGGAAAATGGAGGCACGATCCACAACCCTCACCTAGCCCGCTTCGTCGCGCCCGTCTTCGTCCGCAATTCCGCGGGTTCCGTCTCGTCTCTGCCCCTCCGTCATTCTTCTCCCCCTCCGTCTCGTCTCTTTGTCTCGTTTCATTTCTCCACCTCCGTCTCATCTCGCCTCATTTCCCCCCTCCGTCTCGTCTCTTCATCTCGTCTAATTTCTCCCCCTCCGTCTCATCTCATCGCTCGACTCATCTCTCGCTCCGTCTCGTGTCTTCCTCTCGTCTCTCCCTCGCGTCTCATCTCTCCGTCTCGTCTCGTCTCTCCCTCTCCGTCTCGTCTCGTCTCTCCCTCTCCGTCTCGTCTCGTCTCTCCCTCTCCGTCTCGTCTCGTCTCTCCCTCTCCGTCTCGTCTCGTCTCTCCCTCTCCGTCTCGTCTCGTCTCTCCCACTCCGTCTCGTCTCTCCCTCTCCGTCTCGTCTCTCCCTCTCCGTCTCCGACTCGTCTCACCTCTCCCTCTCCGACACGTCTCACCTCTTTCTATCTCACTCGTCTCCCCCCCCCCGCTTCGTTTCTCCGACCCCCCTTCTCGCCTCCCCCCCCTCTGTCTCGACCCTCGCCCTCCGTCTCCACCAGCGCAAACGTTTGCACGCCCAGCAGGGCGGCGCAAGGCAGCGAGCCGCTGGACACAAGTTTTCATCTAGTTGATTAAATTTGCTTCCGGGAGGAACGCAGAAAGCCTCTGAAAATCCTCTTAGAATGTAAGTATTCAATAAGTCTTTTTAAAATATTCCGCAATGTCCTCCTTAATTGAATTCCAGAGAAGTTAATCACACGGCAAGTCTTCATGTTGGGAGTTACTGCTGGTAGAGTTGTGGAAAAGCAGATTCTGATGCTGGGCAACGCTTTGCGTCCAACGGACAACAAAAGATGTTAAATAATAATATGCAATAAAATATTCAAAAGGTGGCAAAGGGTATTGTTTGACTTTGTGAAAGAATTAGGTACGTTGTTTTTCTCTGAAATACAAAACCACTTCAAAAATTTCTACTTTTACATGTGTCGTTACTTTGTGCTGTTAAGAGTAGAAAAAAAACATTAATTAGCGCAAACATTTGTTACACAAGTTTGATATTAATTTTCCAAAGGAGAAGACAACGTGTAATTATTATTGGATTTCAGACTCGGTAGAATGGCAGAAGTGGCGCTGAGAGCGCCTCATGCTCGCGACGGCAATGTCTGTAACTAGTGACAGTTGACAAACGCTGAGCGCGCCTGGTGTCATTACGGAAATGTGGCGGTTGTAGGGGAGAGGATTCCCATTAGAATGGCACCGGTAGAAGCGTCCATTTCCCGCTAAGTAATTAAATTAAGTGGCGCGCAAAGGTTTTAGGAAATGACGTGTTTTGTCGTCGTTACCGTCCCCGGTCGTGGTGGCTCAGCTGGAGCACTTTTTCCTTGGAAGAGGGATCTCTCGCTCTCAGGAGAACTGTGTTTCAGGCCTGGCTTTTGTGAAGCACGTGTACGCTCCGCGTCGAATGCACTTCACGGGAACGAAAATGCTTTTTGGTGCTTTTGAAAATGCGCCACGACAAGAGTTAGAAGTGCCGTGTAGTTAGCCGCGAGTTCTGGTCGGCTTTTTGCGTGTGTATGTAGTAGCTAATTTACGCTCTTTAGCTCTCTAGATTCAAAGAATATTAGTTTTTATTGTTTATCTACAAACAGATCCTTCAGTCAGTTAACTGAACCCCCTAGGAATCGTGACACTGTTATTAACATCACTTCACCACTACTATTAGAAACAAAAATCACGAACGGATCACCGCAAATCAAATTTGTTTGCTTTGGAGTTTAAAACTACCATGATGTTAACTGTGAAAAACGCACAAGTAAATCTATAAATATACAAGAAGTGCTACATTACTGAATATTTTATAAATATTTTCAAAAACATATCAATGAACATTAAAGTAGATAACACCAACGCCAGTAGGAAACACGAATTACATATAGAATACTTCTTTTTGAAAAGCATGCTTTCAAACATTGAATTGTGAACTAGTACAAGCGTTCTTACGATTTTTATCAGTTTTATACAGTTCTCAATTTGATGATCTCACTAAAAACGTAAATTCTGAATTAATACTCAAATTTATGGTGAATGAGGTTTCAATATAATGTTAAATACATTAAAATAATAGTATTGAGCATGATGTTTAATTTCTTCACATATCTTCTGAAACATTTTTACTTAAAGGTCGCGTCTAGCAATATCGGAACAAAAGTATACAAAGGTAAATTGACAAAGGTGCCAGCCAGACAAATTAACCCTGGTATTGGATTCTAAAGATCTTCGACAACGACGTACGCGCAAGAAAGTTTGCATGAATGAATTGCTCTCTGTTCACTTGATGGCACATTGCCATCGATTCATTTTGCCAAGGATATCACTGACCGATCGGCTGCAAGTAGCCGCAGCGCCCAGAAAGGGGGAGGGGGTTGGATCAGGCGTCGAGTTAATTGGGGCTCCGAATTTTTATTTTTTAGTAAACGTACGTATCTACAGATAATACACACTCTTGTAGAGAAATTTATGTAATGCTGGGGAAAATCGATTTCGAGGTTTCAACGGAAATATATTTTTCGGGTTCCCACATTCTGAAAAAATGTTGTTTGTTTGTTTTTTGTTTTTCGTCCGTCTGTAAACAATGTAACACCTAAACTATTCGGAGGATTTATTTCCAAAATGAATATTCCCGTTCTATCTGGCCCGACTCCAAGATCCGCAATTTTGAAGAGCATATTTTCAAATTTTGGTGCTTTCATTACATGAAGCCCCTAGATCATTTTCAAAAATGTCTCAAATCCAGCATACAATGAGTACTTTTATTCATTTAACTATATATAGCACTAAAGAGGATGTATGTCCGATTGTCACTGTTTACTCTGAATTTCCGAAAATTTCAAAATTTTGTTTCGGTGTTTTCCTACATACACAATTTAATTGAAGATTTTTTTATTCAAATTAAAGTTATTCCCCACAATTGGCGCTTTTATTAACGTCATGTACATTGTTTTGAAAATTATATTAGTTTTCTTAAAGTTTGGAGCCCAATTTTTCTTTCTTTCAACTTTTGATAGTGATAGTTCTAAGTGGACTGTTTCAGATGCCCGAAACGCGATTTTGCTGTGTTCTTTTGCTTTTTCAAAAATTACACAAGTATAATGTTTTTATACTCGTATCTCTCTCACGTCGTTGGTATTTACATCACCGGCGACATGTAAAGATTTGTGAGAATGAGTGCTTCAAATAATGTCGTAAAGTTTCTCGAAAACTCAAACTTTTCCTGTGAAGGAAGTTCGAAACTTTGCATTTTCAGAAACACGCAAACATCATGTTTGTCGAAAACGTCTTTTTCTCGGATTTCTCGAAACTTATCATTATTATTTTTTTTTGCACGGATAGTGCTAAATACTTTAAATAACTTGACATCATATTCATCTTGTGTTTTTTTCGAAATTTAAAAAATTATTGATTGATTGATTGATTAGCAATTCCGAGCGCGTCTACTGCTTAGGTCATTAGTCCCGTAAGTGCATTGTATGTTTTTCCTCACGAGATGAAAGCTATTTGCCCCCGCTGGCTGATGTGATCCGGCACCAGTCTATTGTCGGCTAACGGAGTTTTCCTCAACCAGGAATTTCCAACCAACGGGTCACCGCCCCAGAAGCGACAAGCTCTAAGCTCCCGACCGGTCTGTTGACATGTGTGGAAGTGTAGTACATTTAAATAGTGCATTTAATTGAAAGTATGTGTAAGGAAGTGGTGAAGATAGAACAAGAAAGGGGAAAGAAAAATTGCGCGTTGTCCGGTTGTTAGGGTACTTCCCCGGCACTCCCCTAGCATTGATCAAGAAACCACATCAAACTACCGATCACAGTAGACGACGGCTAGAATTCTCCTCCATACAGTGACTGAATTCGTCCTACCTATCTAACTTGTGTCGAAAATTCTCACAGCGTCGGAACTCCCGGTTAGAGGCACTCATCAAAAGAAAAAGAAAAAAAGGAAATAAATTTTGAATCATCTCTCAGATCAATATTTTCATTATGTTCATTTCTTATTCATTATCACATTTGTGAGTACAATTGCTTCAAATAATTAACGATTTTCGCGAAAACTCAAAAGTTTTGAGTGAAAATGAGATTCAAAATGCGCATTTTCAGAAACACTCAAACATTTTCTTCATAACCGCTCCTAATTTTCCAATGGAAATGTGTTCATAAAAGCATATTTTACCCTTGTATAGTATTATTATATTCATATTTCAATTCGAATACTAGAGGTCAAAAAATTGAAAAAATTTGAAAAAGTGTGTTTTAGCGCAGCTGAAAAGAGGGTGGGGCAAAGCTGAAAAGATAGCGCAGGCTAAGGAAATAAGGAAACTAACCAGTGACTAAGCAAACAAATGACGGCACATGTGCATTCATTCCATTATTTTTAATATATTATTAAAATTTAATTAAACTATACAACTAGTTAATAAGAGCAAGTTCGTGTAAGGTTCAATAACACGTTCAAGTATTAGTACCTTTCATTTAAAGGGAAAAATGGTTGATTAGAAAGCTCCAATTCCTTTCTAAACTAAAACCCTTAGTGTTTCAAATATGTAGACTTCAGGCATGTGAAGGCCGCGGGCAAGGTAAGCTTGAAGTACTGGGTCCAGAAGCTTGGGCACTTGGTTAGGCAACTGCCGCAAAATTTAAAAGCAAAGATTGTACAAATTGCTCCTGCGACGCGGTGTGTCAATGGATACCTGACCCAAGACAGTCTTTTGAAGAAGTCAGTTGACAGTTGCTGTCTTCAAAGCAAATATTTTCCATTCCTCCATTCTCCATTTCCCATTCCCTAAAGGAGATAAATTATGCATTGAAGTGAAATACCTCAGTCATATTTCAAATAGTCAATTGAGAGTAAAATTAAATCATTTTGAATAAGAAAGATCTTGATTTTGCAATCGCTTTTACTTAAGGGTACAATAATTGGCCTGAACTTCCTAGGTTCATGACACGAAGATTGTTAAAAGAGCTGTCTACCCGTATGAGAGGCTTTATAATTCAATGAACTTGTTGATTTATTTCGCAAATAACATCTTTCTCGAGACTTTTTTTTATCCAATCGACAACCGGTTACCCCTACGACCTCATGGGATGCATATTTGACCATACACTAGACACCAACACACCTAAGAGCTCCTCTGATCTGGGGTCAGTAGAACGCGAGGCCCTCCGCATACACATTCATGACAGACAAGGGACAAACATCCATGTCCAAGGGGGGTCTCGAACACGCAACCCTTCGAACCGAAGCATTGAGACCGTACACACTCTTAGCCACCTCGACCGTCGAGTCGGTAAGCAAGTAACCTCATAATGTAACAAAACAAGAAAACTAAAAGAAGAAAATAATTCCCCATTCAAACATATTCCTGTCCTTTGGTAAAAATGATTATAAAAGGCAGAATTTAAAAAGGAAATAAAAACGAAATAAAGTGTTAAGTAGTCAAATAAATAAAAACAATTCAAATCTCGGTTGTTTAATACAAAATGATAGCCAAACACTTTTGTACGAAGCCACCGTTCTTCTTGGTATTTCGAACGCGCTTCCTACTTACCTTCCTTGCGACAGTTTGAGTGTGTACAATCCTTTCTGGATTTGGAGCGGAAATGAGAGCGGAGTCGAGGGAAGTTTCCCCTACTCACAGGAGCCGTGGGCTTCCCACACGGGCAAGTAGCTCGTGCGGGGGCAGTATGGCTTGCCCGGAGCATTTGAATAGTGATGAGGCCTCAAAGTTAGGATCCCAGATAAGTGGTTGTAGCCTTTTCCATGCTAACCGATTTTACATGTATCTCAGCTAACGTATTCCAGCAACACCTAGAATATCCCTACTCCATCGGAATTCCCGGCACCTTTCTGAATCCCAATCTTAAGGTACAATATCTCTTTTGTTAACTCGTTTAAGTTCCAGGTTTTGCATCCATAAGTAATAATGGGTAGGATACAGTGACTGGTGATCGCGATGTAGTTTTGAATATTAAATATATTCCAATCAAATTTTAATCTCTGGATTTAGATCCGCCGTTGGTAAAGGGAGACGGCAGTAAACACTCTTAATTTGGAGAGCGTCAACTGCTATTGCCATTATTCCCGTAAGTGCAATGCATGTTTTATCAAGGTAGGTGGCGGTCTTCCTCCCTCGCAGAACTTGAGATCCGGTGCCACCGCGTCACCTTACGAGGATTTCCCCAGCCAGGTCTCTCTCATCAGCGGGACACCGCCCCAACCGGTACAAGTTCTAAGTTCCTGAGTGGTCACCCTACGAGTGCATGTAAGTGTGTATGTAAGCAACAGGTGAGGATAGTACAAGGAAGGGGAAGGAAAGTTCGTGCGTGATCCTTGGCCCGTTTGTTAGGATACTCCTCCGGCATTCGCCTGGTATTGATCGAAGAAACCCTGGAAAACTACCGACCAAAGCAGCCGGCCGCTAGAATTCTCCTCCAGACAGCAGCTGATTTCGACCTAGCTACGTATCTACTGTCAAAAATCCTTCTAGCGTCGGGATTCGAACCCCAGGACCATCCGGCCAGGGGCACAGCAGTATTGTTGAGGTGACACAGAGCATCAGTTGATGCTCTGTGCCACCTCAACCCTTGAGGCAATGTTGAAGCGCGAGCCACAAGCGCCGTGAGGAGTCGAGTCGAGTTGAGACAACCCGTTGGTTGACCTCGCCGCCGGCACTCGCAGGTCGGAGTAATTAGAATCATTAGTTCCTTTCACGGCGCCAGGGCGCGCCTCTCGCAAATTCCGGCGCCTGTCTGATTAGCCCCCGGAGCAAGTTGGAATTCCTCAGGGTAGCGCGCGGCGCGGAAGGGCGGGTGGCGAAAGGCGAGCAGGGTCACGCGAGCGGGTCAGGGCTACGGATGGCAAAAAAACATCGCTGTTTTCCACCAGAAACATCGATATATTAACATCAATATTTTTATGCAAAAACATCGATGTTTTCCACCAGAAACATCAATATACTCACATCGATATTTTGCTTTCGATGTTTTCTTCACATCGATATTTTGTTTCAAAAACATCAATGGTTTTAAAACATCGGTATTTTCCACCAGAAACATTGATATTTTGCTCTCGATGTTTTCTTCAAATCGATATTTTGTTGCAAAAACATCGATGTTTTTTTAATTTTTATTTTTTTTTATATTTTTTAATAAAAGGGTTTAAGCACATTGTAGAGTACCAGCAATCCACATCAATATCGTTGTTTTGCGTCATACTCTTTATCACACAGCACATTTCGCCTGTGCAATCTGAGGAAGTTTAGGAGCTGCTTGTTTTATGAACGTATGTTATCGCCAGGCGTGTCACTACCTGAATCCACAGTAAAACACGAAATCGATAGCAAAACAGGATGTTGTTTATTTTTTAATTTTATTCTTTACATTCGATAATAATTTTTATTAACATACTACTAACATGCAGGTAACCAAACAATAAAATCGCCGTCACCGTCGAGGTGGGTGCGTTAGTGGCATGACAGTGGCGTGGCAGAGTAACACGGTAGCACGGCAGTATAGTGACAGCAAAGCAACACCGCAGCCCAGCAGCGTGGAGACTGCGAGACATCAACAACTGCATATTATCTTAGAGAAAGAAGGTGTGAACTCAGAGTTAATCTTCCCTTCAATAGAGCAATTCCACTACTGCTGGCGCCTCCGAGCAGAATCGTCTTATTGAAGTAAATATTAATATTTTGAGTTCACACCTTCTCTTATGGACTTAATGTATTTTTGGTCTGTTACTCCTCATTACTAGTTAGACCCGTGTGAATCATTGTATCTAAAGTGAAAACAGCTTCATATTCGAAACTTTGAACGGCTAGGCCCCGGACTCACAGATGCCATGATGTCAGATACCTCCAACCATTTACCTTCAGCTGACGTGGCAAAACCAATACAAATTTTAAATAAACCATCAAATTATTCAATATTCTAAAACTACTGAACAGACATTTTTTTTAAAAGAGTCAATTTTAAAGATTTTTTTCTTACATTTATTTCAAAATATATTATCTTAAAATAAGAGGTAGCAAAAATAAGACATGGCAATATTTCCCGGACTGTGCTTCACATCTTCTAAGCTGGTACTGTACAGGTACATTATTTAATTTTGCTAAATATTCAAATGTGTTATTACTACTAATAAATGTAAATCGTAACCAATTTCCGAATTTATAAATAATTTGGGCGCCAGGAAAAGGTTACACTTGAATTCCTGATTATCTATTGCTGTCTTCGGATATATTACAAATACATGTAAACCCCACTAGCTCGGTCGACGGGTTCTTATGAAATAATTGTTGCTACTTACTCCTCAACCAATTACTCAATCTGCCATCCATACGGAGTGGCGAGGAATCTGAAAATAATTCTAAAATGTCTACTCTAGGATTGCACGTAATGGCAAATGAGAATCAGCTTTCTTTCAAAATATGAATTATAATTTATTATAATTGCCAGAGTTATCAACTATCATTGATTATTACAATTTATCGTTAGGTCATGACCATTTTCTCGTTATTGCAATAACAGCGTTATAGAACCTTTTATCCTTTCTTCCCTCTTCGAGCGCACGTCGCTCGATGTCGCCACGAAGGGTAGACCAATCTTCCTTCTGGTTGAAGTGCCCGATGATCAGCGACCAAGTCGAAACTTCCTCCAACCAACTTCACAAGTACTGCCTATACTCTTTGCCTTGCGCCTCAGGTGGGCACCTATTTCAAACTTACTTTTTTCAAGTCGAAATAATATCCTTCTAATATTATTTTCTGTCACCTAACCTGGGAATTCACAATTCACTGGTAAAATATTTAAGTCAAATCTTATAACTTCACCGCGAAAATATTCTAAGTTCACTTTCCAGTTCGCTCTTGAAAATATTACAAGTCCGAGTTCGCAATGGTACAACACGTAAATTTTACAAGTTCCCGTTGCACACTTAATGCGTAAATATTCTAAGTTCAAGTTCAATGTTCACTCTTACGAAATAACACAAGTCCCGATTTGATTATTAACCTCAAGAAAAAACGCACAAGCGATCCGCTCACCACCACGACACGAGTCAGAATACCCTAACTCCCAATCTGGTCCACCCTTCAAAGCTCGCTGTGTTTTTCTCTCTATTGTTTTTTCGCGCTCCTGCACCTGCTTCCAAACGAACTCGTTTTTCGCGTTGCTACGGCGTCATCTGCGTATCTACACCATAGAAACCCTCGTCTCAGGACGAACTCACGTTGCTACGATGTCATCTCCGTATCTGCACCATAGAAACCCATGTCTTTTGCAATATCTACAACATTTGACCTTTATTTGCCTAAATAAAATGTCCTTCATTTTTGGTAAGTCACAAAATATATTACATATACGTAGAAAAATGTTTCGCATGCAATTAAATTGCACACAATATCATCTAGTAAATTTAATTTTACATTTATATCAAGATTCGACACATTTCTACAGAATTTAATACGCAAAAACACACACTTTTTCAATTTGAAACCTACGCGGTTCCAGAATATTACTACAAACTAAAATTAACGATATTTCAATAAAAATAATGTATTTACTGAACTTACAATGGGGTTGATTGAATAGTTTTATATTACTTTATATCAATACAATTTTCTAAATAGTTATATTGAAATTAAAATATCGACAACGATGGAAAACCGACCCTTTCACATATATCAATTTATCAACTCTTTAAAACATCATTCCAATTTCTGACATTGACTGTGTTCATAACATATTCGAAGTAGACTGAATCACTTTGCTGATGAAAGTCACTGACCTAACGCTTTCGATCTGCAAATACAGAACCACGGCTCGCACTTTACAGTAGGCGGGATTGTCAAACAGCGCGTCCATTGCCAAAGCTCATTACACTTACAAGGTAAATAGGTTCGTGGAACCTGGTCACGTCATGCGCTGATCCATTGGCTCGAAAGGTCGAATAATTTAACGATAAAATAGGAAATATCACTAATGTTTCATTATTTAAAAAAAACGTTTTCTGGTTTAACTATTTTCTTTTCTTTATTTTGGAATTATACTTATTATTGGGGAGTATCACATAAACTATTTGTCTCTTTTTATATATTAAAAATTTCCCCTTTTCCCATTTAAGTACATTAAATAAATTTCAAGACTATCTTAGGTATTTTATTTTCGATCTCGTAATAATAATACCATTAAACACATAATAATAAACAATTATCTCAGGACATTATCCCTTCATATTATTTGAGTAACTCTCGAGTGTGCGGATGTTTGGATGTGCGGTTCCATCACTCACGGCTAGAGCTCCTCCCGTGCACCAATCAAGATATATGAGGTGTCATTTGACGTGTCTCCATCTCCTTATGTGGAACTGATAAATTGTCTTCGGGTCTGGTCAGAAGATTCAAAAATACAATAACGAGCTTTTCCGTGTTTTAGCGATGCGATCTTAGTGCTTAGATGGAGAATTAAACCAATACCACCTAAATAGATCTCTCTAGGTGGTGTTGATTAAACTCCAGTACCCCGTGGTTATTTTCAGTCCACGATATCATAATTTTCTTCTGTAAGGTTATCACCCTGATTGTTTACAAACCAGCAATATGAAATGAAAATCGCGCGGCAGAATTTGTTGTGAATTTGAAACATTTAAAGAATCTCATGGGTAATTTTTATAATAAATTAGCAAATTGCCTTGGAACATTGAATTTGAAGATTATGAAGTAAATAAGAAGAAACTCAGAAATGTAAGTATAATACTAGAGAAAACATTCCTTGTGAGGCTAGTCTGGTCTACCTGAGGAAGATCACGACAAGATGGTCGAAACGTTGGTAACACGGCCTTCGACGCGGCGTCACTCGCACAGCCAAAATCATTTACATGACTGTGGCCGCGGAAGCCTACGACTTCACTGCAATACTACCAGTTCATATCCTGTATGGAGTTAATACACAAGTTCACTGGGTGTAGGGAATTTTTGAACGAACTACAACCTCATCAGCTACTACGTTTCATTGGTAAGTCCAATACCAGATACTGTTAAAACATATTTGAACAAAACTAGGCATGAAAGAAATGGAGTATGAAATAATTTTTTTCTACTCCCATCGTATAATTCTCTCATTTGATGGCTGCAACTCGTTGCGTAATAATACTCATTACGATACAGATTCCATTATGATACAGTTTCTTGACCAATCACAGAGAAGTTTACAAACCAAGTTTTGACACTTCATTAATTATTGAGAATCTTTACAATAAATCTGTTGTTCGATTTGTGTACTTTAAAACTGCGTTTAATATTATATTATGATTTTCGTTAAACTTAGTTATTAATTCTATTCTAAATAATTGAAATTAAATTAAATATGTCAGCATTTTATTATTGAGATGAAATTGTTTAAATATTTTGGGAAACGTTTTGTCGCCAAGAACATTGGGCACGATAGCATCAAGTTCATAATAATAATAACAATAATAATAATAATAATAATAATAATAATTTTATTACTATTATTATTACAATTCAAAATTAATGTATTCTGCATTTTTGTTTATTTTATTAGTGAAGTAATATATTCACAGTTGCTGTTAATAATGATAAGACTGTATTTAAAGACCAGTTCTATAAAACATGGGTACTAATTTGAATAACAAACCGCACCCAGAAGCGAGACAACATACTCTAAAAATTAACTTTTATCACAAAATCACAAAATTAATATAGTTGCAGCACTCTGGATACACAAATAAAATTCACAATACGAAACTTACATTCCAACAGAAGTATGTTTATAAAACCTGCAAAAAATTTTGTGGGAATGATATTGTACACAAAAACATTATTAAAAAGGTATCGAATGATATATTATCAGGGAGGCTGTTTTACTACAATCAAAGAAGAAATATTTTGCAAATATGGGGAAGAGAATGCAAAGTATGCAAAGGATGCAAAATTTGGGGCAGAGCAAAATAATTTGCAAATATTTTTCTATTAATTGTGAGCTGAGAAGAGAAATTCTCCGTTAAAAACATTGAGTAGTCCTCAATACTGACTTGTCCTTTGCAAACTCTTATCGCCGAAAATCTCGCGAAATATTAACCCAGATATTTTATCGAAAAAATCATTTCTCAAGCTAAACGACAGTTCTCTCCCCAAGCGGAGAGCGAAGGGGTTCGCAAGAGCCAGATTTTTTACACCTACGGCCCTGGAAAGGAACTACCGTCTCCACGTCCTGTCTCCAACACTTTGCCACAACCCCTCCCGCCTCGGCCGGACCGCACTGCCACACTTGAAATATCCGCGACAATCATATCCCAACCCGCCCGCCCTCCTATCCAATTCCGCACAGCCCGGTCACAACCAAACCGTTCGCCCCGCCTCTCGCTTCCCAACATCCCGCCCGCTCTTTCGTAGTCCTTTAATGGTGGGTTGGAGATTGGAGAGGGGGGTTAAAACCAGCCTTCAGCAGGAGGGAGAGCGACGTGGAAGAATGGAGCGGATCAATGGGCGGCGGACACGTAATGGAGACAAATGGGTGTGCGCATCGCAATGAGCCGATCTGCCCTAACGACCCCCCTCCTCTCGCATGCTACTAGAACGCTCGTCCGTGCGCCGAAACACACGCCCAACAAACCGTCGTCCCAACAAACCCTCGCCGCAACAAACCCTCGCCCCAACAAACCCTCGCCTCAACAAACCCTCGCCTCAACAAACCCTCGCCTCAACAAACCCTCGCCTCAACAAACCCTCGCCTCAACAAACCCTCGCCTCAACAAACCCTCGCCCCAACAAACCCTCGCCTCAACAAACCCTCGCCCCAACAAACCCTCGCCCCAACAAACCCTCGCCCCAACAAACCCTCGCCCCAACAAACCCTCGCCCCAACAAACCCTCGCCTCAACAAATCCTCGCCTTAACAAGCCCTCGCCTCAACAAACCCTTGCCTCAACAAACCGTCTCTCCAACATACCCTCGCTCCAACAGACCCTCGCCTCAACAAACCCTCGGCCTAACAAACCCTCGCCCCAACAAACAGTCGCCCCAACAAACAGTCGCCCCAACAAACAGTCGCCCCAACAAACAGTCGCCCCAACAAACAGTCGCCCCAACGAACAGTCGCCCCAACAAACAGTCGCCCCAATAAACAGTCGCCCCAACAAACAGTCGCCCCAACAAACAGTCGCCCCAACAAACAGTCGCCCCAACAAACAGTCACCCCCAACAAACAGTCGCCCCAATAAACACTCGCGCCAGCAAATAGTCGCCCCAACAATCAGTCGCCCCAACAAACAGTCGCCCAAACAAACCCTCGCCCAACAAACCATCTCCCCAAGAAATCATCGATCGCTACAAAGCCCCCCCCCCCACCGAAAAGCACAATTGATTATTTCATACAAAGTTTTTATTTCGATTCATTCGCTCTGTTACGATTCAGTGCTGAATTTAAAAATCTGAAGCGCATGCAAGCTATAGTACGGATCCGCGGGTCCCAAGAGATGACCCTGTTTCCTCATAATGCTTGCCCAATAATGCACGTGAATCCTGCGCACCGCGATGACGTCTCACCAAGGGCCGGTTTTCGACTCATCGCCCAAGTATCTTAACCGGCCGGGGTCTATCTGAATTCTCGATACTTCCAGAACATTTTGAATACACTCATTTGATGGGGTGACCACTAAACCACTAAAGTTAACCTAACTGGGTTAGCGCACGGCGGACAAGCCTGAGTTGATAGACTTGAAAGCACATCCGTATCGTCCGGGTGTGCCGCACGCCACATAGTGTAAGTACTATTATGTAATACTTATTATGAGTGTAAGTACTACTTTAAGATAATTATGACAATTGCACAAGTGTACATGTCATCTGAAAAGTATATTTGTAATACTGCGGTAATTGTTCGTGTTGTTCTCGAACCGAGTGTTACGAGTTATAAACTGTGTCGAGATGACTGTCACCTTGTTTAATACAAGCGATAAAAACTAACTCCATTGTTCTGATCAGTTGTATAGTTCTTGCTTCGAGTATCTGTGTCTACCCGTACTCCACGACTTCTATCAGTTGTCATTCTGTCAGTTGGACGTGTCATCAAAACTTCGCCAGCAAAATCGACCTAGGAAAGTATAGTATGTGGAGTCGTAGGCTTCCGCGACCACAATTGTCCACTTGCTACTTGCCTGACCGGGACGAGGCAAGTACCAAGTACGAAGTGACCAAGTGGCATGTGTGTTTGAAATGTATGAAAGGATTGAATGTATAGGAAGACTGGAGTACCAACAATAACAGTTTATTGAACAGTTTTACAAAATGCCACAATCCAAATAGTACAGTAAACAATTTTGAGGTAGACCACTCCACAGAAGAGAAAATACCAAATCCGTAGCCGTACGCCGTTTTACCAATACATGTAGAGGAAAGAACTCAAACCAAGGCCCGGTTTCTAATCCGATCCCCTTGATTTGCTGCTCTGTAGAGTGGTGTTGCCTATTGGAAACGTACTAAAATTGTACTACTTGCAACTCAGTCGAGCGATAGTGTCATCTTCACTTGTTGCCGGACTGTCGGTCATTAGTGCAGAAAGATTGTTAGGAAGAATATTTAATTATTTCTTTTATAATTTATTATTTCAATTTATTTATATAAATTGAATTAAAACATTTTATTTAATTTTAATTATATGTCCAAACATACCAGAACTCAAAAAATTGCTATTATATACAATCTTGTGAATTCCACACTTAATTTGGCTAACCCTGAATTTAATAACAAAAATCTAATTATAGTCAAAAATATTATTCGTATCAATCTTTACCCATCATCATTTTTTGATTAATACATTAAAAATAGACTGACGCATAATTACAAAACAATAACCAGCAACAATAATTCACAAATTCCATCACAATTTTACGAAACAATAAACAATAAAATTAAAACCTACTTCAGAAACTACAATTTAGACATTGTCGTTTATAACTTAAATAAAACCAACCGGTTATACGACAAACAGAAAGATAAAACAAAAGTATGCCATCGATGTATGCCATCTAATTAGTTGTGTTTCATTTACTCAGTTGAATTGTCTTTGGTTCTCTAAAGAAAGGTGCACGAACCGCAACTGCGTTTTACGGACGTTGTGGCGCAGTTCTGACGTGGGCGTGTCCCATGCTGCAGAGTTTTTTTTCCTCGCTGTGCGACTGTCAGAGGAATGCGGCCGCGAAGGACTTCCGGGGCAATAGTCGCCGCCGGAGGGTGCCTTTGGTCGGCTCCACGCTAACCTGGAAATATTCGCGGAGTCCCAGGCAATTCAATTAGAGCCGCAGCTTTATTACACCCCACCGCGCGTTCCAGGCAGCGACAATGGTTCGCGGCCACGTCTTCGTTTATTTCTGCTACCCTGCGAGTCACGTACAAGTAGAAATGCCAACCTGAGGTGGAAAGTCAGCGGCCGAAGAACCATGATGCCAGAAGAAGGATACACCATCTGGCAACATCCAACTGTGCACACAATAAGCACTAACCATAGAGCCAATATGTGCAGACGCAATAAGCGCAGACCATAGGCCGTGGGTGGATCCTGGCAGAGGGGGGTTTTAAAAGTCAGAAGCAGTCAGAGATGGTAGTTCGCTGTGACATATATAAGTAAGCAAGTTATTTCTAACACTGTAAGGTCAAGTGAGTAGCATTACGCATCTTCCAAGGGTACACCCTATGAGCAGTTACGTTCTGCACGACCTTGGTAGACCTGAGAGAGAGAATGTTCTAAAAGCGGTAAAATGTGGTAGTCGACAACATGAGCCACGACGAGGGACAGAGACCCAAGGTAGATTGATGATAAAAATGGAACACAAAAAGCTATGCAGGCTATAGAAAAACTAAAAGTTTGCAAGTCTGGAAGCTTCTCTCTGTGAGAATATGACAATATAACTGGAACGCAGAACAATAGGCAATTTTGCAGACGTGGGAGATTTAATTTTGTTACATTTGTGATGAAACTATTGAAACTCATCCATTTTATTTAAACACGAAAAACAGGGCAAATTCTGGTGAGCCAAGGGCTGACGGGCAGATCGTTAGTTGCAGCGATAAGGAATTGAGCAAAGGGTTCGTTTGGGTGATCCAATTTTTGTCAATCTTTGTAAAGGTGTTCGTTCGTTGTGATTATCGTTTATTGGGGGAGATCGATTGCTGGGAGCGATATTTTTCTGGATTGTGTTGTTCATGATATTGCGATGGATTAGGAAAGATGGAATGAATGTAAAAGTAATTTCACACATATATATGAAACCCTAAGACAGTTCGGTAGGGCGATTACATTGGAATATACGTTACAGAATACTTCGTACAACGTGTATACAAATATGCAATTAAGATGAAATAATATTTATTCACAATCATTGCATCACGGCTCCTGTAAGAGAACACTGCTGTATAGCCGGTTAGCTTTCAAGATGGCGCGCGCGTGCAGAAGACGGCGTTTTACATTGTTCAGCCTAACAATATTCACTCCACCAAACAGCAAGCTGTCGGAGCGAGTCTGGGCTAGCAGCGCTGGCGCGTATATAACGGACGGCCTGGCACCCGGAAAAGCAGATTAGATTTGGCAAAGCCTGAATGCGTTAAATGTATTGTTGTGGATCGACTACACATGTGTTCTGTTTATTTTGCTGCTATTGTTAGTGACTAGACTCCGAATTTGAAGAGCAAAGTATTCAAACGCGGGTTCCCATTTATTTCTTAATTTCTTGAAATTTAATTAAATATTTCGGGTATTTTTAAATACAATTATCGGCAAAAGTAAACCAAAATATATGCAACACATTCCATACTTAATTATACAAATGTTGTATTCAACTTAAATTTATTGGCCACGTAGTTTAAGAATAAAATATTTTTTCGTAAACATTATATTTTGTGGATTTTTAAAAAGTTTCCCAATATAGTCCGCCGCTAATGTTTTAAGAAATAGGTATAAATATATGAAACAACTGCAAATAGATTGAACTCAGTATAATTTTACAAAAATACTTGTTTAATATTTTATCCATGAGAAATTATCTTATGTCATGCACATAGCCTTTTCATTTAACTGCGACAAAAATACTTACATAAGCATATTTTTCCACCCGCGCAGATTATATATAAGCTCACAGTGAACAAATTAGACACATCACCCACAGTTATCCAGCCACCTACATTTCTCTAAAAAGTTTACACGACAAAACACGCACTCTGGATCTTCTTAACCTGAAAGGGAAAATATCCCTGGTAGAACTTTCAAATCTGAAGAGGCAGAGAAAATGTCATTCGATCCTTCGCCGGAGGTGGAATCTTCCTTCTGCTTTTTGTTTAACTTCATAATTCTCTTAAATACGTCTCTTTTCGACTTCTCTGAGATTAAATTTTAAAATTCTTTCTTGTCCTCTTTCTTCTTTCTGCCCTCTAGAACTGATAGGCTTCATAGTAAGCTCTTGCTTTTTATTAAACTTCTAAGGTATAAGGAGTGCGAAATACCTTAATTGTTTTTATTTAACAAGACGAAAAATTGGGAGCCCGCGATAGAAACCTTTAAAGGGGGGCTCGAGTTATGCACCAGCGTGCTAATTTTCCAACTACTAATAACATTTTTACAAGGCACGTAAAATAAATTACATTATATTACATCAAGAGCTGGAAAGTTCCCTTCAAAATTATGCAACGATTACACGACTTACCGATGAAGTATCGAAATCAGGCAACTGAGAATAAGCGCGTGAAAAAATTGCTTTTTGGCCATCTATCTACAATAATAATAATAATAATAATAATAATAATAATAATAATAATAATAATAATAATAATAATAATAATAATAATAATAATAAATCGTTAACGCACTAGTGCAGTAGCGGTCTCGCACCAAAGGATCGCGGGTTCCAATCCCACCTCGAGCGTGGTTGTATTATGACTGTGTTTGTGTATGTCTATTTCATCATCCCACATCATCATAACTTAACCCCATCCCTCAGGACTAACAAACCTTGGGTGTAAAAATGGAATCTGGATTAAATTACAAGATCCCTCATGGGAAGTAAGGAGCACCTACCACGATATTCCAGTCTGCGCCTCGGTACGATGCACGTATCGCGAGGCCCAATGATGGCCGATTCGCACAAAATAATAATAATAATAATAATAATAATAATAATAATAATAATAATAATAATAATAGACCGGGAGCGGTACCTCAGTGCATCAACTGATGTCAGTGCAGCGCCTCTGACAGGGAGGTCCTAGATTCGAGTCCAAACGGCAGCAGGATTTTTCGACACTAGCTCTTCAGCTAGGTTGAATTCAGTCGCTGTCTGGAGGAGAATTCTAGCGGCCGGCTGCTCTGATCGCTAGTTTTCCGTGGTTTCTCCGATCTAAACCAGGATGCCGGAGCAGTACCCTACCAAACGGGCCACGGACCACGCGCGATCTGTACTTCCCCTTCATTGACCTATCATCTCCCCTTACACACTCACACTAACATGCACTACACTACCACATATTCCGGGAGACCGGTCGGGAGCTTAGAGCTTGTCCCGGCTGAGGCGGTGCCCTGTTGGTGGGAGAGTCCTGGTTAGGGGAAACCCCATTAGCCGACGGTAGGTCGGCGCCGGATATCGCCATCCAGCGGGGGAAGATCACCGCCATCTCCCGAGAAAAAACATGCACTACACTAACGGAATTAATGAGCAAAGCAGTTGACGCGTCCGGAAACAAATCAATAATAATAATAATAATAATAATAATAATAATAATAATAATAATAATAATAATAATAATAATAATAATAATAATAATAAGTGTAAAACAAAATTCCAGATTTGTGCGCTCTTTGGAAGAGCGGATGTGCGCCCGCTCCAGCTCGGGCAACATGCACGCGCGTAACTGATTAGGCTTTACATTTATAAATGGATTGTGGCAAAGCCCGGAATTCTGCGCCCGCAAAATAACAAAGCTCGGCGGCAGTGTCCTCGGCGACAGAGAAATATAGCAACCCCGCGCTCCGCGATCTGCCTGCATACATCTCCGGCTCAAAGCCCCGCGCCGCGCTGCGCCATGCGTGAATTTTTTTTTCAGAACCGAAAGGCCAGTGGGAACAAATGTAACGTCACTGAGAATCTGGACTATACAGTCCGAACTGTAAATGTCACAGCAGGAAAATCCTGCGAACGCAGTCTGTCTTCAATGCAGTTTTTGTATCTTGAAGATATTTTTATCACATCCAAGTAACAGGTCTTCGTTTCATTTACGGCCACGAAATTTTAATACTTTAGAGGAAACATAAAATTATTTTCAATGGTATCAAAATTTTTTTTTTACAGAAAGTTCGTTTAATGTATTTCATTTTACAATGAGCTTAATGGAACTTATCAGTTTCGTCATGCCCTGATATATGATGTACTTCTGTTTCATGTTTTGTGCCATAATTTAATGTTAATTTAAAAAATCATAACTTTCAACATATTATTAATGTTCATTTTACCTACCGTTCGTACGACCGACCGTCCGTACGACTATCCGTCCGTCCGTCCGTCCGTCCGTCCGTCCGTCCGTCCGTCCGTCCGTCCGTCCGTCCGTTCGTCCGTCCGTCCATCCGTCCGTCCGACCGACTGACCGTCCGACCGTCCGTCGGTCTGACCGTGCGTCCGTCCGTCTGCCTGTCCGTTCGTCCGACAGTCCGTCCAACTGGCCGTGAGTTTGAATCCTTCCTAAAATAATGGATGTTTCCTGACAACAATGGAGTAGTTCCACTTTATTTTTGAAAACCTGTTTCCAAAACTAATGGAAGCCGATTTTTTATTTTATTATATAACATACTATAATTTAATAGATTATTAGGGGAGAGGACGTATAAATCTATATTGTACGAAAAAATAATTCATAAAATAATGATTTACATCGTGCGCACAGGAGTGAGTTTGGACACTGCGAAAGTAGAGGTGACGAAGTGAGTTTGAACACCCCGCGGTGGCGGCGTCAGCAGGAGGCGAAGTTACCATTTCCCAGAAAGGTGCTACAGAGCCTCCGATGTAGCAGGGGCGTGGAAACAAGAGGCAGGTCAGAGAACGTTGTTGATCACATTCTTCACGTCGACGAACACATAATAGAATTTGGAAATAAATTTTGAAATAGTGTAGCATTAGAAATTTTTCACGCATATAGCATTAGAAATACACGCATTCCTTTTCTGGGTGTGAATTAATTTGTCACTGTTAGTGTAACATTACCCTAATTTAACATGACCTGGTGACTAGACCTCGCTCAGACGCAGTGAAACAGTAAAGGACATAGCCAGGACAGTAAAGATAGTCAGGCTGGACAGTAAAGAAAGTAAAGGAAATAGGCAAGACACAGCCAGGTATACGATACGGACAGTCAACCACAAATGTTAGTCAATAAACTTTTTTTTTTTTCGAATAAAGTCGTGAACGAAGAGCGTCTTTTACAGGCGTGTATGCTATGCCGCATAATGTCCTAGCACTATTATTTCTGTTAATCCTTAATTATTATAGAACTGAGCATAAATTGTGAGTCCGACACCACCGTAGGCTATTGATCCACTATGTGTTGTACAGTGGCTATGCTTACATCAAAAGTGCTAGAATTTAAGAACTGAATTTAAAGTGGAATCAGTATTACTGAAAACACTGTATGAAATAATGTAGAAAGAGTAAATAGATTGTTACTTCTAATTACATAAGTAAAATATTATAGTTAAACCCCGCAAAACTTTATTTCACAAGTCCATTCCTTCTTATTCCACAACACTAGATATTATCCTTAATCAAGGACAAACTTTCCTTATGTCACGATTTTTCACAGCCCTATCCCACCGATATCCTTCGCAGCCCTTCCAGGAAAAAACAGTTTAATCTCCTCCTAGACCTTCAACAGTATTAACGCACACTTACCTCTGCCCCTGACAGCTCGTTCGCAATGCTGTCAATCCTACCTTAGAGTGAGGTTAAAGTATTTTTCAGTAACAGGTATCGGAATAACAGATATATAAAAAGCTTATACTATTGAAAGTTAACAATAACTTTTAACTCGCTTTAACTTTCAGCTCTCAGGAACATCCATGTTTAATTACAGAATATTTTCCGGTCAATTGCAAATTAAAGCGAGCAACGACCGTTTTGGCAACACTTAGCGGTTGAAGCTTCAAGTCAGTTTCACTAGCTTGTTTCTATCGTACGGTGTTTTCTTGCAATACTTCCTAAAACATGGAAGAAATGAAAAATAGCTCGGATTCGACACATCAGAGACTTGTTGGGCTGTTATGGAATTGTGTGTGTGTGTGTATGTATGTATGTATATATATATATATATATATATATATATATATATATATATATATATATATATATATATATATACACAATTCACAATCATATATATATATATATATATATATATATATATATATATATATGATTATTTACAGTGTAGTCGGTTACGCTGACAGAAAATACGACTACAGGATTGTGCCCCGTTGGTATCTGGTGACCGAGCTACGTTTATTGCATCTTCTCGATAACGGCGATGAGGAATTGTACTTGTGTTTTCTCTCCCAGCGATCTGACGACTTAGCAAGGTTTTGTTACGAGTTCATATAAGAAAACGTTGTAGCGAACTTCACAATTTTTTTTTTATTGTTACGTCTTTGGTGTACTTCATTTGATAGATTTTAAATAGGTCATATTTTCATTGTTAACTCCTAACTTTTCAAAATTTCAAAATATTGACTATTATTCGGCGTCTTCGTACACCTACAATATAGATTTTTACTAAAATAGAGTTTTTTTTCTTCAAATGAAATTTGTTCCCCACAGTTCGATCTTTGATTAATGTCAAATTCTTCGTGTTGGAAGTATTGTGCAACTTTGTGTGAAATATGAGCAATATGAACAAATATAAAAGAAGATTTTCTCAAAAACAGCTCGAAATTTTTCTTTGAGGATTTTTACGGTTAGTTCAAAATGCTGTAAATAACATGATATAAATGTTATTTTGATGTATTTCATTTTCAAAAAAATTACACAAATGTATTTTTAATACACCTGAAGCCATTAAAATTTACGATAAGGGTATATTTATACATTATTGCATTTGACACAAGGGCTTCAAATGTTCTATTGTGAAGTTTCTCGAGACCTCAAACATTTTCTATGGAAATGAGCTCAAAATTGCGCATCTTCAGAAACGCTCAAACACCGCTTTTTCAAAAAATCTCCCTTTTTTCCTTCACATTTTTGTAAGGATAGTACTAAATACATTGAGTAACATGACATAAATGCCACTTTCATATATTATTTTGTTTTTCCAAAAATTACAGAAATTACAGAGATTTTTAACTATGTCCCATCGTTAATATTTATACCACGGGCATTACTTATAGATTACCGCATTTTTATAAATATTGCCTTAAATAATTTGAAATAAAGATTCTCGAAACCCTGAAAATTCAAATTAGCTTCTAATTCCGGATTGTCTGAAACGCTTCAAATTTTATTTTAAGGGGCTTCAAATTTTTCAATGAAAATATACATAAAGGACGAGATTTTACCCTTCTACATGGAGAGAAACGTTTAGTACATGTAATTTCGTAGCACATAGAACTAAATGGTATAATTGACTTTGGAAAAACGAATTGCTGATGCATGTTCACAAAACTGCTTCGAACTCAGGTCCTCCGCGATCACACGTCAGGCACGTTACCGCTACACCGCCAGTTGCACGGCTAAAGGGCAATACATACTCGATATACAAAATCGAATAACTCAAATATTGTTTCATATCGTTCAGCAGTTATTTTTAAGACAAATTAATTGAGTGGTTTATAAATCCTTTATAATATAATCCGTATTTAAGGTGAAAACAAAGTTACATAATCAGATTTCTGAAAATGAAATTGAAATGTTTTATATTAACCGGAATCTGTACATGCATTTTGTGGACTGGGTCAGGAAATCCTACTATCCACTAACTTAAAAACATAATGCATCGCATATAATTATAATCATTGAACACCTTTTTAAAGACACATGTCATACAATTGCTAGACATTGCGTTTATATGTATTCGATAATACTATTAGCATTTTTCTCATTAATGTTTAAACTTAAAAAACGCACTATAAAATGTTTTCTGCTTTCGGTCGATGTATTGCAACTTGCAAAACAAATGACCGAGACAACTGACTACATGCAATGTATTGCATTGCATAGGTTGCTCAAAATTCATTGTAAGCGAAAACCCTTAGTGTTTTAAATACACAGATTTTCATTTGTCAAGCCAGGATCCAGTTTTCTTCGGGTAGTGTAAGGCGGAATGGAGTGGGGGGTACACTAGAATTGATAGTAGCAGGAACTAAGTGAAAATAGATACAATTCTCCTTTCCAAATAGATGATTGTGATAAATGGAGACCCTGGGCAACGCGAGGCACTTCAAAGTGATATTAACAGATTAAAAACTCCTTCAATAAAAATTGTAAACTGATAACACATATTTTTTCGCCTTCACAGGTGATGAAATGGTTATTGATGTTAGCGGGATACATCTTTGTGCAAATCCCGGGCAACGCCATATGCGGCAGATGCGACACGTTCATCTATTGGATAATGCCATATACGGCATTACCCAATAGATGAACGTGGTAAATAAATATCTGAGCTATGCCGGTTTTTTAAGCTAGTACGCTATAAATAACTAAATAAATAAATGTAAATGGAATTGAAATTACATATAAATGAAAATTTCTTATAATACTTTGCTCCTCGATCAATAAATGATTGAGTGTAGTTGGTTTTCTTCTCTTTAGACCAGAAAAACGTGATTTCAGTAACTGTAATGCCACATCATTTGTTAAGCAGAGCGGTCGTGATTCTGTCTACAGAACTGTGATTCCATCCAGAATTCCTTCGAAGAAAGAATTCTCTGAAAATACGAGCCAACGCGAAAGGATTTCATCAAACACCAACCAAAGGGAAGAAGACCAGTAAATTCATTTTGAAGGATTTATCACTTACGCGTCTGACATTTCTTTTTCTTTTATACTTTTTTTTTAAAGTTTCGTCTGAAGGGCAACTTTCTTGGAATCGCCTTGAATGCTTAAGTGGTTTTCTTTATACCGGAATGAATAATGGAGGCGAGAAATTTATTTCGCAGCAACTTCTTCTGTGATCTGACAACGTCGCGGCGCGGCGGAGTCGAGCTTGTTGCGTTTCCCGAAGGAAACAAATAACTACCGCTCGGGGCGGCGGCTGGCATTTCAACGCCCCGCGGAGGAACTTCAACAGTCCGCTGCACGCGCCCCCCTCCCCACACGCGTGCACATGCACATACAGTCGACTCCGGTTATAGTGAACTTCTGGCAGTGCCAGGTTACTGAATAGACCGAGTAGGCTGCAGCCTGGGGCACGCAATTTCTGAGGGTAAACGAATTTCAGCGGATTCAAAATTTCATAAGGCGAAATTTTGAATGTTTTTTTAGAAATATTTCTTTTCATATTTGTAACAAAAGGAAGTGTTAATTAATCATATATCCATTGATATACAGATAACATGAATGCAAAAATATCATATATTTATTAAATCAATATTGTGGTGAGAATTATTTATACGAGTATGTATAATCAATTATTTATAAGCACACAATACTTACGTCAGTAACAAATATCGTACAATAATTTTTTATTCAAAACTAGCAGAACCCCGCAGACGTTGTCCTGCCCTCTCTCTTTTTCCTTTTTATATCTCCCTCTCTCTTTTCACTCTAACATTTTCCCTCTCTTTTTCCTTCTCTCTTGTTCCTTTCCCTCTTTCCCCTCTCATTTCCCACTTCTCTCTTTTTCTCTCACTTTTCCCTGTTTTTCTCTTTTTTGCCTGTCTTTTCTTCCTATATTTTCCCCTCCTCCTTCTTTCTCTCTCCTTCCCTCTCCCTTTTTCACTTTCTTTTTCTCCCTCTCCCCTTTTCCTCCCGACTTCCCTGTCTCTCTCCTCCTCTCCTTCTATTTCCCTCTCTCAATCTTTCATTCTCTCTCCATTTCCTTTTTCCCTTTCCCCCATCTCACTTTTTATCGTCTTTACCTCTTTCTCTTTTTTCTTTCTTTCCACCTCTCTCTCTCTCTCTCTCTCTCTCTCTCTTCCTCTCTCTCTCTTCCTCTCTCTCTCTTCCTCTCTCTCTCTTTCTGCTTTTCTCTGTTTTTCTGTCTCCTTTTCACTTTTTTCACTTTTCCTTTTGCTTTTCCCTCTCTCTTTTCTTCTCTTTCTTATCTCCTTTCTCCTCTCCTTTTTCCTCTTTTAATGATTTGTTAGTATATTGAAGATCTTTCACAGTGTTCTATGTCATTCACTCTCACTTTTCATATTATGAGATTTTAAAAAAATTTCTGTTCGATTTTTTAAAAATGTTCTTTTATCTAAAACTTGTCCTGATAATAACGAACACACGCGCGCACACACACACACACACACACACACACACACACACACACACACACATATATATATATATATATATATATATATATATATATATATATATACACACACACAGAATTATCCAATCTGGTGCAGTCGTTTGAAAGTTATGCGCTCACATACATTTCGGCGATTAATTTTTATTTATATGGATAGAAAAAAAACTTTGTTTAAGAAAGCAAATTAAAAGGGCGCCAATACATTTGACAGCCTAGTCAAAGTCATGCACTGACATAAGTCAAAGTCAGGCACTGACTTCTGGGGACTAACGTGTTTGGTTCACTATATCAGAGATTCACTATACCCGATGATGTCAAAATTAAATGGAATTTCTCTACAATCTTTAATTTTATTAATATGGAGATACAGCAAAACTCATTAACAGTACCAATTGAAAATTAAATATCTGTATTTGTACTTAAAAATCAATTATTTTCAACTGTTTGCTTCATTTATTTTTCATTAGTAATTTCTCTAGATCCTTCTCCAGAGTTCTCTTAATTCTTGACTCTGTATTACCCTCTGTCTGTAAGGGTCGTGATGCGGTCTTGACACCTTTCAATGACTCTTGCACTGTTGGAACACCGTCCAATTCTATGAAGGCCCTTTTCATCGCCTAATAACATAAAAGATCCAATTAATTTCTAGAATTAACTTCTTGCATTCACTGTAGCCGAGGTTCAGGTGCACTGTAACCGAATCTTCTTATGCTTATTTGTAATGAAAGTGAAGCGGGACCAGTGACTTTAATTCACTATAACCGCGGGTACACTATACCCAAGTTCCGATAACCGGAATCGACTGTGTGTATATATATGGATGGTCATATTTTTTATTCAAAATTAGTTATAAAAATATTGAAAAATAATAGTCGCTGAAATATTAATACATTATATCTGTCCTGGAAGATTGATTGATTGATTTTTTCGTGTTTCCGGGCGCGTCAACTGCTTCGGTCATTAGTCCCGTTAGTGTAGTGCATATTTTTCTCCGGAGATGGCGGTGATCTTCCCCCGCTGGATGGCGAGATCTGGCGCCGACCTACCGTCGGCTAGTGGGGTTTCACCCTAACCAGGAGTCTCCCACCAACGGGGCACCGCCCCAGTCGGGACAAGCTCTAAGCTCCCGACCGGTCTCCCGGAATATGGGGTAGTGTAGTGCATGTTAGTGTAAGTGTGTGTGTAAGGGGAGAGGATAGAACAAGGAAGAGGAAGGACAGATCGCGCGCGGTCCGTGGCCCGTTTGGTAGGGTACTGCTCCGGTGTCCTGGAAGAGTTACCGTACTATTTGCATGACAATTTTATGATTTGTAAAGAAAAAATTATAAACGAATATAATTTTTTTGTCATATCTGGCTGAAAACACTATTCTTTCCTTTAATTGATGCAAATTAATGGAAACATCAAAAGTGATAACTTCAAACCAATTATTTACATTGCATTTCTAAATCATTTGAGAAATATATGCAGTAATTCGTGAGATAAAAATGTATTTCCGTCGAGGTCTCGATATCAATTTATTACTACATTAGTTACAATACGTAACTTTCTCTATTTCTCCTTATAAGATGTACTACGTACACGAAATAGTACGTTTAAAAGGAGAAACTTAAAATACGGGAATATAAAGTTCTCATTTCTGATTATCGTTATCCTGTATATGATCTTTAGATTTCCCCTTGATGAACTAAATGCATCCTTCGGACACTGTCGAGAACCCAAGAAGAAAGAAGTAAACCATTTAGGATACGAAATCCTGGCTACAGGCAATTCGGAAATATGTCGCTGGCAAGCTTGTTAAAGCTATATTTTTCTCCCTTGTGGGGAACAATGGAGATAAATCCCAAAGAGATAAATTCCACTCGTACGCAGTCCATATGCTTTATATAATTTCCATTTCCATTTGAAATTATTCTACGAAATGTGAAAGCTTTTCCAGAAAACAATTCTTGAACTGTCACGTTCCCTTTAACAAAGTTTAAATAATTACAAGTTTAATTAAAATCACGAATTAACTCCGTATAATGGAGTCTACTCCAATTTAATTTTACTGGTTCAAATAGTTGTTCAATTTGTATTCATTTTGGAATTCAAAGAGGTCCAGAAGTCAAACGCTAATGGTTTTCTAATTCGCCGCCATTTCAAGAGTGCTAGGGTAGTCAGCCATATAAAAGAAAATTTGTATTTTATTTTAATACAGGCAATATGATTAAGTCTTTACTTTAAACAAAAGATTATTTCTATTTCTTTCTTTTGAGATGTGTGCCTTTCCCTTTCGGCCATACCCAGAATATAATAATCATTTGATAGATTGGCGATTAAAAAGAGGGCAGTGGTGGGCTGATTGATTGATTGATTGATTGATTGATTGATTGATTATTATTGATTCCGAGTGCGTCAACTACTATGGTCATTAAAGCCGTAAGTGTAGTGCATGTTTACCCGGGAGGTGGCGGTGTTCTTCCTCCGCTGAATGGCGAGATCCAGCTCCGACGTACCGCCGGCTACCGGGTTTTTCCCCAACCTGGTGTATCCCACCAGCGGAGCACTGCTCTAGCCGGGACAAGCTCTCAGCTCACGACCGGTCTCCCTGTATGTGTGGTAGTGTAGTGTATATTAATGTAAGTGTGTGTAAAGGGAGAGGATAAGACAAGGAAGAGGTAGGAAAGATGGCAGGCGGTCTTTGGCCTGTTTGTTAGGGTACTGCTCCGGCATTCGCCTGGTGTTGATCGGAGAAACCACGTAAAACTACCGATAAGAGCAGCCGGCCGCTAGAATTCTCTTTCAGACAGCAACAGAACCCGACCTAGCTATCTAGTGTCGAAAACCTTGCCATCTTCGGGACTCGAACCTAGGACTTCCTGGTCAGAGGGCCTGTAGTGACATCAGTTGATGCCCTGAGTCACCTCTCCCGGTCAATGGTCAACTGAGAACCAGGAACATGTGAGTTCCATACCCACTCTGCAAACCCACATTGCCCAACGGAAACTCCACTTGAAGAGGGAAATTATTGCTGAAAAATCTCACTGAATATTTTAAATGCGTACCAATCCAAGAAAAACTCTAAAAAACAAAAACCTGAAAGCTTTAAAACGTCATATTTGAGTTTAAAACTGGTATGAAGTAATGGAAAAATCAAGTCTCAGGAACGCTTATAAGTAGGGGGCGGATTTTGATGACCTAAAACATTGCCAAAAATTATGAATAAAATTCTCTTACAATGCTTTAAAAATGCCCTAAAAACAAACAAAAATGACGTCAAAATCTTATCAAAACCAGTTCTGATGAACAACTCAAGCTATTGGATACGTTACTGATCTATCGAGGACTGCTCCATTCGTTCGAGTGAACTCAATTTTCAACCTTTCGGTTTGGACTGTTCTTTGCGAGAAAAGCAGTCTTTAGTTATCCCGAAATCGGCTGAATCGGCCATATTCGCTTTTGCACTCATGAATTTTTCTACATACTTATCCAAGCGTTCTTACATCCGCTTGCATACTCGTAACTATGGTTTCACGAATTGAAATAGTGCACATTTTAAATACATTTTTAGTTATTTACAAATTTAATGTAACAAAAGATAATACGTTTTTGCATCGATCTTCATGTTATCCGTCACACTTAACTCTCTTGTTAACTCTTTTACTTTGTACCGATAAAGCCAATGGATCTAATACTCGAACTATTTATTTGTGATCGGTTGAAAATTACCAAAAAATGAAGCTCTTTGAATGCAGAAGTATGAGTATAGCCTACCATGAATGGTCTGCTGCATCAAAAATGCTGTTGTTGAATGTGAGGAAAATGGTCTCATGAGTCACCAAAAATTGACTATTCTGAAACGGCACACCGGAAAACTGAAGCTCAGCTATCATTAGTAATACGACGGATGAGAAATTACGGAATAACATAATCAAATATTGACTTTTTTTCAGTTCAAATCGGAACTGTTTCATTGTTTTGTTTTGTTTTAGTCCTCCTAGGTATCTAACAAAATACTGACACGTATTACATGGCCAGAGACTGTGAAGTTTTACGTCAATTTACGAATACATTACTTCGAAATTAGTAATATAGATGTTTTCGTATTTTTCCCGAGATCCTAGGTGTTGAATAAAGCCATAGATACATCTCACATCGTCAGGGACCGATTAGAGTTCAATCAATTCATCCGTATATTCGAAGTTAGTAATATAGATACTCGTACTGTATAAAACAAATCTACCGTCCTTGGTAGTCTTAAACTTGATGATGCTGATGATGAAAATGGTGGTAATGATGAAGACGAACGCCACTGTCATCACAAGCGTTTTTAAAAAGGAGCCATCTAGTTTACTTTGCAAGGACCGTCAAAGTATGTATTTGGGAGAAGCAGCGTTGTAGACAGGCAGTGCTATGACCGAGACCTGACAATGGAAGATGTTTGCCTCCTGCTAAGTAGCCAGATCGGTCTTCGGAGGAGAAGTACTGAATGAAAGTATAGAGATCAGTTGGTCTCGGCGTTCACGTATCCGGTTTCCTCCGATCAAATAAGAGCGTAAGCTGATTCGGATCTTTCAAAACCACTCACAGGCCCCGCAATTCTTCCTTCTCCATTCTGTTCCCTCTCATATTCTTTACTCTCGAGATTAAGGAGGAAGTTTGATGGGAATGCGTGATCACATAGTTCCATAAAATTCTTTCTCCTTAATCTTGGAAGTCCCCGACGGTTCTGTGAAAAATCACATGTCGGGCTTCAATTCGAATTTAGCGACTCAAAGAAGAATTAACTGCGAATTATTTACCTCACCAATTAAAAGTATAGAATTCCATGCGCTTCCATTCGTCTCCTGCTAGTGAAAAGTTCTCTTTGGGGATTCCTTCAACAACTATGGGCGAGAGAGGCGAGGCGGTTTAGGGACGGAGAGATATAGCAAGGATAAACAGGGCATGATAGAGAGGCAGCGAAACAGTGACGAAACAGTGACGAGAGATGAGAGGGAGGAGGGGAACAAGCAACAGAACGGAGAATGAAGGAACAAATGAAGGTGGAGAAGATCAGAGCGAGACAGAAAGAAGTTAATGACGAGTCAGTGACGGGACGAAGGGGTGGATCAGGAAAGAGTGGGATGGAGTAGGGAGTAACGCAGCGATGCAGGGACCGTTGAGGCTAGGCAGGAAAATATATGGCAGTTCAGGGAGAAACGAGGAAAAGCAAGGAGCGACGGGGCAAAGGCAGAAAGACGTGGCAAAGCAGGGAAATTCGTGGTGCGTCATGGGCTAGGGCAGCTAGGGGGCGTGGCAGCTAGGGGGCGTGGCAGCTAGGGGGCGTGGCAGCTAGGGGGCGTGGCAGCTAGGGGGCGTGGCAGCTAGGGGGCGTGGCAGTGAACAACGGACTGCGGCAGGGAGAATTGTGAGGGAAGCTGAGAGAACGGGACGAACAGGGAGGCTCGGACAGTGCAGGAAGGAGGGAGAGACATGCCGGTCTAGAGAGGGCTGAGATGAGGTAGGGAGAAACATGGCAGACAAGGGAACAACAGGATGGGGAAAGATGGGCGTATTGAAGCAGGGAGAGGCGTGGCGAGGAAAGGAAAATTCTATGATTTAAGAAGCTAAGCGACGGACCGGAGAAGGGAGAGGTGGAACAGGAAGGGACGAGACGTGGCCCATCAGGAGGGTCAAAGTGAGGAGAGGGAAGAGAGGGGTGAGGCAAAGAGTCGTGGCTGACAGGGGGAGGCGAAGAAAGGCAGAGCTACACGTGGCGGATCAGTGTTTCATGACGGGCAGGGAAGAACGGGCCAGCATAGAGAGTGGCGGGACGAAGCAGAGACTTGGCAGACCAAGGAGAAACGGGCCGTGCAGTGAGGAACATGAGAGCCTCGGGAAAGACGGGATCGGGGAGTGAAGGCTCGAAACGGAGATACAGAGCGACGAAAGGAAAGATACGGTGATTAAAGGACTCTGTGACTGACGGAACAGGAAAGGGGGCCGGGCAGAACCGTGACGGACTGGGTGAGGAGAATTGTGGCGTATCAGAGGGGTCGGGGCGAGTCGGGAAGAAGAAGTGGTGGTCTGGGAGAGATAGGGCGGGGCAGTTATGAACGGGACCGGGCAGCAAGGGGCATGGCGAAGCAGGGAGAGGTTTGGCGAACTAGGAAAGACTGGGTAAGGAAGTGACGTCTCCAATCAGGTAGAGACGGAGCTAGGAAAGAAAAGGTAGGGTAATTAAAGGAGCTTCGTGTCTGTCCAGTGACGGGTGGGTCGGAACCGTAAATGACGAGCGGGTCATAGCTAGAGGACGAAGAGAGACAACGAGAATCGTGACGGTCAGGGAGAGTCTGAGCGTGAAGAAATGAACGAGGCCGGACAGGGAGGGGCGTGACGAAGCAGGGAGAGACGTGTCGGACTAGGGAAAGCTGGACTAAAGGAGTGACGTCTCTTATCTGGAAGTGACGGAGCGAGAAAAAGACAGATTGAGTAATTAAAGGAGCTACATGACGAACCAGAGAGGAGTGGGGCGGAATGGTAAGCAACGCGGGGTCGTTCAGAGATGGACAGCGAGGGGAGACAAAGAGAATCGTGTCGGTCAGGGAGAGTCTGAGCGTGAAGAAATGAACGGGTCCGAGCAGGGAGGGGGGTGACGAAGTAGGAAGAGACGTGTCGGACTAGGGAAAGCCGGACTAAAGGAGTGACGTCTCTCATCAGGAAGTGACGGAGCAAGGAAAATACAGATTGAGTAATTAAAGGAGCTACATGACGAACCAGAGAAGAGTGGGGCGGGAAGGGTAAGTAACGCGCGGGGCGTACAGAGACGGACTGCGAGGAAAAAACAAAGAGAATCGTGGCGGTCAGGGAGAGTCAGAGCGAGAAAAATTGAACTGGGCCAGACAGGGAAGGGCATGACGAAGCAGGGAGAGACGTGTCGGACTAGGGAAAGCTGGACTAAAGGAGTGACGTCTCTTATCTGGCAGTGACGGGGCGAGAAAAAGACAGATTGAGTAATTAAAGGAGCTACATGACGAACCAGAGAGGAGCGGGGCGGAATGGTATGTAACGCGGGGGCGTTCAGAGACGACTGCGAGGGGAGACAAAGAGAATCGTGGCGGTCAGGGAGAGTCTGAGCGTGAAGAAATGAACGAGGCCGGACAGGTAGGGGCGTGACAAAGCAGGGAGAGATGTGTCGGACTAGGGAAAGCCTGACTAAAGGAGTGACGTCTCTCATCAGAAAGTAACGGAGCGAGGAAAATACAGATTGAGTAATTAAAGGAGCTACATGACGAACCAGAGAGGAGCGGGGCGGAATGGTAAGTAACGCGGGGGCGTTTAGAGACGGACAGCGAGGGGAGACAAAGAGAATCGTGGCGGTCTGAGCGTGAAGAAATGAACGGGTCCGGGCAGGGAGGGGGGTGACGAAGTAGGAAGAGACGTGTCGGACTAGGGAAAGCCGGACTAAAGGAGTGACGTCTCTCATCAGGAAGTGACGGAGCGAGGAAACAAAATTGAGTAATTAAAGGAGCTACATGACGAACCAGAGAGGAGTGGAGCGTCCAGAGACGGACTGCGACGAGAGACTCGTGGCGGTCAGGGAGAGGCGGGGCGTTGCGGGGGACGGTGGGTCGAAGAAGGAGAGGCGAGTCGGGGCTAGGAGGTCGGTCGGGTCGCGCGTCGGTTTGTGAGATCAGGGGCCCGCGCGGGGCGGTTCGCGGTTCATTGCGGCGAGGGCCGGCCAGCCGCAGCCTCCGGATAAGGCCCGGATTACGCCGGCGGCGGTGGCGGCGGTGCTCCGGGCGCCGGAAGGGGCGGCCACCCGCTGCCCGCCAGCGCCGCCGCCGCGCCATTGTGCTAAGCAGAAATATGGCGGGCCATCGTCGACCGCGCGGTCGCGGAGTTACTTCCTAACCCCGATTTAAACGCAGATAAACGGGGCTCGAAATCCCAGGTAAATAGGCTGGCCCCGGCGGGCAAAGACCTTGCAATGGTGTTTAAGTACGTGACCTACTCGTAACTGCTTCTGTGGAGAGGTTATATCCGGATATGATATTGATAAAGTGCTTATGAAAGGAGAATAGTGGGAATAAGTAAGTTTGATGAAGGTTATAATATTGATATATGGTAGAATAAAGTTCTAAATGATCAGCTTTAACATGAGTGATGTTACTATAACACGGTAATGGAGTTTCGAAGGCATTTTTTCTGAATTTTATGGCGGGAAAACTAATTTAAAATCCTTTCAATCTAAAACAGTTTTAATGATTTAATATTTAAGAAATTCCAATTGAAAATTTGAATTTTGCTTTGCTGAGAAAGAATGGAAGTAAAGCGTGTGACCTGAATTGTATGGCATTGACTAAACATTGGGAATATACATGCAGCTCTGGCCTCCTGGTCCCTGGACATGTGTGCTACATGTTATTTGAAATGGTTGCCCTCCCTCACCTCTGAAACGTTGGCCGCGGTGCCAATATACACGTCGTGGGTTTGCGAGGTTTTTCCATTGCAGGTATCTCCTCGTGTGTAAGAGGACAATGATTAGAAAGAAAGTATTCAAGCTAATGTACGAACGCTTGGATAAGTATGTAGAAAAATTCGTGAGTGCAAAAGCGAATATGTTTGTTAAAGGAAATGCTGAGTTTCGGAAAACCAAATAATGTATGAAAAGCGAGTTGAGTAAAAATAGTCGTTTCATGTACAAGTTGCTTACTTCCATGTAAACAAATTGATGTAAAGGATTTAGCTGCCAGAATTTTGTAGTGGTTTTTGCATTGGAACCAGTGAAGGGGGCTTGAAAAATGTACCACTAAAATATGTGAATTCATCATCTTCTAAGAAGTCTACAAGTACGAGTAGATTAGATCGGATTAGTAAGTCAAGGTACAATGTATTATGTGTCAATGATACGACGTACTATGTTGTGAATGCATAATTTGTACGGATTTTTTTTAGAAAAGTTGTGTAGGAGTGTTTTGGACTCTGTATGAAATCATATTACAGTTGAAGGAGTTTTGTAAGTGACATGGACAGTGGCTACAAATATTGTGTTCCTGATTGATAATACTGTTCTGGTAAAATGTTTTAAGAACTATTCGTAACTATTGCGTACTTGTTTAAAACATGATGGAGTTTATTCTAAGTTGACATTACGAACAATGATGATGTTTCGAGATGGAAGACCAGCGTATGTTCTGATCGGATGCTTGAAGACATGAAGTCAAGGAAGGTTAATTCTGATGAAACTGATAATGAGAATATGTCATAAATACATAAGAATCCAGTTGTTGACATTACCAGAGATTTTGGTAGACCAGATTATGTTAAGGACAAGTTAAGGGTTGATATCAGTTGAAAATGTACATAAACAAGATCAAGGTACTACACACCACCGAGCAATTCTTGATTGAGCTCAATTAAGAGATAATTGTTTTGGTCACACACTGATGAAACTGAAGCAAACAAAGAAAACCGATATTTAAATTGTGTTTTTAATTGAAAATTGTTGAGATTAATGAGTAGTGGGTAGGAAAAATATTTCACGCAGTTTATTTCAGTAATTAGTAGTATTATTTAGTTTATTGAATTTCTTTAAATGTTTTATTTTGAAATAAATAAATTGATGGAATGTAAGGCTTTTTATATTTATATCCTATATATTCAGTAAGATACCGGAGCAACGGAATTGCTGTTTATCGTGATAAACCTTCAACAAATATTTAGTTATATTTCCTCTAAGTTTAGATACTGTAGAAATTTAGAAAGGTTTCAACTGGCAGTTCGAAATTAGCATAATAGTTTATTGGGAAATGTAGAAGTAGAAATATTTCAGTAAGAATTGTTCAAAATACAATTAATATTATTTTTGCAACGCACGTTAACATTATGTAGTATATCTTCAAGAGCAAATAAAGTCAAACGGAATCTTGATAGGAAAGTAGTAAACATTAAAGGAAGAGTTGTAGGATTAGTTATTAAAATCCTATTGTTTCTTTTAAGGCAGAAAATTCCTTTTGCATGAAAAGATAAAGACAATGTTTTAAAAGGTACAAAATACACTATGTATGTTAGTCTTGATGTCATACAAAAATATAGCTATGAACGAATAATTACTCAATTTGGTTAAAGAACCAATGATTCTTTCAAAATTATAGGTATCTTGTAACATTACTTATATCTACTCACCTCTTTTTTAGTAACAGAAATGTGGAAACTTCTTACTCTTCAAACTGGCAGATAGCTCCTGCTGAACGCGATTGCCACAACGGTTCACCCACTGGCAACGCCATAATTGAATTCTGGCTTCCCATTCATTTGAGTGTTAACACAGAACCTCTCCAAAGGAGTCAGAAACTGACAGCAGTTCGACACTTCCGCTCCCAGTTAAATTTCGGCAAGAGCAACGTCTACGTTAAGATATCCCCCCCACTAATTTGAACTCTTGCCATTCACAACCTCTCTCTCTCTTTCAGTTGCCAGCACCGAACAGAGCACGACCTTCACTTCTTACTCCGTGACATTCTACCAACTTCGCTAATGCATAATCGCTGGCAACCCAGCCCTCCGGGCGGCCAGCGCAGTGAAAAGGACACCTAACGAGACTGCTCGTCGGCGGCGCGGCACAGCGAATAAGCCCAGGATCTCACGCAGCCAGCGAAGGTCGCGGGGCGCGGAGGGGGCGTGGCAGGGCGAGGCAGCGCGCCGCGATGGCTGGCTGCCTCACTGCATTAATCCCCTGGGGAACGAGCTTGCATCGCAGCGCCGACAAGGAAATGAGGTCACCGGCAGAGAAGTTTGGGAAAGTTATTTCCTCCGACCGAAGATCTTGTAAATCCCGGCCTTCGCGTTTAATTTCTCCGCAATATTATCGCAGAGAGGCCTCCCTCCGTCGCCCGGAGGAAGCGGGCGACGGGTGGAGGGGGAGGGAGGTTTCCTCTTTTTGAAGTCTATTATAAGGCGCAGCGAATTTCTCTTTCATACGACGGCGCGCGGATGCAATATGAAAGAGCAACATTGCGAAATAGAATCCCGACGCGGATGATTTCGCTTAAGGGCCCGGAACGCTCGTGCGGTTCGTTCTTTGCTTCTTCATCCGGCCTCCCCCGCTCCCCGTCACCCCGCCCCGCCCCCACTAACCCCGCCTGCCCCCTCCCCGGCCTATCGCGTCGCCCATTCAGTCCGTTCGGTGCCCTGCTCCGCGCCCCGCCCCCCTGAAACAGCGAGAGAGCGGCTCGTTGAAATTTATTGCTGCGATCTTGGGAATTATGAGCGAGGAGAGGGTCGGCGATGGGAGCGACGGTGACTGGGTGAGGGGGGTGGAGGCAACGGCTATGCAAGCGGGGTTGGGGGCGAGTGGAAGATGGGCGCACCGGCGGGGACAATGAGGTAGTCGGGGCAGCGGGGACGAGGACAAGGGACGCGGAGGGGAGAGGGGGAGGAGAAGGTGAGGGGAGTCGGGGTGGTGATAGTGGCGGGAGGGGTCGGCGTCTAGCAGGGCGGGGATGGAGTGGAGGAGGCGCCTCAGGCAAGAAACGCACGCGAACGACGAAGCAAAGAAATGAGACTGGCGTGAGGAGAGAAGACGAAATTGAAGACTGAACTTGAGTAATTTCACTATCAAAGTATCAATCAAACATACCAAGTATCTCCCATGATGAAGCGAGAGAGTGAAGTATTTCATTAGAAAACAACATTTTGAGACCGGGAAATATTAATTGGGGAAGTAAATAGCTTCTTTAATGAAAAATATTTTAAAATTCCTTTCTTTACCATAAACTATTATTAATTATTAGTATGATAATGTATTAGTAGTTGTTAGTAGTACAGTATTATTAGAAGATATTAATGATTAGTAAAATCCCTGATAGCCAAAGTCTTTGATACATCAAAGTCTGTTAAAATTGTTCTATAAATTGGCATATGGAACTACCTTATCAATTATTAGTTGTTTCACTTAAATGTATTTTACTCGCAATTCATAAAAATCTGAGAATAATATTCGTATAAATTATCCTCCACCTAGTTACAACGTAGAAATTTATGTACCGTCAGTAAAAAAACTTAATTTTATGGACATAATTATTTAAACAATATTATGTAAAAGAAAAGGTCTACATTTCTTGAAAACAAAACCTGAAATATCCACAATTTAAATAAAAAGATAGTTAATTGCGTTGGTGACAACAAATCATAATGAATGACCAACAGCAATTTTATGTAATAATTTATAGACTGTTTTCGTTCGGTATGCGTATCACTTCACTCTCGGGATTGTTAATTAGGTTTTTGTCCTTACAAATATTTTAATATTTCCCAACATTTTATAATTTCTAGACCATTTGATTACAAAATGAACTGGCCTCGATGCCCACACCGAAGCTCCGAGTTAGCTGCAAAGCGTTTTGTGTCATGATCGTGACAGAGATTGACAGGGTGTTTGCTTGTGTCTATGAGTTTAAAAACAAATCCAGACAAAAGAGCTTTTGTATTTTATGTCCTCAGTACATAAAACGATTCACAAAGCTTTTTTGCAGCTCTAGTTACATCCATTCCAATGGTTTAAGTTTAACTACAAATTAAACAAAATGAATTCCTTTGAATCTCGCAATTATTCCTCTTGTTCAGACACAAAATCCTTTCATTTCATAAAGATATAGTAGTGAAAATTGTTTCATGTATGACAATAAAATGAAATGGAACTAAGCAGAAAATTATTGAAAAATAACTAAAATCATAAAAATAATGTATAGGATTTTTTTGAACTTATTTTCAATGTCTAAAATAAATGATATATTCTGTTCAGAACAATTTAATCAAATAATTTGTTGGAAACAGAGAGATTTGCGATCATTTGAAATGGAGCACTGATGGCAAAAGACAAACATCTGATGTTTCGAACTAACTTTGAATATTGGCATTCGTTTAAATGCTCCCTTTTCAGAAAGTGTGTACTACTTTTTAATGCTGTCTGTTTAAAAATTATTCTGTATGTGGTCTTACAAATTTTAATTTTAATTCCAAATATAGCAGACTGATATCGAGTGCACATTGTTGTCCAGGAAGTCCTATCCTCTCGTCTTCTTTTTCACCGTCACTTTCTTCGTCACCTCTTCTCTTCCTTTGCACTCACACACACACACACACACACACACACACACAGAGTTTACGCACTAAACTACCATACACGACTAGTGAGAAGTTTAACGTCCGGGCTGGAACAGTGATGTGCCCTGGGCATAAATTTCGCAAGCAGACGAGACTAGTACCAGATTCCACATTCTGGCCGGAAAACAACACTCCCATCTTCCGTGCTATAACAAGCCCTGTTGGAATAATGACATTAGTTGTTGACGTTCATTGTATCATCCTCTCATTGGGCTCTAACGACGGTATTTTCGTTAAGAATTCACCGACGCTTCACATTTTAAGCGCAGTTCTTTGGTTGATTGATTGAACACGTCAACTATTATGGTCATTCGTCCCGTTAGTTTAGAGAATGTTTTAATGCGGCAGATGGCGGTATTCCTACTCCGCTGGATGGTGAGTTCCGGTGCTGATAAGTATTTTAGCGGGGCATTTCCTCATCCAGGTATTTCCCAGCTGGAACGAGCTTCAAGATCTCGATTGGTCTCCCGGCATCTGTGGTAGTGTAGGCATGTAGTGTGTTGGTGAGTAAAGAGAAAGGATAAGAAAACAAAGAGGAAGGAAATATCGCGTTCCGTGCCCCTTTGTCGGGTTACTGCTCCGGTATTCGCTTGATATGGATCGGAGAAAACAAGGAAAACTACCGATCAGAGCAGTCGGTCGCTAGAAGTGCCCTCTCGACAGCCGCTGAATTGTAGCTAGTATTGAAAATCATGCCACTCTCGGAACCCGAACTCTAGGTCCTTCTGGTCAGAGTCACAGAAAACGCAGAGGTTCTGAGCTTAACTCAGTCAGTCCCCTTTTGTATCCTGCTGCACCTGCATCAGTCTCCCTTTCCTTCGCCCCACTGAGGTCCATAGACCCGTGGCGGGTAGTGTCTACCCAGCAGCCTACGGCTCAAGCGACACAGTCTTTTAGAGTTGGAAAGGTAGGTGATGTACAAGTGGCGCGTGTACGTCGTTGTCCATGAGCTCATTATCAGCGTATTCCCTCACTTGTCGGTGGGTACATCACTAACTGCTGCAATCACACTATCTAGTTTCTAGTCGGGGGGAGGGAAGGGAATAAAAGGTAATTTCCTTCAAGAGATGCATGACGGTTTGAAAAGTTCTCAACCCCGCCATTCTTTTTCTTTGGTCCTATCTTTCATATATAGAAGCTAGGTGACCCATGATGGGTTTTCTCGGGAGGAAATACTCAGGGTGGTTTTCCGTTGCCTTCTCTGAGTTTTCGACCCAGACTTCTTTAGAAACCAACCTCCGACATGGGTCTGGGGAGCTTATCGAGCAAGCTCGCCTCGCGGGCGGTTCCCTAATGCGCCTGGGATATGACTCTCTCTTTCTCCGCCAGATGTCGGTCTCAGTTACTATATCCGAACTGCCAGGGGAAAGGTGAGATCTCGTTAGAACGAATGTTGTGGAAGGTATTTAATTTTTCCGGGCATATCACCAGGGTTCTTTTACATGCCAAAAGTGTGACATGGCTACTGCGGACTTTCCGCCCTGCGGAAATCCGGGTACCTTGGCCGGGATCGAACCGGCGCAGAGTCCAGAAATATAACCCTCGACCACCGAGGCCCCCCAACCCTGCCTTTACACAGAAGTTAATATCCACGCCAGAGGTGGGATTCGGACCCGCGAGTCTTCGAGCCGAGAATGCCAAGACACGTTCACCTTAGCGATTTCGACAACAAAGATTAGTCATGTCAAAGTAATAATAGTATTCACTTGTAAATTATTCTCTATAGTTTTATAAAATTGAATATAAATTCCATATTCAGCCACCACATAAGACGCTCAGCGTTGGGTGGGAGATACTCTGAGAAGCTCAGCAAGTGAACCTGAAGGTCGGCGCCGGATCTCAGGTTTCAGGGAGGGTAGAACACTCGCTTTTCCCAGTGTATTCAAGTATGTACTTGCATATGACACATGTGATGATCGGGAGATCCAGGATACATGTGATATATGTGATTTCCCCTTACGGTTGTGACGTCGTTGGCTTCTGCCCACTCCACGTATTCCGTAATTATGATTCCAATTATAATCATCGCCAATCCTTAATAATCCCTGACGACTACTCCTTCCATTAGCAGGACAGTTAAATTGCGAATGAGCGTGCGCAGCTTAAAACAAGATGGGAGCAACTGTATTTCTAAGCCCTCTGCCCTCACTGGGCCCCCTTTTTATTCTTTTTTTTTTCATTTAAAAACGATTTATATTACTGTTAAATAAATAAAATAATACAAGGGGAATTAAATAATGTCAGTGATAGAATAAATAAACATGTTGAATCATGAACGTTGGGTCATTTACAGAGTTGCCAGATGTTTTAGACTTCCCCAAATGTCCTGCATCAGTTCCCCGAATTGTCAGCTTAAAAAAATGGGCAAAATCACGAATTAGTCGGATTTATGAAATTAAAACTTCTAATTACGGAGGATCACGGAGCCACTTTCGAAAATTCCAGGGGTCCACAGACCCCCGCACGTCTGTGCTCACGAAAACGAAGGTTGTAGACCTCTTCCCACGCCTTAGATCAGGATCCCAGGATGTGTTTAAAAACTCTATCAGGATTGTACCTTTGACCCGTTATATTATAGATCAAAGTACTCGTACAATTTATTTCTTTTTAAGTCGCTTTTCAACATCTAGGTGATGTAGCGACCACTTTGATTTTTAAACTGTAGGGAGAACACATGTGGACAACAAAAATACATACAAACATCCATACCCGAGGCGGGATTCAAACCCGCGATTCTCTGGTCCGAAGCAACTACTGCCTTTACAATCTCGGCCATCGGATCGGCTCGTACAATCACTTATTTGTCTTTTGTTGAAAGCAAATATTTGTTCCAACCACATTTTTTCGGGGTCGCCTGACCTCCTGTTCCCTTGTAGCCCCGTCCACAGCCCGTTGCGGGGTGGCACGAGCAAAGTGGCAGCCGGTTCGGTGACTGCCGTCCCGAACTGGTCCGCACCGAGAGGGGAGGAGGGGGAAGGGAGAGGGTAATCATTGAAACTCGCCAACTTGCTTTCGGTTCCGCTCTCCTCGCCGGAACAAATTAATTTCTGGCCTCAGTGCCGCTACTTCATATTGCGCGGACATCAAACGCGTTGCGTTAATCAACGTGACGTCATTAGAAAGTTGTCCGCAAAACCGCGAATCCCGCTTGTTGCGGGACGCCGCCCGGTGGCCCCGCGCAGGGGCGGCGAAAGTTGCGCGTAAACTGCACCCCGCGCCGCGACTAACGCCACGCAAGAAATGGCCCTCCCTCGGACAGCGTCGGCGAGTTCCGGGAGCGGCAGCTCAGTGCGTCAACTGATTTCACTGCAGCGCCTCTGACCGGGAGATCCTAGGTTCGAGTCCTGACGGGCAGGATTTTCGACACTAGCTTTTCAGCTAGATCGAATTCAGTCGCTGTCGGGAGGAGAATTCTAGCGGCCGGCTGCTCTGATCGGTAGTTTTCCGTGGTTTCTACGATCACCACCTGGCGAATGCCGGAGCAGTACCCTACCAAACGGGCCACGGACCGCGCGCGATTTTTCCTTCCTCTTCCTTGTCCTCTCCTCTCCCCTTACAAACTAACATACACTACACTGCCATATATTCCGGGAGACCGGTCGGGAGCTTAGAACTTGTTTGGGCTGGGGCGGTGCCCCGCTGGTGGGAGAGTGCTGGTTAGGGGGAAACCCCACTATCCGACGGTAGATCGGCGCCGGATCTGGCCATCCAGCGGAGGTAGATCACCGCCATCTCCCGAGAGGAAAAACATACACTACACTTACGGTACTAATGACCACAACAGTTGACGCGCCCGGAAACACGAAAAAACCAATCAATCGTCGGCGCGCATTAAAATCGACTGTGGTTAGTGTATCAGGATTTTTAATAAACATATTTATTTGTCTTCTGATGGAGTACATCGTTCAGTATCTATATCTACACAAACCTCACCTACACATTCAAGATAAACGCCACGCAAGAAATTGCCGTCCTTCGGACATCGTCGACGCGCAAGGAAGTTGACCCCAATATCGACTGTGGCTTCGGTGGTAAAACTGTTAGCGTATCGGGTATTTTAATACACATATTTATTTATCTTTAGATGGATTATATCGATCGGTATAAGCCCTTTAAAGATGTGATTTTTCAAGTTAGATAAAAATGTAGTTTATTCTATTTAAAAACCTAAGCAAACTTTATCTACATATTGAAGAGGATACTATAAGGGATAACCTCGGGTTTATCCATAACGGTTTGCTGAGATTTTGAGAAAGGGTTCGAATGATTTTTTAAAATTCCTGTTTGGGTCGTAGATTTTGCTAAGTTTGAAATGGAATGCAGCTGGTAGGTCTGTTAGGTTTTGGGAGAAATTGTGTGATATTTGTGCTATTTGGTTTATTATTGTATAGATATTTAATTCGGAAAGGAGTTGTTTATTACTTATTAACCAGAAAACATTTGTGACTAATTTGATACATTTATTTTGAATTATTTGGAGTTCATTGATATTTGTAGGGGCTGTGTTTGTCCATATTGGGCATGTAGAGCATTAGTGGTCTTATTATAGTTTTATATCTTGTAGAGTTCGAGTATGACAAGGATTTGTGTTTGTTGATTAGTGGAAGGAGATGAATTGTTTTGTCCCTTTGCTTGTTTAATTTTGTTATCTACATGGGTTTTCCAGGTTATTTTTGTGTTCTGGTGAAGTCCTAAGTATTTTACGGGGTGTGGTCGAGGGGTCCAAGTGATGTGAAGGAAGTGAAACTGGCTGTCCCATGTGTTAGATTTACTGCATGTAAAAGATTCTCAAGCCTAAAAGAAGCCTCTGAGCTAATTCACATCGCCTACTCTGTCCCCCGAGTAATAAGTAAAGGAGAGAAATTTACGTAGCCAGACGGAAGAGCCCTGATGGCCCGTGTTCCGCCATGTAAAATAAGGTATTACCTAAAACTCAACATAACAATCGTAAATATTTATTTATTTCTACGCATTTATTTCTATGCATTTATTTTTATGCTTTTAATTTCATCCATTTAATTTATTTATTTAATTTTATTAAATAATTCCATTTTTTATTTTTATTTATTTATTTATTACATCAACTGCTAGAGTCATTGACATCCATGATTGATTATTTATTTAGTGAGTAGATGACGCCAATGTGAGTGATAGTACAGAGAATGATGTAGGAATGAGAGGTAGGGAAATCTGAAGAGCTCCGAGAAAGCCTGCTGAGATCTGACCTTGGCCACCACAAATTCCAGTCGCGGACCAAGCATCGAACCCATGTCCTAGAAGGGGTAGTAGGACGAGATCATTTCGCCAATAGCTCTCCCGTTTAGTGAAGTGAAGAAATAGGTTTAACAAATAGTCTATTTTTGCTAGAATATACTTTGTGAAGTTAGTTCACAAGTCAGCCATTCAGTAAAATATGGTCTTTGAATTTATAAACTACTCTGCTTGGTATTAAATATTTCCTCTGAAAATTTTTACTACTGACACTTAAAACTTTTCTCGTGTATAGACGATTTGTATGCAAGTACTTTAAACAATTTCACAAACTGATTTTAAAACATATTCTATGACGTAGACCATATATTTTTCTTTTGGACCCATTGAATCTGACCCAAACATAATTATTTCAAATTACCAGTTCCCTCAGATTTTCTGTATTTGCTAAATTCCACTGTGTATGATCTGAGTAAAAGAAGGAATGAAAACACGCACCAAAAAGAAGGAATAATTACAAGAATCTCTTAACTATCATATTTCATCACTTTGGAAGCTACAAAGCTTTTGAAAGTGCTACGCTCCAGGGATTTAGAAGTTATTGTGAAATCTGCAAATACACATCCATTTTTATAATATTCAATCAATTTTTATAAAATATATCAACAACATTAAATAAGATATGATTTCAAATGACGTAATTTATTGACGTATTATTTACAAATAATTCTCAAAAAGCCTTTTCTACATTTCCACAATTTACAATCGTCATTCTTTGACAATAGAAAAGAAGGTAGGACGAAGGCAAAATAACTGCGACGGATACGCCATAGATGAGTATTATAGAGGCTATTTGATTTGACCATACGTTTGAGTGATTTCCTCCAATCAATTAATTCCAAGCTGCCAAAATCAATCGTTCACAACAGGCCGTGGACCTTCCTTCCCTCATTCCGATGGGTCACGATTAGAGCCGATCAAGGGTGCAAGCTAATGAGAAAGAAAATGGGATCGTTCCCACATAGTGTTCTATGCCCCCAACCTGGAAAAGTATTAATGTTTCTGACAGGATACAATTCATAATATTTTAGAAATTCATTTACGATTTCCACCTTTTGAAATATTCAAACCAAAGAAACTGTAAAAGAAAGAAGTCTTAAAATATATTCAGATTGCTGCGTAAATGAAGACAGTCTTCCTTTCACTTGTCAAGTTGTCAATTTGCTCTTTCCTGGAGAAATTATCCAATCCACAGTCTCGTCTGATCCCGTATTCCTCCGTGCATACCCGACAATCTCTAGAGACTGCGCCAGTAGTTACTGGCATGGTGGGATTTATGCAACCACCATTACCATATTACCATCCAACACCCTCACTTCTGATCGTAAGTACTTAGGGCATTTGCACCTAGGAAAAAACGTTAAAATCGGGGTGTGAGATCGAATCCCGATCGGGCATAAACATTCTGTGAGATGGCATTTCTTTAACTTGATGTATCATTCTAATATCCAAATTCTCCCCTTAGTTCCGTTTCCCTCCCCGGAAAGGGGCGTAAATGGGATTATTCGTGACATACAGGCATACTGGCCGCAGCGTCAACGCTGTTTGGCCTGGCTCCCTTCCTCTAATTCAGGTATTCTCTAGGTATCTCCCATCAGGTGGGGCAGCGCTCCAGCAAAGACAAACTCTAAGCTCCCGACTGATCTTCCGACATGTGTAGTGAATGTAAGAGTATATATAATAAGAGTGAATAAGTTAGAAGAAGGAAAGATGGTCTGTGCCCCTTTTTTAGGGTACTGCTCCGGCATTTGCCAGGTGTTGATCGGAGAAACCACGGAAGAACACGAAAACGGAAGAACACGGACTTGACACGAAAAGTCAGGACTCGAACTCTAGGCCCTCTCATTTAGAGTCGCTAAAGGGGACTCCAAAAAATGTAGAAAAATATAGCATATATGTACAAAGACATTAGTTACTGCGAATTGGCAACTAATGATCCAAAAGACGACCTATGCTGCAGCGGAATCGCATATAGAACAGCACAAATGGCAAGTAACATATGACGCTGCGACTGTTTCGACATCCCTGATGCACAGCAGAAAAGCTGGGGCCAGGACAGGCATATAGTGCATTGCACGCACGACGCGTAGCTTTTGTCAGTTCGTTCCTCCCCTGACAATGGGCGGACACCGCATACGCACACAGAGCGGATTCGTACGTGCGTGCGCCAAGGCTAATCACTTCACCGCCCAAACAACAGTATTAATGTTTCATAAAGATGTAATGAAATTCAGTCGACGTCCCTAGCAACAGAGCTGCGCTCTGGTGGCGTTTGAGTGGAATGCGTACGGCTCGCACGAGAACGCGGCAAGCGGTAGGAAATGGATCCTATGAATTCATACAATGCTACATATGAAAACACGGGAAAACGTTCACGTTTTGAGACGAGGCTCGTGAAGTTCAACAAATAATAATTTTAACCTTGGTCACTCACCACATTTGAGTTTATTAATTGAACTTCTCTACTTTCTGCTACGTGAGTAAATTATTATATACTTTGTTGGCAGCATATTCATGTGAATATTTTTGCTTCTTTCTTTTATATATCTACATTTATGTGTTTTCAAAAAAAGAGACACATGTGAGATACTTAGGTTGACAATGAGAGTTTTGTGTTTCATTTTAGAGTTTTGGTTTCGTTACTTCAATGGTATGTGCGTTTAATCTCAGAAAACCTATTTTGATACATTGTATAAAAAGAGATAGTATTAAATGAGAAATATACTCCATGTCTGGATACCTGGCGTAATCTCGCAAAGAGTACTTCGCAAGAAAAAATCTTCTTGTGCAAAAAATGTTCTCCGTGTTCTCATTCAATATCACCTCTCTGAAGTTAAATTTAAGAAAGATCACACACTACATTCTCTTTATCAAACTTCTGGTGATTTGATTTATTACAACAGAATAATTTTGATACAAGAAAATCTCAGTATGACGTGTAGGTCGGCACTGGATCTCACCAATCAACGGGGAAGGAATCACCCCGCCTCCACCCGTGATAAAAAAAACTACACAAACGGGACTAATGGACATAGCATTGACGTCGCCTGAAACACGAATCAATCAATCATCTGCATACCTTCCTACACAAACGGAGAAAACCATCATAGAACTTGACGTGTACGGAAACATCAATCAATCATCTGCATGCCTTCCTACACAAACGGAGCTAATCATCATTACACTTGACTGGCCCGTTAACATAAAAAAAACATCTTCATACCATCCTACACGATCGGAGCTAATCACCATAGCATTTGACGAGTCCAGAAATATAAAAAAAATATCTGCGTGTCGTCCTACACAAACGGAGCTAATCAACATAGAACGTGACGTGTACGGAAACATCAATCACTCAATCAATTATTTGCATGCCTTCTTACACTAACGGAGCTAATCCTCATCACACTTGACGGGCCCGGAAACATAAAAAAAAACATCTTCATACCATCCTACACGAACGGAGCTAATCACCATAGCATTTGACGAGTCCAGTAACATCAAAAAAATCGATTCATCTGCGTGCCGTCCAACACAAACGGAGCTAACCATCACAGAACATGACGTGCCCGGTAACATCAATCAATCAATCATCCTCATGCCGTTCTCCCTCGCCTCCTCCCGCATGCCGGCGCTTCGGCAGATCCTTCGCGGGTAGCCGATGTGCCTCCCGCACCTTCCCGCCGAGAACTTTGGCTGAGCGGCAAATCTTCTTACCGCTCCTCGCGCCACCCGGATTACAAGTAGTCAAAAAGTCTTTGAAATATAAGCTAAACAATGAACTCGACCGGGGCCCGGCCTGCGAGGGCTGCGTAGACGAAGACGGGGGCGTAGCGGGCCCGGTTCCTCCCGAGAGGGGGGACGTAGAGAGAGGAAGTTGGCGGCGTTATCGGGAGCGGGGGTGGGAGGGTGTGCGGGGGATTGAGGGGCGGGGATGACCGTAGGAGCCGGCAGGAGAGGAGTTTGGGGTAAAGGGTTGTGGTGGTGGGCCATGGAGGAGGTGAAACGGGAAGGGAATGGAGCACGGTGGTCTGTAGTGGGTTGGGAATGAAGTGAGAAAGACGCAAAGCCGAATGGGAGGATGTGCGGGGAAGCAGCAAAGCAGAGGAAAGGGAAGGAGACGAATTGACTGTCATATTTTAAGGCCATTAGCTCCTTTAGTATAGTGAATGTTTTATCGCGGGAGGTAGAGATGTTTTTCGCCGCTGCATGGTGAGATCCGGCGCTGACTTACACAGGGACACAGGGGGATTTCCCCTCCTGGAATCTCCCCAGCGAGGCATCTCCTCAGCCTCCAGCTCCTCAATCATCTCAAAGCTCCCGACACAAGTATAGTGCATGTATGTGTATGTGTGTAAAGGACCAGGAGAAGGTAAGAAAGATCGCTTGCGGCACATAGCACATCTGTTAGGATACTCCTCCAGCATTCATCTGAAATTGACAGGAGAAACTACGGAAAACTACAAATCAGAGCAGCTGGCCGCTAGAACTCTCCAGACTGCGGCTGAATTCAACATAGCTATGTCGCTCGTAGTGAAAATTCACATCCGTCAGGACTCAAACCCAGATGGTCAGAATCGTTGCAGAGAGATCGGCAATATTGACTCTGAGCTGAAATCGGCCGGTGAAGGAGGTGGATCCAAGAGCAAAGTGTTTGGAGCGGGGAACGAAGTGTGGAAAGGCTAAGCAGAGAAGGAGAAGTTGGGCGGAGGGAAGAAGAAACGGAACTGAGAAAGAGTGTAGCGAGGCATGAGACGGAACGGGCGTCGTGGAGCTGGGAGCGGGTGGGGGGAGCGTAACGGGGCGGAGAGCCAGCGGCGATGGGCACAGCGGCAGGGCGATGGATCGGGGACAGAGACGAAGCGATAGATTGATTTATTAGTGATTCCAGGCGCGTTAAATGCTAAGGTCATTAGTCCCATACGTGTTATGCAAGTTTTGTTCCCTCAGAATGTAGGGGTTTGGCCCCGCTGGGTGGTGAGATTCGACGCCCAACTACACGTCGGCTAGCGAGCTTTTCCCCATCCAGGTACCTCCCACCACTGAGGTACAGTCCCAGCTAGCACAAGCTCTAAACTCCCGATTGGTCTCCCGGCAGTGTGGTAGTGTAGTGCATGTGCATGTGTGTGCTGGTGAGGATTGAACAGTGAATGGGAAGGAAGATTGTACGCGGTCCGTGGTCTGTTTGTTAGGGTACTCTTCTGGCATTCGCTTGATGATGATTGAATAAATCATGAGAAACTACCGATCATAGCAACCAGCCGCAAGAATTCTCCTCCACACTGCAGATGAATTCGACCCATCTGCGCTAGTGTCGAAAATCCTGCCACCGACTGGACGAGAACCATGTACCGGTCATAGGCACTGTGGCGACATCAGTTGTTGCCCTGAGCCACCAATGCTAGTCGGAGGTGATGGAAGGAGAGTAAGGAGCTTGGACGGGTGGAACGGTGGTCGACGTAGTGGCTGAGATGCTGTAGTGACATCAGTTGTCGCCCTGAACTACCCATGCGAGTCGGAGACGAAGGAAGGAAGGTAAGGTGGGTTGAACGGAAGTCCAAGTAGTGGCCTAGACGCTGTAACGACATCAGTTGTCTTCCTGAGCCACCCATGCTAGTCGCAGACGAAGCAAGGAGGGTAAGGAGCTTGGATGGGTGGCACGGGGGTCGACGTAGTGGGCGGGGCCAGTGGAACCTGAGGGCTGCCAAGGGTGGCAAAGAAAGACGCGGGGCGGAGCCACGAGGCGGCGTAGATGAGGCCCGATGCCCCCGTGGACGAAAGCGCGGGCGGCGCGGGGCGGGGCGGGAGGGGGCGTGGCCCCGGGGGAAGAGGGCGTCAAGAGGAAGTTGGCTGCGTTATCGGGGCGCGCAGCCGAGACGGATCGCGCGCGCTCTTCCGGCAACTGAATAAATCTCCCGGAGGCGCCGGCGCCGTTTTTCGCTGCCGGCGGGCGGCGTCGAGAACTGCGCGCGGCGCGGCGCGGCGTTTGCGATGCCTACCGACCCGACGCGACGCGACGCGACTCGACGCGAAGCGACACGACGAGAAAAGCGCTGAAAGGCGGGATTAAGACGTAATGCCTCCTGTTTGCCGCGGCGCTGAAGGTGAGAGCGACGGCGGAGAGAAGCGGGGACGAAGGGACCTAGGGGTAACACGAGCGCTAAGAACGCAGCCACCCTGTCGGGTGTAATGATCACCTCGGAAGCAAGAGACTTTTGGTCTATTGGTGTTCCGGCCCTCAATGATTAATTGATTAATTATTAACACCGGGCGCGTCTACTGCTAAGTCATTATTTCTGTAAGTATAGTGCATTTTTTTCGCGGGAGGTGGCAGTGAGCTTCCCCTGCTAGATACCTCGCCGGTCGACCCGCCGGCTTGCGGGGATTTCCCCAACCAGCTATCTCCCACCAACGGGGCACCGCCCCAGCCGCGAAATAAACCAACCTAAGCTCCCGATTGGTCTCCCGACATGTGTAATAGTGTAGTGCATGTAAGTGTAGTGTGAGTAAGGAGTAAGGGTACGACAAGGAAGAGGAAGGAAAGATCGCGCGCGGTCCATGGACCGTTTGTTTTGGTACTGCTCTGGCATTCGCTTGGTGTTGATTGAAGAAACCAAGCTTGCGTCAGAAATCCTGCCACCGTGGGGATTCGGACCCTAGGACCTACCGGTCAGAGGCCCTATAGTGACATCCGTGACCACTCTTAACCATATCGGTTTGTAATAATTTTTGTAAATGGGACACCTCGTTGAATTTTCTAGAGCCAGATAAGTCTTCAAATAAAAATGTCTTATTTTATAAAAAATATTCGAAAGATGTAATCTGAAACGAAACATTTATAAAAGAATACTATCTAGGGTGGCACTATATCAGTTATAAACGTTATAACTCTCTGAATATAAAAGAAATGAAGTGAGTCTATATGTCAAATAATTTTGAAATGAAAGACCTGAGAGGGAGTATCTTAGTCAATATTGCAACAAAACAGTTTAGTGGGAAAAAATAAGTTGAATATTTAGAGTTGAATGAATTCAACACTAGTTGAATGTGGCGTCGCCAACGCTGTAAACAGTTTTCAAAGTATGTTCATGCGTTGAAAATTTATTTCATACTTCATTCCTTTCATGCTTAGCTTTGTTAAACACCATCTGCATATGTTCTTACAGTACCTGGTATTGGACTTAGCAATGAAAAGTAGTAGCTGATAATGTTATATTTCCCTTCAAAAATTCTCAACATCAAATGGCTTTGTATGTTACCTGCATACGAGTGTTGTAATATTTCAATTTTAAAATTATAATCGCCATAAAAAATGCTTGGAAAATATTGATGATGAGAATAGAGTTTAGTACAACTACATTTTTTTACGATTTTTGCTAATATACATAATAATGCACAAAGATCACCTGTAAGCTGGTCTTTTGGGTTATTCTCTAATTCTAATACAAGATCGTCCTAAATAAGTTCCGGAAATTCTGACGCAAAATCTTCTCCAGCTACATTTGATTCGTCACCGGATTTGCTTATCACTTCCATATTTTTCTCTCTTAATTTTTGAAGAGATTAAAACTTCACAAACTCAGTCTAATTTGTGTTCATTTCCATTTCTGCAATTGCTGTATTAATCGTTTCATATGCGAATCTGAATAAATATTAAAAGGCGAGTGTTTTGTATGTTTATGTTATATTAAGTTGTGGGTCACATTCATTTGAAAATCGGTATTGGTACACTTAGAAACGTAGAAGTGAGAAATCGAACGTAGAACATTCATTCATTCTCTAACATTACTCACAGTTTTGTTTTCTCCATGTTCACTAGAAATTCTTCAAATTGAATTAGTTCCAAGGCAATATGATCGTAGATTTTTGCAATTTTTTTTTAATGGTAATAGGTCTTATGGATAAAACTTAAAATGAAATATGCTGTCACTTATTCAAATTAACTTCACTTGTTCACTTCAAGATCTCAACATCAGAGTTGACAACGTCGAGAAAGAAAATTATGGCGTATTGAGAGAAAAAATGCCATTGTGTACTGGAGTTTAATCAATGCCTCCTACATAGATCTATTTAGGTGGCGTTGGTTTAATTCCCGGTTTACTGAGTAAGATTGCAGCGCTAAAACGCAAAAATACCGTTTTCGCAAATTTCTTCGAATCTTCTGGCCAGATCCAAAAACAAATTATCAGTTCCCCATCAGGAGACCAAGACGCGTCGAATGACACCTCACATGTCACGAATAGTACACGGGAAATGGTCTGGCCATGAGTGACGAAACCGCATATCCGAACATTCGAACATCCGCACATTCGGGAGTTACTCAAATTCTGTATATGGATATAATCTTGGAGACTGATACTATGACGATGAATTCTTCTGCTTCTAATGCATACAATTATGGCTGTTGCCACATTTGCGCCGAAATTTTTTTATACATGGCGCTTTACCTCAACAAGAATTATACGCTGTCCTGGACATAAATTCGGTCCACAATCGTGTATTTCCACCATCGTGCGTTCAAGATAGTCTCCTTTTTATTAGTTGAGAATTATTTGCTTATTTTCTATTTTGCTGCTCTTTTCACCGGCCAACATTCTAGCATTAGTAGTTATAGTGTGTGCTGGTGTAGTGAAGATGTGAGGTGCCTAATAGTCAAGAACATGTAGCGGATCATTTAATTTTGTATATACTTTGTTGGTGGTTGAAAGGTATGTAACACTTGTTAACAAAAAAAATAAATGTGTTCAACTGTAGCTAGATATTGTAGTTGTATCCTACTCGTGTTTTGGTAGCTTCATTGTAACTGTTTTGCTTGCTTGTCATGTTCTACAGCCCTGAGGATGGAAATATGTTTTCCGAAACGTCGGCAAACAACCATGTTGTAAATTATTTTCATTGATAGTGGGTGAATGTACGAACACAAATACAACCATGCCCGAGGAAGGACTCGAACCCACGACCCTTCGGTCCGAGATCACTTCGACACTACTGCCTTAGCGATCTCGGCCAACGAGCCGGCATCAGTAGTTTTATTTGACATTAAATTCAAAGATTTCCAATTTTAAGCTAATTATGAAATAAAACGTATTTTCTAGGTATTTATTTTAATATTATTAGTTTGTATGGTAACTTCAATGGATTGGCGCTCCTGATCTACTTCCTCCCTGTCCAAAATAGTCTGCCACTATTTTAAAGGAAAGCTACTTTTGCCTCGTCCGGGAATCGAACGCGGGACTACACCACAGGAAGTTAGTACGCTGCCCATGAGCTGATAGAGGCAAAGTATCTTTACATCAAATGGCAAAATATTGATCTCTACTTTTGACCTCACATTCTTTTATCCCTCAGGAAAGTCAAGATTATTTGTATTTCATTCATTTTCAACTCTGGATAAAAACTCCCCACTCCTTGTTTCCGCATTGACCATGGTCCACCAGTTCTTCTATTCCCGGAGTAAATGGAATTCACTTTCTGGATCACTAAACCGAAAAATTCTTGGCTGGAAATAAAAACGTCAATGTTGATATGAAAATACTTGTTTTGTTCAAACGATTTGTTTGCTAATTTTGAACTAGAGATCTCCCCAATGTTGGTATTTATTAGTTACTGGCTAGTATTTTAGGTCTGGAGCGATTTATTAATAATGGTTTTTATCAACGTTAGAGTTGTTTATACTAAGAGCATTAAACATGTTATGGGTTGATTATGGTTGAGTTTAGCAGTGTCATTATTTTTCTGTAAGTAGAGTTGAGGGTCTATTTTCGATTTATTTTAATTCTTAACCCTATTCCATAATTCACTTTTACGTGGTTTGACTGTGGTGGCAGTGAATTTTCACTCCACAAATCACACTGTTAATGATAGTCCCCATTGGTTGTTAATTTTATGAGTAGCTACTGGATTTTTTCATTGACTTCCGACCATTATCTCTCCGTCATGAATCAATGGAATAGCGATCTCTTTTCTGTTTGTGATGTAAATTGAAAACTCGCAGTCAAAATAATCACATCTAATAACTGAAATATAGAAAATATACAATTGATTTATTCACATATCCCCTAGTGAAAATATTATTACAAATAGCCATTACGATCAACTATAAATTTAAATATTAAAAACAACAAAATAACAATAAAAAACGTTTCTCCTTAGGAGATTTTCGTTCATTCCTAGTAGTAAAAAACGCGAAAAGTTGCATCAATCATCTAAAGTATATTGGCAAACCGAGTCATAACACGATACTCGCAGTTTACCAACAACAAAATTCAATTATTCTGATTCATTTGTACTTGCAACTGAACCGCGCTCTGCCATACCAAAGCCAATAGTGCTAGTTCGATCGGTCGCAAGCGAGCAGTAGTAGCCGGCGTCGCCGTTTGCATGAAGCATATAATTAAATCACGTCTATTTGCGATCGTCGGAGGAGAAAATTAAATCTCAAATGGCACAATGAAGTATATTAGAACATTTATGCGGAACATGAAGCACGTTAGCTCATCCGTGCGGGCAACGCGTTCCCTTCATTACTCACACAGAGAGAGCATGACGCGTTGCCATTGCTCCGCGGAGTCCGCTCGCCGCCCGTTCGGTTATTGTTTCCGAACAAGTTCGCTGACCAGAACAAATGAAGACAAGGCTGACTGCCAATGAAAGTAACTCGCTGAATGCTTACTATGCTATTTTGCGTGAGCAGATTTTGTTAATCTCTCGTGATTTTAGTTAAATTCGTACCTTTCAGCACGTTATTTGTTGTTTCAATTAAATATGAATTACATATTTCTCTTTCTAGTATAAATATAAATACAAATACGCCTCCTGCTGTTCGCTGGTGTATTGTTTCCCAAACAGTTGACAGGGCAAATGAGGACGGACAAAAGTAGAACGGTTTGAATTTTTTTCAGCGAAGATTTGGTTATTGGTTCGTGATGTTACTTAAATTGGTTCTCTCGGTAAGGTACGGGTCTAAAATAAACATTTGTTTACGTTGATTTTATATTTCTTTTATAAAGTACTTTCTTATTCTAGAAACGAAATGAGTTTTTCGCTTAAGAAAGAATCGTTCTAAAATGGACAAATTCCGGAATTAACAGGTAATTTCAAGGCCCGTGTTCTTGTCATTTATTTTCAATCCCAAGACAATCCAAATGTTTGTTCCTAAGACCTTCGTAATCATTTCTGATCTTTCACTTATTTTCAGTATTATTCTTTATTTTCCATTGTATAAAAATTCTAGCTATACAATGTTGAAACTGTTTTACCGACCTAAAATTTTTATTTTAGTTCGAGTTCTCAGTTTATAAATTATTCGTTTCGTAATCTGCCTAATTAATAATCCTTTAATTACCTTTTTGCATCCACCACCTGCATTGCAAATGCCAATGCCAGAATATACCGCCAGTTTTAACTGTTGCCATAATTATAATGCCAGAATATACGCAGTTTTAACTGTTTTTTTGACGTGAAAATAAATAAATAAATAAATACCGCCAGTCCGAACAGTTGCAAATAGGCGTAAGCGTCGCTAGACGTTCTTTTTTTAATTTCGTGACGGCGGAAAACACAGTAAAATGTACATGTGACGTGTAGAGAAGAAGTATAATACACGCAACGGCAGAGTTTAGTCGATTGATTGTTGATTCTGAAGCGGCTCTGACCGGGAGAGCCTAAGGTTCGAGCCCTGTCGGTGGCGGCATTTTCAACACCAGCTAGATAGCTAGTTCGAATTTAGCTGCTGTCTGGAGAAGAATTCTAGCCGCCGGCTGCTCTGATCAGTAGTTTTCTATTGTTTCTCCTAGAATTACCAGGGGAATGCAGAAGTAGTACCCTAACAAACGCCGCGAGCCATGCTCATCGAATTCCTTGCTTATTCTCTCCCCAAATACACACTTACACTACAATTCACTACACTTTAGTGTCATGGCAACTATTTTTAATACCTTTTGAATGAAACAATCAAATACGTAATACAGACTCCGTAGTCTGGAGTCGAAAAAAAAATATATATTGCAACAATTCAAAGCAATGCGATGTGGCGGGCGCGCGGTGGCGCTTGACCCCCTCCCCTCCCCCCTCCCCCTCCCCCTCCCTCTCTCCTAAAGCAATACACAGAACCCGGAGAGGTGGCTTAGAGCATCACCTAATGCCACTGCAATGCCTCTGGATGGGAGGTCCTTGGTTTGAGTCACGACGGTGGTAGGATTTTCGACACTAGTTTTTCACCTAGGTGCGATTCAGTCGCGGTCTGGAGGAGAATTCTATCGGTCGACTGCTCTGATTGGAGGTTTTTTGTGGTTTCTCCGATCAACACCAGGCGAATGCCAGAGCAGTTCCCGCACGGACCACGGACCGTGCGCGATCTTTCCATCCTCTTCCTTGTCCTATCCTCTCCCCTTACACACACGCTTACATGCACTACACTACCACACATGCCGGGAGACTGGTGGAGGGCTTTACCCGGCTTTGTCGGTAACCCACTGGAGGGAGATACCTGGTTGACGAAAAACCCCGCTATTGGACGGCAGGTCGGCACCGGAACTCACCATCCAGCGGAGGAAGATCGCCGCCACCTCCCGATGAAAGGCATGCACTATACTTACGGGTCTAATGTCCTCAGTAGTCAATTCGCCCAGAATCACTATCTATCAATCAATCTACCTTTCCTCTTGCGACGCTGTGCAGCACTGAAATCGCCATTTCCCTTGTGAATGGAGGAACGTACGCTATGTGTTCGAGGGAACAAGCGCAAAGAGATTGCACTGAAAATCTGTCAAACGAAATCGCCAGAAAATGGAATGTAAATGTTAACTAGAAACATGAATATTCTCGCGTACATTATCCGGTAATACGAAAACTAGAAATACAAAAATATAACAAAGTATTACTTTCATAAAAGAGTGAGGTAACAGCTTCCATCAAACGCATCACATTGGGCGAACGGTGACGGCATTCCTCTCTTCAAGGCTAGTCCTCCCAGAACTGAGCTTGAGCTTCTTGCACGTGGCCGAATATATCCATGGCAGTCATGGACGCGGCTTCAGTGGTGTAACGGTTAGCGTATTGGGGTGTTGTACCCAAGTTTACGTGTTCAAACCCGATAGAAGGAGTGGATTTTCTTCTTCTTAGCCGTTTGATTCACCCTCAGGTGGATTTTACGACGCCTAACTTCTTCTTCCACTCTTCTCTATTGTTCCAAGTCCCAGGAGGTATCTGCCATCCAGTCATTGTCTTCTCTATGTTGTCTCTCCAACCAGGTCGCTGCCAGCCTTTTTTCCTTCTTTCTTGCGATTGCCAATCCAAAAGCAACATACGGACTTGGAATACACAAGGGTTTGGGAAAAAGGCCCAGGAGGTAATACATGAATTACAAGAGATGGATAAGGATATCGCAGCCATGAGTGAAACTAAGAAGAAAGTCTCAGAGACATAGGAAATCGGCCCATACATATACATATGGAGTGGTGTCCAAAGAGATCAAAGGGGAAGTAAAGGTGTGTCCATAGTTATAAAGAAAAATATAAAAAGGACCTAAAACATTGGGAAGCGATTGACGAGAGGATTATTAAAGTAAATCTTGTAAACTAAAGATTTAATCAGATAATTCTTGGAATATATGCCCCAAACGAAAACGAAAAAACTAGTATCCTGGAAGAATGATTTTCAAAACTAGACGAGGTGATCAGCGACTGTGAAGATAAAAGAGATATAGTTCTTCTCGGAGATTTAAATGCCAGTGTGGGGAAAGCAAGTGGTTCAAGAGTAATTGGGTAATTTGGCGAGGATGTCTGTAACTCAAATAGGAAAAGACTGGTATTTTTGTGTGAACAACATAACATGATGATCAGAAATGGCTTCTTCCAACACAGCAATGAGCATAAGTATACCTGCACGGACCAACAGAGAGGCAGAAGATCAGTGATAGACTATGTGATTACCCCGCATAACTTCCAAGTAAGAGTGTTAGATGTTCGGGGACACTGAGGACCATAATGTGGCTCTAATCACTACCTGGTGACATTAAACATAATATTCCCTCCTAGGAAGCATCGTAAAGAGAATTCTAAAGATTTAGGAAAGAAAGAAAGCGAACAAGAAATAAAGTACAACTTGGAAGGACTGGCACATAGTAGTACCCGTTATCTCTATCAAAATAGGTTAGATGACTTATTAAATAAAAGTACGGGACAAACAAATACTGACATGTAAGAAGAACACAAAAAAATGCCTCCACCAGGCCTTAGGAGGAGCGGCCAAGAGAAGAAACAAAAAACTAAATACTGGATTATAGAAGAATTTATAAATGAGATTAAAGTAAAGAAACATGTATTTGAAAAGAGGTTATGAATACAAAGACCAATACAATTACATAATCCAGCGGAGAAGAGTAAGAAATCTGATAAAGAAGGAAAAACAACTGTCTTGGGAAAGGATATGCAAGGAAATAGAAGTGTATATAGGTGGGAAAAATATGACTGAAGTTTGGAAGTACATTAGGAATATCAAATCACCCTACAGAGAGAAAGTTCAGATCCACAGTATTTCAAATAAACTATGGTAATTGTATTTCAGTAAACTGTTGAAGATAGACAGGCCGGAGTTTATGCTTAATACCGAGATGTCCATAGGAATCCGTCCAAGGAATTGTTCCATAAATATAACAATAGAAGAAGTAGAGAAAAGTGTAAAAGAACTAAAAAGTGGAAAAGATCCAGGACCTGGAAATATCCCAGGAGAGCTACTAAAAGATGAAACACCTAAACTAATGCGAATGATTCAATTATTAATGGACAAGTGCATAAATATCGGAGCTGTGGATTTTTAAGAACAAAAAGTCCTTCGTGCGCCTTCCTTTGGAGGGGAAGTAAAGCCGGCTGTCTCATGTTGTATATTTACTGCTTATACTGCTTGTTCTAGATCAGCAAGCCTAAAAGAAGATTTTGAGCAAAATTCAAATCAATTTTTCGTCGACAAAGTAATACCTTCTTTCTCCGCTAGAACTTTGAATAAGCATAGCAAAATTTGCGTGGTCAGACGGAAGTGCAGGCCTAATGGCTTAAGTCTCGCCACGTAAAAAAAGGCATCATTGAATTAAATTGAATTGAATGGACGAAGAAAAGAACAGAATCCAAATACCATGAAAATAAGAAAACAAAGTTAAACTCTACAACAATAAATGTTTTTTTCATCTATTCCGTCTAAATCACCTTCCCATTCATACTCCATGACCGAAATACACCCCTCATGATCACCCTAGAAACTATAAATTCAGTGAAATGTGAAGGCAAATCACCACAGCGATCAACTGCTCAGGAAAAAAGAGTATATGAAGCTGTAAGTCTCCTTCCTCCCTTGTCGTTAGAAACAAGTATGACACATCATCATCATCATCATCATCATCATCAACAACGACAATAACGACAACAACAACGACAACAACAACGACAACAACAACGACAACAACAACGACAACAACAACGACAACAACAACGACAACAACGACGACAACAACGACGACAACAACGACAACAACAACAACGACAACAACGACGACAACAACGACGACGACAACAACAACAACAACAGCAAAGACAACAACAACGACAACAGTAACGACGACAACAACTACGACAACAACAACGACGACAACAACAACAACAACGACGACGACAACAACGACAACAACGCCGACAACGACGACAACAACGATGGCAACGACGGCAACGACGGCAACGACGGCAACGACAACAACGACAATGACAACAACGACAACATCAATACAGATTGTCGTATATTTTTGCTTCCCGTTCTCTTCCTTTTATCCCCAGCGGTAACAATTGCCGTATGTCGTAGTCAGATGTGACGAGAGTAGAAAAACAAGGGATTCGAGAGATTCGTACATTGTGCAACGCGCGAGCCGTAGCTTAACAATTGGCATGGGATGAGAGAGAGTTCGTTCTCGTAGCAAATGTTTCCCAACGCACGACTGATAAGGAAGAGGGATATTGCCATCGCACTCCGCTCACCACTCTATTCCGCTCGCTTTTTGCAACTCTGTGATGAATTTCATTTCATTATCTTCCCATAATTTATCGCATTCAAACACATTGAGGCACATAAAAAAGAACCAAGTTAATTACGTTAGATAGAGGTAACATGCGGTTTCCTGGTGTTATACGTGAATAGCGAGTAATAAAAGCAATAAAAGTGGAAGGTGTTCGATGCATTTTGATCCTTCAACGAACAAAGAACCGTTCATTATAAATTGGGACTTTTATTACACTATTCTACGAACGTGGAACGGCTGCAACATTGTCTGCTTTGTGCAGAATCATGTTTATGCTCCAGTCAGGTGGATTAAGGGCAACAAAAAATTGTTTTCCTCGAACACGAATATCTGTGTGTTGAATATTTCACATTTTCAAGATGAATACCCACTAGGGTATTTTGTAGAGGAAATATTTGTATTTTAACATACCATTAGTTTTTTTTATTCCAAAATCCAAAATTGCATTTGATACATTTAAAATAATTTACAAGACAAAAAACACATGAATAATAAAACATTCGTATAGCTCCTTCAAAATACTTTTCCTTTTCTGGCACAGAAGCGCTGAGAGATACAGGACGATTAACGCACAACAGTGGTTGAACTTCCTCCTCAAAGCAACTTCGATAGATTTCGCGTAGCTTATCGGTGCACATACTTCAAAACACGATCAAAATAAATTTCCTCATAGATGTCATCTCAAAAATTGTACATTTCCCTCAAACATCGAAGCAAATATTTTATTCTGGAATCTCATCCAGAAGAAGAAGAAGAAGAAGAAGAAGAAAAAGAAAAAGAAGAAGAAGAAGAAGAGGAAGAAGAAAGGGAAGAAAATATGTGAGAACGGTGTTCCTCCCTTCCCCAGAAGAAGATGAAGAAAATATGTGAGGACGATATTCCTCCCTCCCCTCTAATACACCGCCTCTGCCTCTCCTTCTCCTTCCTCTCCCCCCTCTCTGTGTTCTCCCCCACCTCACCGCTCTCTCCACGCGCGTGTCCCAAGCTCGTAAGCTGCACGCGCTGACGTCTGTAGTCAGTTGCCGCGTCGACTTACGCGCTATTTACGACCGTAATATGCAAACGACCTGAAAATGTCTTTGCCTTGCGGTCCGCAATTACCCTTTGCCGTAATAAGTCAGGCCGATAACATAATAAGGCCCTTATCTCGTTTATCTGACACAACTTAATTTGGCCGTTCCACGTGTAAATCCCGGCTTTGGAGGAAAATCTAAAGATATTGCGCTATTTTTTACGCCCTTCCACGTTAACGCACAGATATAATTAATAACATCGCTCATGAGGCCGGTGTGTTTACCGGAAATTCTTGGATGAGAAGAAAATTTTCAGAAAAGAACTTTAAATTGCTGTGGAGTAAGCAGGTGCTTAAAAGATGGTTATGGTTACGATAACAAGGAGCATTTATTTACCTTGTATTGTTAAAGCTGTTCTACATTTCAAACTTTAACATGTCTCTAGATTATGCAAGATTGCCACACCCCCCGATTGTTTTATCTTCTAGAAGTCTTCCGTTCTCGGATAATTGCCTTCCCCTCTGACCAAAGAGAGGCGCATTGTGGTCAGCAATTCTAAGATGAGATGTGAATGCCTTAAGATTGAGGAATACTTTACGACAGCAAAGACAGTTTTCTCAATATTGTAATGATCCAACGCTTCGAGACCAAAACCCCATATGCAACGTTGCCAAAAGGTGGCAAAGAATAAACGTATATGTGGAGTGCCACGGTGTCGATAGAAACATGTTTGTAAATCCAAATTAAAATAAGAAATTATAGCATGTGAGATTTAGGGAAAATTGAATATAATCATCCGATAGAGCAGAAATTATAGAACGAAATAAAACAAACGGCATTAAATTCGGTTAACACATTCGGAAGTTATAAGTTGAAATATATTTGGAAATTTTTAATAAAATGAACAGGATATGGCCATTGTTGTGTTAGAAAAGAAACATTACAAACAGGGTTTTTGAAGAATAATTACCAAACGCACGGACCAATTTGGTTGAAACGTTGGGAAAGAATAGAATAAAATACGGGGAAGACGACAAAATTAACATCAACTTTGTCGCATTTTCGGAAGCGAAGTAATCATAAAATATGTGGAAGTTGGAATGAAGTCAAGAGTGTAAACAAATGACGCCATGCTGAGAAGTTAAGGAAATCTTCCAGAACCAACAGAGCAAGCGTGTGTCAATTATTTGTGACAAAAATCTGTAGTAACAATGTAAATTGTGAAGAAAGAATGCAGATGTGAGGCAGATGTGTCGTGGACATGGTGATGAACGCTTCGTGTACGTGAAATCGGTGTGTCGTTAGTTTTTTTTTTTTTGGAAAGTGTAAAAATAGTTAACGAGAAGTAACGTCGAAAGATTTATAAAAATTTTGGAACATTAGAAAAGGGAGCAAAAATTTAAATTCATTGAATTCATGTTATTTTATTAGTAAAACTTCAAGCAATTACGGATAATCAATTACGTTGTATTCTAGTGTGAGGAAATTTGGCGCGGTAAACATTTTTATTATGGGACTTAACTGAATCAATACACATCAGTATAATTTAGACGATTATTTTCCAAAATAAATGGAAATAAGCAATAGAACTTTTCAAGAGGTAACGTGTTTGACGATACGCGAAAAGTTGTTTTTGTTTTCGTGTTACGTATTTTGCCGAGCAGTACGCCGCAAACATACAGAATTTATTAGTCGGTGACAGGCTAGCGGCTGGACTTTCACATTTAGGTGAAACATAGTGGTTGACGAGAAGTGGTTCTCGGAGGCAACCGCGAGTAAGAGTGGCCGTCGACTGACATCGAGGAGCATTGGACAGCGGACACCGGACGTCTCCAGTACGAAAGATGAGCTGAAAAAAGGGAAGTGAAACGCATATGCATGTGTGTGTGTCGGAATTCCTTGAAATGCTTCGTATCAAAACGCATCCCATAATTAAAAACAATTTTGTTGAATATCAAGTTTTGTTAGTAGGAATAAAGTAGAAATAGTTAGAGGAAAATAGGGAATGCGCATTCGAGGGATGAATGTGATTTTGATATTGTCTGTGTTAGTGTGTATGAATGAGTTTTTGTTATTGTGTATTATCTTGTTGTTTTTTTTGTGTATGTTGATGTTATATGATATTATATGTTAACGTAGAAAGGAAGACGGTGAATTGTCGCCGTAGAAATGGAAATAGAGTAAAGTTAGAAACGTAAATAAATGATCGAACCAGAAGTGCGGTTCGTTTTGGATCAATTGAGATGTTTGTAGTAATTTAACCTAGCACGCACAATCTAGTTACCTCACTGCGATTCCTGTATAGGAACGCCAGCGTATCCACGGCAGTAGATAGTTAAAAGGGAAAAGAAAAAAGGGGATTTATTATATATATTTGATAAAAGCGCGGGCATAGATAACGTAGAGAAGTTAGAGGATAAAATTAATGAATGATAGGAAGATAGCAGGAGAGAGCAGGGAGAGAGTGTTACATTACATTAAATGGCGACCCAACGGTGGAATAATATCAAGGGGTAAATCAATAAATAAATAAATAGATGATAGCAGACAGAGGAGAAGAGATAAATAGATAGCTGAGAGTAAATAAATAATAGATGAGAGAGTAGGATTCATTATATTAAATGGCGGCCCAACGGTGGGGCAAATAGAATAGATAGTAAAAAGAAAGGGATTCATTACAATATTTACAAAAAATTGGTTCGATTTTGCTTTGAATAAAAGTTTTACAATATATAATCGTTTTTATACACTGTTAAACATATAGCGACTTTTATGGACACATTATTATGGTTTGCTATGAAACGATATTTTATATTTATGATTCCCCCTCATGCTAGTAACTAATATATCTCAACAGTATCAGATGATTCTTAAGTTTGACTTCGAATTAAAACGATACTGGGTTTAGTTTATTTTTGACGCATGTAAATTAATTTGAAAGAAAGTTACAATTTTTAAATCATACATACTTCAACTTTCATCTCGGCAAGTAACTATTGCCTTTGAAGCTTAAACGTTATTAATTCCTACTTAAGCGAAAGGAAAACAAATTCGCAGTCACGTACGCACAATCCAACGGCTTCCCTTCCCCGGCCTAGCCCGACTCCTTCCCCCTCCCGCCGGCGGCACAGACGGCCCCGCACCGCGCCGCGAGCACCGCCGCCGCTGCCATTGCGACATTGCCAATAACGGCGCACAACCGACCCTAACATCTGATTACAGCCATAACGGAGAGGCAGCAGGGAGATGTCCGCGCCTCACACCGCCCCCATTCCTCTCCCCCTCCAAGACCCTCTATCGTGCCTGTTCCCGCCACGTCAATTCCCGCCCCGCCCCCCCCCCCCCCCCCCCCCCCGCCCCGCCACGCCCCGCCACGCCCCGCCACGCCCCGCCACGCCCCGCCACGCCCCGCCACGCCCCGCCACGCCCCGCCACGCCCCGCCACGCCCCGCCACACCCCGCCACGCCCGCCACGCCCCGCCACGCCCACGCCCCGCCACGCCCCGCCACGCCCGCGCCCCGCCACGCCCCGCCACGCCCCGCCACGCCCCGCCACGCCCCCGCCACGCCCCCGCCACGCCCCGCCACGCCCACCGCGCCGCGCCCCGCCACGCCGCGCCACGCCCGCCACGCCCCGCCACGCCCCCGCCACGTCCCCGCCACGCCACGCCACGCCACGCCCCGCCACGCCACTCCCCGCCACGCCACGCCACGCCCCGCCACACCACGCCACGCCACGCCACGCCACGCCACGCTCACCACGCCACACCCGACCACGCCCCGCCCGACCCGACCCGACCCGACCCGACCCGTGACACATTGCACAAGCAATTTGTTGTTTTTTTGGGGGGGAATACTTCAAACATATCACCTTTTTTTCATTTTTTAGCTCTGCAATGACTCAAACGCTATTGGTGCCACTCGGCTCATGGAGTTTATTAATTACAAAAACCATTATTTTTATTGATAATCAATGCCCGGGACCTTGGGTTCACTTTCCTAATGTAAATTATAAAGAAATAATCTTGATCCATTTTGATAAAGAATTCCTTCAGTATATTCTAAGTAAACAAGGTAGTAGAATACAGTTTCAATAAGTAGAAACAAGCACTGAGAGTTCAGTAGTACACATTTTCAAAATCAAATGCTGAAATAAAATCTTCCACAGATTATAACAACATTGACAATAAAATTCACTTCATTTTCTAAGAAATCCTTACGTTTAAATAAATATATTCTACTGACTATTTTTTTTTAATGGTACATTTTGGGCAATTTCTGACAGTGCTTATTATGCTTGCTGACTCACTTGAAATCAAATTAACATTCACCTATACCCAATTCACTGTAAGTGAGAAGTGGCTATGGTTTACAATTTCAATAACGCTTTGCTTTTAATAAAAGGTCAGCGGAGTCAAGGACACGAGATCAGATTTTCCTATCGGGCCTTTAGCCAGCGTAAATTGGAAATTCATCTCTCCCAGCGCGAAATTTACCTAAAGCTTGTTCTCCCTTCTCCTACTGATTCGCGGTCAGAGAACCTGAACACAATTTCGCTTAATTTTATGTAATGAAACGTGCTAGTTCATTGGAGACGCGGTAAACCTTACGGGATTCAATGTAGTTCTTTTTTGGACTCACTATACTCCCCTTAGTTTTCCTATGTCGTCTTTTCGGATGTGTGGCACTGATTATTATTATTATTATTATTATTATTATTATTATTATTATTATTATTATTATTATTATTATTATTATTATATTATTGTTGTTACTTTTACTATATTATTTGCATGAAATTATGTTACCTTATTTATGCAATTAACTGCCACCGGGTTATACCCAATTGCAGTTTAAATAAATTTATCTTATTTATTATTATTCTCCGAAGATTCTTGTGCAGCTGTCTTTCTCTCGCTGCAGGCGCTGGTTTCTCGTGAGAACTCCAGAAGAATACGACCCAGACCAAGAAGTGTGATCTTTGGTAGTGAATTATCCTCCAAGACTAATAACATTCAGTTGAGATGAGATGAGAGAATGCAAAGAAAAAAAGGTGAATAAGGAACAATTAATCTTAGATTCGTTACAATTCATTACAAATTTCACCGCGCCATACCGATTATTTCAAAGGCGCGTGCATGGTATACTTTGATTCGAATATATTTTATCGTGACCTCAGAAATATTTGCAGGTTATTTTGTAACATAATGGTGTATTTTATTTAAAAAATTATTTACCTTTAAATGAGCTTTTACGGATGCAAATATCAATCTTGCGAGATGTTTTTCCTTGCGTACAAGCACTTGCGTAGTAAAGCGATCGCCTTCACCTACAACAGAAAAATTAACGACGCCTAGCTCGAGCCAAAATTCTCTTACTCTCGATTTTACGGTCGAGAAATTTGTGATTGGTCAGAAACCGTAGCTTCTCTTCAGTGCTCCCGGAATTCTGCACTCTATCGGTAAATTTTGTAATTTATTGGTACACGCTGAAGCGCGATTTCAAAAGGTCGCAGTTAGGCGTAGTGGACTATTTGAACGGTTATAACTTCGATAAATAGAGCAGGTGGAACGCGCGAATTTGATTAGGTATAAATACTTAAGTAGTACGCAATGCATCTAGAATTTCAGTTTCCTTACAACTAAAAGCAGGGCAGGTATTTTGAAAGGCTAGTGCGTGTGCATGAGAGAGTAACGAAGTCACCATGTAATATGCTAATCAGCACTGCTTGATTCCTCACATTGGGTGATATGAATAAAAATTAGTAGGTACTCCAGACCATTTGCTCATTAGTACAAGTAGGAACTACTGCTTCAAATAAGCAATCGCTTCTAATATAATAATAAAACGTTTTGTGAAACTTGGAGCATTTACTTCTCTCTCAGTAATTTGCTCACTGACTGATCTGGTGCAATTAGTCGATTTTCGTTTGTTTTGTTTGTCCACGTAACCGCGCGACGCCTGATGGTGTCGACCTTGTTAGGTTAAGTGATACAATTGATTTGCATTGTTAGCGAAATCGTAGGTAGTCTTCCATCATTCAGGCACTCACTACATGAAACCTCACAATTAGCTCAACAGTTGCGTGTACCCTTTCATCTATCCGTTCAATACGATTTGAGTCACCTACAGAGGTTGCTCCAAAAATTCGAACATATCTCCTCCCAACACGTCTCCTTCCAACACGTCTCCTTCCAACACGTCTCCTTCCAACACGTCTCCTTCCAACACGTCTCCTTCCAACACGTCTCCTTCCAACACGTCTCCTTCGAGCACGTCTTTCTCCATCACTACTCCATCCATGATGTCTCTCTCATGACATCTTCGTCCATCAAATCCACCTTCACCACGTTCCTCTCTATTACATTCTCTTCTATACGGAGCTAGTTGTTGGGATCCGAACAGAATAGGACTTAAAAAGAGCTTAGAGATGATACAAAACAGAGCGGCAAAATATACATTTCGGAAGAACATACCTGCGCATTGGGAATCATTAGAACGTCGAAGGAAGAGGGCACGACTTTGCGCGTTATATAAATCTTACGTTGGTTGCTCCGCATGGCAGGAAATTCGGGGAAGGCAAGATAAACCAGATTATTTAAATAGATTTGATCACAAATATAAAATTAGAACAAGAATACAAAGAACAGACGTAGGGAAATTCTCCTTTGTAAACAGAACTATAGTAGATTGGAACGATTTGCCTGCGGCAGTTTTTTAGCCCTTTCCTTGCTCAGCGCGAGGTTTTAGAAAAAATATAGGAAATTAGTCAATAGGGTGAAAACGTATAGTGAAGTGAAGTGAAGTGAAAGGTTAGATTATGCGTAGTCTACAGTAAAAAGTATTGAACAATTAATATTTAGATAAAGTTATATGCAGTGCAGTGAAGTGAAGTGAAGTGATTTCATTTCTTCTGAATATGATTGAATAAGTTCTGATTGGTGTGTATGTAAGGGTCCCTTCGTCTCTATGTATATACGCGTATATGTTTGTATGTATGTATATTTGTGTAATATGTAAGTTCATTCATTTATATGTTAGTGTATATGCATTTTAATGTTTAGTATAGGAATGTAAATGCCATCTGCATGTATAGGAAATGACAAAGTCAATTTATTTGTTTATATTTATTTTTTATATATTATTATTTTATTTGTAATTGTAATTTTGCATTCTGCCACCGGGCATCATTTGCCCAATTGTAGAACAAATGTCTATCTATTCTATTATGTTCGACCCCATCACATTCCATCCCGAAATGTCTCTTCTCTAAATAAGCACCAAGCAGAGATTACTGGAACTATCGCTTCCTCGCACGACGCCCTCGCTGCCCGGCGCTCCGACTGCGCTCCGCCGCATTGGACGCTCGTTGCCCGGGAACGGCATCATTAGTGCGTGGGCGGCTGACGAGGGCGCCGGCGCTGATGATTGATTTTTTCGTGTTTACGGGCGCTTCAACTGCTTTGTTCATTAGTCCCGTTAGTGTAGTGCATGCTTTTTTTCTCGGTAGATGGCGGTGATCTTCCCCCGCTGGATGGCGAGATCCGACGCCGACCTTCCGTCAGCTAGTGGGGCTTCCCCCTAACCAGGACTCTCCCACCAGCGGGGCACCGCCCCAGCCGGGACAAGCTCTAAGCTCCCGACCGGTCTCCCGGAATATGTGGAAGTGTAGTGCATGTTAGTGTAAGTGTGTGTGTGTAAGGGGAGAGGATAGGATAAGGAAGAGGAAGGACAGATCGCGCGCGGTCCGTGGCCCGTTTGGTAGGGTACTGCTCCGGCATTCGCCTGGTGTTGATCGGAGAAACCACGGAAAACTACCGATCAGAGCAGTCGGCCGCTAGAATTCTCCTCCAAACAGCGACCGAATTCGACCTAGCTGAAAATCTGGCGTCGAAAACCCTGCCGCCATAAGGACTCGATCCTAGGACCTCCCGGTCAGAGGCGCTGCAGTGACATCAGTTGATGCACTGAGCTACCGCTCCCGGTCTAGACAGCAGCTTGATTCGACCTAGCTATCTAGCGAGAGTCGAAAATCCTGCCACTATCGGGACTGAACCCCAAGCCCTCCCGGTCACGGGCACTGCAGTGACATCAATGAGCTACCGCAGCATCAGTGAGCTACCGCTCCCGGTGGCGCTGATGATTGTTTCAGAAGTCGACGCTGGGAACGTGTGTTCACATTTGCGTTCGTGTTTCTTGAATAACCCCTGCGCAGTCAGAAGCTTAACTGTTTTGTTTTCCCAACGTTTGTTATGTCTGCCGAACAATGATAACTACTAATCAAGGAATTGCTGTCAGATAGTTCCAGGAAAATAGT